>CM074488.1:36266987-36703816 GCA_037389245.1 Oryzias sinensis | reverse complement strand
TTCTGTTCGTGCCCAAAAGTTTAAAGCCCTCCAAGGACACCACAGAGTGCAGGGTCAGTTCATTCAGCCACATCTCAGTGAACTCCCGTTGTAGCCATGTCAGTGTCGTCAGCTCATCAGTTTTGTTGAGAAGGGAACGTTGCCCAAAAGAAAGGTTACCCGTAATAATGGATGTATGAACCGCAGGAACTTCTCCTGCAGCCTCTTCCTCTGCTCCATATTTCCTTGGGAACCTCTGGTTTCCCTGCGTAGAGAAGGGCCGTGTTGCACAAGACCAACAGCTGATACCTGGTGTGAACAATGGAGCCGCTGCCGAAACCGTTGGGTTCCCCTAGGGAAACCTGGAAAAGTCCAGAAAAAAGTAAAAATCTAAGCAAACGAACTACAAAGGTAATCTCCCCATGCGAAGAACCACACCCATCACTGGCCAATCCGAAGGGCAAACAGAAAACACACCTATAAATATTGAAACAAGGCAAAAACAGAGCAGAGCTGCAATGACAGACAGCTGTTCATGCAGTGCAGACAAACAAAAGAAAAAAACATGTGCTGCAGAGGAAAGCGTGTGCAAAGATTAATGCAACGGGGCTGCCAACAGTGTTTAAATGTAAAGCCCTAAGGGCCTTAAAGGATGGTAAGAACGGTCTATATGTTTAAGTATACACCATTTACCATTTCAATCAGGGGAGGAGCAACAGACAGAGTAAGAAGTGAGCAAAATTAAATAAATAATGAAGAGTTGATTTTGCTCCTTACTAGCTGCATTTCCATTGATAAAGAAATTGCTCAAATTGGATTTGCGATAATAAATCCGCTTAATGGACTCACGACGATTTTGAAAACGTGCTTGGAGAAGGTGGTCTTTCAGGTGCCTCAAAATCGACATATTTAAAAAACCTTCATTGGAAACTTTTTTTTCTAAATTAAATGAGTCACGTGACCAACAACCAGATACCACTGGCCTTGGACACTGCACAGAGAGCGCCACCAGAAGTCCCTAAGCATCACACAGCTCATTAAAAGTTAAGCGAGTCGTGCAGAATTGTTGGATCCACAGCTCCAATGTAAAATCACCAACCATGATTTTCCAAAATCCCTTCATCCATAGCCGCTCCCACGTGTAAGAAACTCGCCGCTCCATGGCCTGTAAAAGACCCCGATGTCTCCATTGATAGATGACGATGAATGCTAGTGCCGTGGCAGAAAATTGAATATAGCTTCTGTTAATCAAAGTATTGTTCTCATCTGTCACTGTATTTTTGAGTGACTTGTCGCGTGAGTTAGTTTGTGTATATTCCCATAATTATGATTTTATGGAAACAGTGTAGTTGAGAAATTGGGTTTTTTGACATTTGTAGAATTTTCGGTAAAGTTTTGTGCACTCTTTAGTAACCTCTTAGGCAAGACTCTTTAATGACCATTAGCTTTCACTTTTATTATGTTTTGCAAATATTACCCGACACTCTCATGAATATTCAACAAATTCCACACTGATCCAAAGCGTCCAGTGCTTTAAAGTCTCAGCATCCCTGCTGTATGAGTACCGTTGGGTTGCTTGGTCCCAACCATTTCTCCAAAAGACAGGGGTCATGCATCACATGTGGTGAAATCCCACTGGAACATGGTGACCTTACACATTCACCTCCTTCACAAAACAGAGCTGTTCGCTCCAATGTTGTCTTCCATACGTCTGCACATCATCGTCAAGATCCAACTGGCCAGTTGCAATATTGCATTATTCATAAAACATAAACAGGCTAAATGGATTCCTCTGGTCCACTCCCCACCAAAGTCAGAAGATTAATGAGTCACTCTTTAGGTTATAATTCAAAGTTCATCCTCACATATATCATATTTTGAAGCACATAGATTATAAGAGAGAGAACATTTATCATATGACAAGGCATACACAAGCTCCCCTGCACAAGTTACCCACACACACACACAGGACTTCTGTTGTACACAAACACACACTCATGTACATGGGCTGTTTTAAAAGCAAGTTCTACCAGAGAAGACTTGCTCTTTTAAAACCAGTTATTCTAACTTTAATCACACTTCTTTTGATACATTAAAGTGCCATTTGCACAAACAGAGCAGATAATGGTCTAAGAAGCTGGTCGTTTCTATTCTCTGCTGCCCTGAGAGAGCAAGGCAGATGATAATCATCCAACAAAATAATCAAACCGGGAAGCACACACAGGATCAGGTTTTTCAGCTTCCTGCAACTTTGACCCTAAACGTTGTGCCTTAAAGCTATGCACAACAAACTCCAGAATATAGCTTGGTTATTTCTTTTCTTTTTTACATAAATACCCACTTTTTTGAGTTTTTGTCGCTGTTGTGTGAACTTTATTCAAATCAGTAACTGCAAAAGTTCATCAGTTTTGATGAACTTATTTGTCCTGATTTGGCCAATTGGTACTGTAGTCTTGGTTAAATTAAACTTAAATCTAAAATTAAACATTTAATGATCATCTACGTACATCCATCCATCCATCCATCTTCTTAACCTGCTAAATACTTGCTGGGTTATCTATATTTATTAAAATCCCAAACCAAAGGGTTGATAAATGTGATTTTTGAGCAGATGTTTACAATTGTGTTCAAGTTTTCTGTCTTTTACAGAAATTAGTGATTGTTGAGTAGGGATGGGTATCGTTAAGGTTTTAACGATACTACTACTCTTATCGATACTGCTTATCGATCCAGTACTCTTATCGGTACTCTTATCGATACTTTTTGAGGACGAAAAAAAATAAATAAATAAATAACAAATCAAGAACATAAAGTGTTTTATCTGTCAAACACCAGAGTTAAGTTAAGTTAAATGATGGAAACAAATTCACTTTGATGCAGACTCCTTTCTATTTTGCCAACTCCATTTATTTTTCTTTAAATCCAATAAACCCAATAAGTGATATTAATTTTACGGATGACAACTATCATTAGTTATTAATTATTATTAAGTATTAGGAAGCAGCTGATAGTTTGTCGCGGGTCTGGAATCATAAGCGGTGAGTCTAAGCCCCGCCTCTCTACCTGTTTGTTGTATGCTCCGCGTGCCATGCCCCCCCACCCCCCTCCCGCTGCCCCAACCTGTTCTGCACAAACAGCGCAACATACGGTCATCGTAGTAGCAAGGTGACAGCATGGTAGGCAAACTTAATATTTTTTACGCAGAAACGCTAGTTCTTAGTCTAGGGCGCTCACGTGTCCCCTACAAGATCGCCACTGACTGTGTGTGCGCTGCCTTGTCTTGTGTGTGTGCGCTCGCGGTGCGTGCTGTCTGAACAACAGCCCCGCCCCCCGTGCACACAAATAGACAGACAGAGCTCTCCGCTTCAACGAGAATACCGAAATTAATATCATCAATTAACGGAAAATTGACTGACTTGGTGAGTTAAATATGGCAGATATCGCTTATATTTTGTGGGACACAAAAAAAAAAAAAAGTAACTTCTCCAGTACCGATAGCAGAACCGTGCAGGTCAGATCTTAACGATACTGCAGTCTTGAAGAATGCGGCCCCGGGGCTGGTTCAATACCGGGGCACGGTACCCATCCTTATTGTTGAGTTAGCTAGGTTTGGCCAAAAATGGTCAATTTCAAAGACCTAAGAAGATTTCAGGTCTGAACAGCATATTAACAAAGAGAGATGTTAGGAATGAGAGATTTGGGGTGTATTCAGACTGGAAATCCCCATTTAGATAAGTGGACCGAGTCCACTTAATTTGCTCCGGTTTGAGTCCTGAACCTTGCCTTTGGTCTGTTTTCACACTGCCGTCTACCAAACATTTCTGCTCCAAACCAAAGCTTGTAAACAAAAGCACATAACTAAAGATCTCTTCAGTCATGGCCAGGAATATTGAGAAGGGGGCAAAGCAAAGAGAGAAACAATAACAGAAACCCTGCACTTTACAATCCTTGTTTGGATAGCTCACTTCACACTTCTTTCTTTTGTTGACCAATCTTGAACGTCTGTATCAACGTCAGGTACAACATTTTTTACTGCTGCTTTGGTCTGACAGAGCCATGCCGCAAGACGGTTAATGAGAAGATATGAAAATTTGGGTAACGCTTTCTTTTACAGTACAGTACTTACAGTGTACATAAGTGGTATTTACATGGTACTTATTGTGTAACTACCGGGTACTTTCAGGGTATTTACATGGTACTTTTTAATGGCATTTACTGAGGTACTTGCATGGTACTTTTTTGTGTCTACTCGGTACGTACATGGTACTTGCTGTGTATTTATGTGGTACTATGTGGTTCATACTTATGTGGTACATACTAGGTATTTAAAATATACTTACTGGGTATTTACATGTTGTGCAAAGGTGTCTTTTGTGGTACTTACCACATGTAAGAACAAGGTAAGTACAAATAAAGTACTTTGACCTTTAGGTCCGCACTCATAGGTTTTAATGGTATTTACCATGAATTTACCACAGAAACTACCCCTTAAGTACAATAAAACTGGACTATAAAAGAAAGTCAGCCCTATTTCCACTCTATTACTTGGTACTTTCAGTAGTAAATGCTGGATATGTTCACGTATAAGTTCTCAACAAAACAGTAAATAGGAGCACTCCAAAGCACAGATTATTTTTCATATTATTTATCTTTAGTTCCAGAGTTTTGTGTTGTTCCAGGAATGATTCACACTCCTTTGCATAACTCATGAGTTTGTCACCCACCGTGAAAACAGGAAATGGCCCCAGATCCTCACCTTCTCCATCCAAAGTAATTTCTGCAACAGTTGCAGTCAAATCTATTGTATTTTCACCTGTATTACACTGGAGACATCTGGGGTCGTGCTTTTTGTCCTTCAAAATTCCTTCTGCAGAGTTTAGTAATGGTTCACTTTAAGCGAACAAGATGTGTCCAGTCTGAACACGCCCTTTTTTGTGAAACAGAAAAATGAGCATAAGATGTCTGTTGTCTTTAGGCTCTGGGCTGATGACGTCTTGGACTGAAGATTTATAAACCCCAAAATTCAGGATGCTAATGGTGGTTAGAGGCCAGAGCAAAAGCAGCAAACCGGCTGGAGAACAGGGTGGAGTTCAGGGGGAAGGAGGGCTTGTGAGCCATCTGCAAACTGAAGCTCAGGACCTACATGTGGTTGTCTAACCCCCCCCCATTGTGGCTCTTTGGCTAATGAAAAATAAAATAATAGTAATTTTCAAAACTTACTAAATAAGTTTAGATTAAATTCAGATTATTCCAGTTTATAAATGTAAAATCTTATCTTACTGCACCTAGAAGATAAACTATGTAAAGATTTTTACATCCCTGCTGACATCAAGATGTCATGTTCTCTCGACCCTTCCTCCAGAATTTGAAATACTAAGCACAACTTAAGTCTGCTCAGTTTATTTGACCTATTTAAAGCACTTAGTATCTTATGCTGCACAAAAATGGTGATACTCTTTCTACGTAAACCAATAAAGTCATGCCCCTTTTGTCTTGCATTGTTTAGAACCTAATATAGCATGGTCGGGGTGAATATTCGATTCTGATTGGCTGCTTAGTGTGGGTTAAAAAATGATATACAGGAGTAATTTACCACACCTGAAAAAGGAGTTCCGGTTACGTAGCCCAAATGTTGCACTGCGCTGACTTCTTTAAAACAAACTTTTGCTTTATCATCTGGACAAAAACAAGGGGTAAGTAAAGAGCCGGTTAGGAATACAAACCTGCAAGATAAAGACTACTGACGCCAACGTTTTGGGGTAGATTTTGCTTTTTAATTGATTTACATGGTCTTTGTGTGGTTTACTCATACTCCCTCCATGGTTTTAACGTGGTTCATGTGTGATACATCTGTGAGAAATTTTAGGTAAAGACCATAACTTCATCATTATTTCCACATTTGTTCACGCGTGACCAATCTTCATCCATGCAACATGCGCCAAATGTACGTAGTGGCTGTGTGACACTGCCTTAAGGAGGAGAGTCCTCTCCTTTCCCCCCTCCCTTCTCTGCTCTTCATCTCCTGATTAGACCCAGCTGTTGACACTCTCCTCATCAGCCTGCCTGCTCCTATTTAAGATGGACATTCCCCAGCATTCTTTGCCAGTTCGTTGCCCCTTTATGGTGCAGTACCTGGTCTCATGTTTTCTATAGTCTGCCAGGTTTGTTTTTGCGCTACGCCTGCTGTGCTAACGCATTCTTCATCGCCTACATGGACATCTCCCACGAGTGTCAGCCTGGGTCTTCTCACAACTCGATCTACCGGAATTCTGCCTGAGATCCAAAACCTCCAGCTACGCCACGACTTCAGGCCACATACCTTGGCTACGCAGTCGGATCACCAGTACACAAGCTGTCATAGCCCAAGCTCCTTCAACTTCTCTGGACAATAAATCTTTTATAATCCACTACAGTCTTGCGTGATCTTTCTGGGTTCCAGCTTCTGGGTCCGTTTTGTCCTAGTTGATCATGACGAGAATGATGCAAAGTTAAAATTTGGTTAAAAAAAATCTTATTGAATAATTTATTAAGGTGCAAAAATGAATATTTAGATGCAGGAGGGAAAAACTCTGAAAGAATTAAGAATTTTAAAATTGCAATTAAAATGAAAGGATCCTAAAGCTTTTTTTCAATAACTGCTTAAATAAATGGAAATTTTGAAAACCTTTTTTTAATACAAATTTATCAGCTAAGGCAAAAACCGACTAAACAATTTTTTCAATTAAATTATTAAGGAGTATTTTAACAGGTCATTGAAAAATTGATGCAGCCTAGTTAAGACTGTAAATCGGAAACATTTGGTTCTTCTTGCAAAATGATGAAAAAATACATTGAAAATGAATCTCCAGTAGATCTAAAGCCGAATTATTTGAGGTCTTTTGCATTTTTATCCTATTTACTTGTCAAAATCCGGTAACTCTGTGAGTAGTCTTTTAATATATTCATGGACGTTGATAATAAGAACTTGTTGAGGTGCCTATTAAAGCGTTCACACCATGTTGAGCTAAGTTGCTGCAAGCAAAAACAAGTCAAGGATAGTTACGTGTCAAACAGCGTCCGAACACGCATGAAATGAACAATAATAGGACGACAGCGTCATCCAAAAGAATTCTTTTCACAATTCAAGTCTGTAGATTGGATTTAATTCTGGGTCCAAATGAAACACAGACTTCATTGGCTTTCTAGCAATTTGTAGTGACAGCTGATAACCTCTCCCAGCAAACATAAACGCTGTCCCCCAAAGTGATGGAGAGTATTATGTTCTAATCTGTTCTCAAGCACTTGATAGCAAAGGCTTATATGAGCACTGATGGCATTGACAATGCGGCTGAAGTTCAAGAATAGATGCAGATATGGCCTCATAATCACACAGAGGCCTGACGGCACACATTTCCAAACAAATTGGTCTCTTCACAAGTCCTATCACACATTTAGAGAGTTGATGGCAGTAGATTCAATTCTCTCCAAATTGGCATGGCAATGTCACAGTAGCCGTTTCAATGAGGTTTGAACATATATTCATTCTGCAGCTCATTGGCTTATGCTAATCCTCTCCAATTACCCCTTTTTCAGAGGCAAGTGTCATTTAGCATCATCTCAGCCTTTCTGTGATGCACAGAAAAGCTCTCACACAAGACATGCCTGTCTGTCAATCAAGAAAAGGAGCCTCAGATCAGCTTCAACTTTTCTGGACACTGATTAGATAACACTTTATGCCACAAGTGTATCCAATTTGGAAACATGTGAAGGCTTTGTGCCACAAGCTTCTACGACGGAGAATTAGGGTCTCAGATTGAGACTTATTTTTTTTTTAATTCATGTTTTTTTAGTAAACAGCTGTTTGCCTCAAAAATGTATGAGATGAAATTATAAATGCTCAACCTATAACAAAAAATTATTACTGCATTTCTCGTAAAAAATTATCTGTTAATAATAAATCTATCAGTTTGTTGTGTAAAATTTTGGCTTTTTTGCTTATAACGTTGCGTATTTATTCTCATAAATTTATAACTTCATTCTCGTAAAATTTTGACTGTTTTTCCACATTTTTTCTCACAACTTTCTTCACGTACAATTACTTCTTTCTCATATTTTTACGGATTTTTCTCGTAAAATTAGAACTTTTTACTAAAAAAATTATGACTATTTTCTTATAATTTTATTCTTGTATAGTTACAACTCTAAAAGAATAATTTCATGATTCTATTGTAAAATTAAAAAAAATTCTCACAACCCTATGACATAATTTACGTAAATGTTTGACTTTATTCATGTGGAATTACGACTTTTGCCTCATAATTCTATGACTTTCTTCACGTACAATTATTTCTTTCTCATAATTTTCACAGATTCTTTCTCGTAAAATTAGAACTTTTTACTCAAAAAATTACGACTATTTTCTTATAATTTTATGATTTCATTCTTGTACATTTACAAATTTAAAAAAATTATCTCACGATTCTATTCTTGTAAAATTACATTTTTTTTCTCATAACCCTGACTTTATTTACGTAAATGTTTGACTTTATTCTCATCGAATTACGACTTTTTCCTTATAATTCTATGACTTTCTTCTCATAAATGTCCATATACATATTTTTATATGTATGTTTACGGTGGCCCCGATACTCCATTATACAGTCCAGAGGTGCAGAATCTGGAGCTCTGCATTAAATCGGCTCACCAGCACTGAGTGCAGGGCAAATATCACAAGCAGCTACAAGCAACGAGGCAAATGGAGCAAAACAAGCGAACATGCAGCTTCCCTGCTATGCTGTACATGTTAATTTCAATATGTTGTGCCTCCTGCAGAGTGAGCAAATGGGTTCTCCCTTTAAAGCTTCATCTAATCATAGAAATAAAGCTCTAGTTTAGACCAACAATGAGAGCAAACATTTACTTCGCTCCAACTTCAACACTAATACTGAAGCTACAATTAAAATAGCATTTATTAATAAAAATGCAGTTAAGAAACTTACCGTAGTTGTAAAGATTAAAAACAGAAATAACAAAATATTTTTGTCCTTTTTAGCACATAAAAAAAGGAAATGACCTTTTTTACATTTGTTTATTGGATGTCTGAGTCCCGTCATCCATATTTCTTGACCCGTTTTCGATTTTATTTCAGTTGATCATGAGCTGAAGTCATCTGTTTTTGTCACTCCAGTCGAATCAACATCATAGTTGGATTTTACAATCCCAGCTCTCCTCATTCAAAATCACACTCCTACCTGCTGCTTATTCCCATCATGACACTTATTACACAGCTTGAAATCCCCTGGGACGTCAGTGCGAAACAGAAAAACCAAAAATATCTCACAGAAACTCAACATCAAATACAAACAAAACGACACACATTACAAATCCAATGTCATTGGAGTTTTATCGCTTTAAAACAGATTTTTTTTTTATTATCCTAGTGCTGCAGTTTATTATAGAGCATCATTTGAAGCTTATGACCAAAATAATTATTTAACATTGCAATAAAAACAGAAATGGATCATTTATTTTAATAAAATATATCTATATTGTAACATGAAGCAGCATTGCAGTGTATTTCAATGCTCAAAGAGAGACATTATGTATTTCCTTCTAACATCTATTTCCTTTAACAATCCATACAGTAAAACCAAAACACAATTTAGTCATTTTACTTTAATGCAAATAAGGCTTCTTTTCCAGAAACACATACAAGTTTTATCAGATTCATACCAATTTTGCTTGAGTCTAGAAAAATCAAATTTTTAAATATTTATTTTTACAAACCCAAAAGAAATATTTCTAAAAGATATTAAATGATGAAATGACAACTTGTTTTTCTCAGTGCCAAAATTATTTTGAGTTCTTTAGGTTTATACAAACAAGTAAGATAAATACAAATAAATAACTTTAGGAAAACATGTTCCAAGTTGTCTACAATATCATATGAAAATACGAATTTGCAAATATCGTTCCTGCTTTCTCATGCTGTGATTTCCTTCTGAAAGTACTAACAAATCATATATTATATAAATTCATGGTATACATATTTGTCATCTTTTGTATCTATATAATTTGTTTTTAAACCACTATATTTCTACAGATTGTGCTTTTTGCTGTTTTTGATCTATTCAGTTGTTCTGTATTGTTCACACTTAAACGCCTAATTTTTTTTTAAATCAACAGTGCCGTTTATGGTGGAGTTTTTCGTTCAAAATTTGTCCATGATTTTTACTGTAATATCTTTAAAAAACCACAAAAACACAGAACTACAAACAGGCTGGACACTTATCTGCTCATGAAAACTGTAAGTGTGAATCCTGTTGAGATGACTATTGCTGTAATATCGGGCTGTATAAAAAAAATAGAAAGGAATTGAATTAAGATGAGCTGCAATTTAAAGTGTGGATGCCATGCTTTGAACAACTTTGTCAAATAAAAAAGCCCTTTAAACGCTGATTCTATTGACACCAATAGTTTGCGTCGAAAAAAATCCGAAGCATATGAAAAATAGACATCTTTCGAAGGAATCAGAGATTTGGATCTGCCGCTAGAGCGCAGGCTGGAAGTGAACCCGATATGACCTGTGACGTCACGAAAGGGAGTTGCCTTTCGCAGTTGCTTAGGACAGCATGTAAACAAAACAGGTAGTCTTCGTTTCTCTCGTGTTTAAATCTGTTAATCATCAACATGCCAAGTCGTTGTGTGGCAGCTGGATGTAGCAATACATCTAGTGAAAGTGTATCTGTGTATAAAATTCCCAAAACAAGAAACGCTGCTGAAAAGGGGAAAGTTCAAGAAGGTGGACGGCGAAGGATTTTTCCCTCCAGATCTGCAGGAGAGAAGTCTGCGTTTTCGAAGGGACAAAAACCGGGACACAAACGAAGAATTTTGAACGGAGAGTTGGGAGGAGGATCTTGGCTTCTGAGTCGAGGAAAGGCGGGTGAGCTGGAAGCGAGCGAGCCGTTTTCTGGGTCGGAGAGGACGGCGCTGGAGTCGGGAGCGGAGGCTGCTAAGCTAGGCTAGTGTGCATCACGATGGATCACATTGAGGCGAAGTAGTCGTGTTTTCTGTTGTCCTTGGATCCAACTGGAGTATTTCAACGCACTCAATGTTTTGCAAGAGAAGCAACAGGCCTGCAACGTTTTTTTTCTTTTGCTTTTGAGGTGCCGGTGAGTAAACTGAACTGTGTGTGAGCGCTCGCGCACGAGAAAAGGTTTCAAACTGGTTCAAACAGGTAAAACTGTTAATGTTCTGCAGTTGTTAATGGTATACAGTGACTTTGTTAACTAAAGAGTAGTAATATCTGGGAAACTTTTATTTTGTGACATTTATTTTGTAAATTGGGTTGAAAACCAGTGTTTACCTTTGTTTAGATTAGGCCAAAAGGGGACATTTTGAGTATATTTTAGGGTAAGTGGAGTAATTTAATTTTATACATTTTTTAGACTTACTGGAGTCTAGCCGAATCTTCATGCTGGCTATCGTCATCGGCATCACTAGACCTACTACTTTCTGCTATACTATATCCTCCTCACTTTCGCAAAAGGGTTCGAATCGATACGGTTGCAAAAGTGACTCATCATCATGATAATCTCCGCAACTTTCCTCTTCATCTTTCTGTTCATCTGATGATAAATCGCTAATAGAGACGGTAGCATCACTCTGTGCTTCGCTATCGGTGCTAGCCATGTTGTCTGCCTTGTCTTCCTTTCGTTACGTCACAAACAGGGGGGCGAGAATTCGGCGGAATGCGTGAAGCCGGCGGCCGTCCTCGTTGTTTATATTGCGTTTTTCGCTATTTATTCTTTTTCGAAAAATATTAAAAACAATCGCAACATGAAATAGAGACTATTTACTATATTTTGGCTTATTAAAATAGACCATGTCACCCACACTTTAAAAATCCACAATGTGTCCGTGTCATTGACATGATCTGTTTTGTTTATGTGTCCGTCTGTTTTTTTTCTCCAAACTTACCACTAACATTACAGAGAAAAACCTTGGAGAAGTATTAAATAGTGACCAGTATGAGCTCATGTATTCATCATCTTCTAAATCTTTCAGGGTCATGGGGCTCCTGGAGCCTATCCTGACCATTAGTGGGTTAAGGCAGGGGACATCCTGACAAGGTCAACAGTCCGTCGCAGGGCCACAATCACACATTCCTGCACACTCACGTGAAGCATGGTTTGGATGGTGGGAGGAAGCGAGAGTCCCCGGAGAAAACCCACGCATGCAAGCGGAGAACATGCAAACTCCACACAGAAAGGTCCCCTATTGCTGCTCTGTTTCAGGTCCCCTATTGCTGCTCTGTTTCAGGTCCCCCATTGCTGCTCTGTTTCAGGTCCCCCAGTTGGGACTTGAACCAGGGGCCTTCTTGCTGTGTGGCACTGCCCCACCATGCAGTATGAACTGTCTCTTTATTTTCTTTGTGACTCAATCCTGAGGACAATATAGGGACAGAAAGCAGCGAAATCTGTGGGTTACCTGCTGGACGCTCACGTTTGGGTGTGGTCAACTTTGAGGCTTACAGTCTAATCTTCAAGGTTTAAAAAAAAAAAACTTGATATCGTTTTTTGTTTTGTTTTTTTCAAAAAATGTCTAACTTTTCAATATTGTTTTTTTCTGATTTATGTTTTTTTTTTATTTCTATATTTTTTTCGGAATTTTGCTATAATTTCTTTTAGTCAACTTGCATTACTTGAACTTTGTGGTGCACACTAAGAGAAAGAGTAATGGTTTTGGTAATAATATTATAACAATACTGTAGCGAGTTCTTGCGATGGTTTAGAGGTTATTTCTGTTGAGTTACTGAGAAACTGCTATTGTTTGTCTGGGGTGTTTTGGTGTACTTTATTCACGGTCCCTGTCTGCCTCTGTAGCTTCACATCGAAGTAAACTCAGGCTGTAAAAATATCACAACGAAAATCACTTCCGCACTTTGAAATCCAGAGCGACTAATGTAGGAATTCATTCTAGTTGTGTTTACAGATGTTGAAATGATTTTGAGAGGAACACGGCGCTCTGTCAAAAAGTCATGCTGTTTTTTGTATGAGTCACAAACAAGGTTGGGTTTTCTACAGCTAACGCGTAGTGTTTAAAACTTGTTCTAGAGTTACTATGAATGTATAATAAAGTCTGACTGAATGTCTACTGTGCCCTACAGTAAAGAAAATATGGTAGCCATGGAAGCCAACTTTGTAAAGAAAACGCGACAACCGACTGTAAAGCTTGTCATAGAAACAATTCATTTTTTTCTGTTAGCAACATTCTAAAGGGTCAACATCATGTAAAATACAATTTTTGAGCTCTGTAATGTTCATTCCTCATGAAAAGAAACCTCAAAGCATTTTTTTCATCCATTTACACATTTTTGAGTATTCCTCTAAAAACCTGCTCTCTGAGCACCGGCCCTTCCTAATCCACAGAAACGATCAGGTTCTCACAATGTGATGTGGCTAGTGAGGACCAGCCCCTTCCAGGAAGAGTCTGTGCTACCAGTACCGCCCCCAGTCTAACACACACACCCACCTTCTCTGCAGAGCTAGTGGTGATCAGCTAAACCAGGGGTGCCCACACTTTTTTGGCATGGGAACATCAGGAAGAAGGAACATGAGAAACTGGTGAAATACCAGGGACTCAGAGAAGAACTGGAGAAAGCCTGGAAAGTGAAGGTGACAGTGGTGCCTGTGGTAATTGGAGCACTCGGGGCAGTAACCCCCAAGCTGGAGGAGTGGCTACAACAGAACCCTGGAAAGACCTCAGACCTCTCAGTCCAGAAAAGCGCAGTGCTAGGAACAGCTAAGATACTGCAGGACCCTCAAGCTCCCAGGCCTCTGGTAGAGCATTGGTCCCCAACCTTTATAACCCCACGGATCGGTGTGACGCCAGACAAAGTTTTCAGGGACCGACCTTTAAGATGTGGCAGACGATTATTGTAGCAACACTATGATGAGGGAGGAATAGAGACGTGACACAACAAACTCGCACAGGTGTCATCATCCTCTCACCTTCCCACACTCATGGTGCAAAATAGAAGTACTGTCTATTAAATGTAGATTTCTTTTTTTGGAAGTGGAAGGCTTCTCTTCTGTCTCCTGGCTGGACGTTTTCCCCTTGGAAAAGAAACTTTCCAAAGACCTTTGTTTTTTACTCATTTTGCTAGTTTCTGGGTTTTATTTTAGCGGTAACCTATCAAGTGACCGAGAAGAGCGCCTCGGCCTGCGTCAAGAGTGACATAGACAGATGGAACAGAGAATCTGTCAATTTTTTAAAATAAAACATCTTTCAGATTCTGAAATAAATAGAACGGAAGTAATGTAAGTTATTTATTCTTTCTGTGCGCCCTGGTACCAAATGACCCACTGACCGGTACCGGTCCGCGGCCCGGGGGTTGGGGACCACTGTGGTAGAGGACCCGAGCTTGGGTGAGAAACCACCCGGGGAAGGGTAAGAGGGGGTTTTCCTGTAGCCCGCGCTCCCTGGGAAGCACGTGCTATCGAGCGCGTACATTTGACCATTTCTTTGAATGAACGGCTTCACCATGATGTCCATTTGACCACAACACATCTTCGTGATCAGAGAACTACTGTAGCTTTGCTGCTTGGATGTTTCCTCTGCCTATTTTCTCTCTGACGAAAATATGAAACAAACAAAAAAATAAAAAGAAGCAACAACTGTGTCCTTGGCAGAAGATAAAGCTGTGATGTAATTACAGATCATCTGTTTTTGGATCTTCTTTGTGGCAACAGACTTCTGGCTCTGAAGGCCACGCCTCCTGAATAAGAGTCAGACTCATCGAGCTTTTTCTCCCCCATCGGCCATCAAGGCACTAACAATCACGCCCACTGGAGACCCCAAGTTGCAATGATCACTCTTGACATCCAGATGTAAGGTTTTCACTGTAAGAGAGACTTCTGCCCTCCACAAAAAGCCAAATAAATATCACTTTACATAATTAGGAAAGGTCAAAAAAGATGCAGGAAGTGGAGAGGAAGTAATCAGAGCAGCAGGCTGACAACAAGAGTGTTGCAGCGGTTTGGGTTTTCCTCCGTGACGGGTCTGAAGCCTCGGGCTGTGCTGACAACATTACCATACTTTTCACCCTCTGTGCACAATGCCGGCGCCGTCTCTGCCTCGCCGTGGCGTTGCTCCTTTAAGATGTGACACTGCTGCTGTTTTACAGTGTCACCTAGGGTTTCAGGCACAAGCTTATTAGTTCAATCAGCTTCAGTGTGAATGCCAACTTAAAGTCAGCGAGTGGGGAGCTCCCGATTGCCAACTTAGCCAAATCTCGCCTTTGAGGCTGTTAAGTGTAAAACATGATTTGTTTAGAGAAGAATATAGCTCACGACAGTCTCTGTAACGTTTCCTGTGTTCTCTGAACAAAAGTGCTGCAGGTTTATACCCGATGGTGCAATAGATGAGGGTTCTTGTGGTGATGTCTACAGGATCTTTCTTTTTTCTCCTGTGAAGTTCTTAGTCAAATCCAGCACAGCTGCTGATTCTGAAGCTACGTACACAAGTGTGGCACGTTCTGAACGTGGGTTCATGAACGCGCTTTTAGCATACGGTGTTCACACAGGTCCATACCCAACACTAGCCTATGTACTCACAGTTGGAAGAGGCTGGGTGTGATATGTCAAAGTGACCTAATCTGATGAATATTTGTCAAAGAGTTCCAGTCGGGCACAAAGCGCAACTATTAATCTCTCCTCCATGATCAGTTTTCAAATGGTTGGCACTCGTGTGCCTTTATAATACCCAAACATCACAACCGAATCTGAATCCCTTAAAAAAAAATCATAAAACCCGTGCCGCTTTCTAAGACAAAGTTTCTGCAGAGTGGCAGGGGTTCATTAGAAATTCACCTCCATCATTAGAAAAAGAACATGTTAAAAGACAAAAAACACCATTTTAATCGTAGTGGGTCTTTGTGTGAAGACCTGTTCATTTCTGCTATAGCTTGATTCTGGTGCTGTGTAACCCTTGTGCTATCCTAGGCACTTCAACATTGGGAGTTGGGTCATCTAGACCCACTAGACAGTGCTCTGAACCTTTTTTCTTCAATGATTTGTGATCTTCACTGGTGTCCATGGATTACATGAAATCTTTCCACCTTTATCCACCTTTGTCATGTAGGAAGAACACGTCAATGGAAGGGGGGGGGGTCATCTAAATTGGCACAAGGGTTAAATGAACACAGAAACATCTGTTTTTTGTACTGAATTAGTCAACATTCAGACAAGGCTTGACTGGCGCCCTTTAGACAAATAAATGAAACCGTGTTTGGGTAATAGTTAATGTTTTGATTTATTATTAAGCACCACATAAAGACGTTTAAAGTAAAAGCAAAATATGGTTGTAAAATTTCAATCTCAAAATGATGATGACTGGTTTGAATAAAAAAAACATACTAGCTGTGTTTTCATTACACATGTGCGCAAAACTTTATCAAAGTTCAAGAAATGCAGAAAAAAAAACAAATTTCCAATTGCACTGTTTCCATGAAATCATAAATAGGAATAAACCCAAACCAACTCGTGTGATGAGGGATTCAGAAACATGGCAACGGATGTGAACAATCTGATTGACAGCAGATGCATTCAGTTTTCTGCCATGGCACTAGTGCTCATCATCATCTATCAAGGGAGACGTCTGCATCTTATTCAGAGCATGGCGCGGCAAGCTCTTAACACGTGGGAGTGGCTACGGATGAAACAATTATGGGAAATGGTGGTTGGTGATTTTAGGGGGGAGACGTGGATCCCACATTGGCAAATCCACAGAGATCCAATGTGGGATCCACGTCTTTCCTCCAGCATCACACAGTTTGTCTGAAGTTTGTCGAGTCCTGCGGATTTTTGGACCCATGTGACGCCCGCCGTGCAGCGCCCAAGGCAGCTGGTTCCTACCAAGAAGCGACTGCCATCCGGTTGTTGGTCATGTGACTCTTTTAATTTGAAAAAAGAGTTTCCATTGCAGTTTTGTGAAATGTGTCAATTGGATGTTCCTCAAAAACCACCTCCCCCCAAAGGCAAAAACCTTTTTTTGATAAATGCAAGTTTTTTTTTAATTATTGTGTTTCCTTTAGACAAACTTATTATCGCAAATCCAATTAATGCAATTTTAGCTCCTGTAAGAAAAATGTAAGTATAAAAGCACCACAAACCTACATTTTTTTTATATAAATGGATTAATAAAATAACAAAGTTATTACTAAAAAAAGAGAAAACATTAACAAGATCCTACTGAATATAAGCATATAAAAAACACAACAAAAAAACCTGCCATTACCTGCAAATATGCGGCTCTTACCGCTGTCTGATGAGGTAGCGAGGGGAGGGGCAAGGTGTGAGTCGCAGTGGGACAGGTGGAGGAGCGCCATTTCACAGACAGACAGACAGATTAGACACAAATTGGACAAGCACAGGTAGAAACTGTGCTTTCATTAACACTGTAAGTACAGTTGAGTACTTTACTGTATGTATTAAACAAAATCTGCAACAAAAGTATTGATGTCATCACGCTAGTATCAATACGTGACCTTGGTATTGATACTATCAATACTCAGATTGATACGCTCAGCCCTACTGCATACAGATTTGCATCAAGCAAACACCATTCTGCTATTTGAGGACTAGTTGCCACCCTGACCATCAGTCCCACCCTCCCTGAGTCCAAATGGGAAAGAGTATTTCATGGCACACAACGGACAGTTATTAGTCACCCCCCCTTTCCCTGCTGTATGCCTTTTTCAAATTACACAGAAAAAAGGAAGACATGAAAAAGCTCAGCATATGATTGTGTAACTTGGTCTTTGTGTTACTGAAAGAGAAATGCATCTTGGGCTTTGATGGATCTTTGTAGTTTTGCCAATGTCTCACAAGTGTAAATATCCCATTCACAAGTTGAACATGACAACATCCATCAAACACATTCACATCAGTGACAGCACATGGAAGCATCTGCCACGTGAGCCACTGCGAAACAAAGAATGTCACAATGAATAGACGGGATACTTAAAGGCAAAAAGGGAATTTCCCCCCCCCTTAAATGCAGTAAATGATCCTCCTCTATTTGCTTTTTTGTCCTGATTTCAGTCCTTCTGCTTTCCATGCATGTGTGTTTGTGTAGATGACAACCAGTTTGTTTTTGACAGTAGGAATAAAAGAGCTTAAGGTTGGCATGGTGCATGCTTGTTATTCCATCCAGACACACACACACACACACACACACACACACACTGGCTCTATGAAAAGAGAATAATCCTGGAGAAACATCCTCCTTGGTGCTTTCCTCTGTCTCTCCCCCCCTGCAGCGTGGGTGAGTGGTATCCATCTGTCAGTTGTCAGTGCCAGCGAGTGATACAGAGAGCTGTCACTTCTCATCAGGCGGCATTGGTGAGGCCTTTTGCAGCTGCCTTGCCTGACTCGGGGCCAGAGAAACTGTGCATGCATGGGGTGGGGTGAAGATGGGGGGAAAAAAAAGACGAAGAGGCTAGTCAAGGGGCAGAAAAGCAAGTAAAATGGAGACAATTAAAGAAAGGCTGCAGAGGAGCTGGGAAGCAGCACTGGACAAAGCACAGGCAGCATCGCTATGCGCTCTCAGGCCCTGTTTGTGTCTGTGATCAGCCTCTGGTGATGCTCAGCTGTAATTGCAGCACCAACACATTTCGATGTCTTTGTCAGACTCAAGTGTCTGACCTCCACAGAGCTCTGCACATGACATTCACGCAAAAACTAGATATTGTTCTCTCAAATTTTTAAGTGGGAGCCAGTATTTGAGTATTTTGTATGGACATGTTAGCATTACAATTTAGTATTTTAGTATCTTCAGTTCGTACTACTAATCTGTACCTACAAAATGCTAATTTGTGGTCATGAAATAATAATTAGTGCCCATCAAAAACTGAAAAAATGCTCATTTCCCCCCCGAATGTTAATTCGTGCTCACAAATGACTAACTTGTACACATAGAATATTAGTAAAATGCTGATTTGTGCCCATGAAAATGCAAATAAAATGTTACTGTGGGCACACAAATGTAAATTTGTGCACACAAATTACTAATTTGAACCTAAAAAATACCAATAAAATGCTAATTTATTCTCACAAATGCTCATTTCTATCCACAGAATTCTAGTAAAATGCATATTTGTGGCCAGATATTAATAATCGTTTTTTTTTTGTCATGTTCAGTGCGCCATAGAATTCCTCTAGATACCAAAAACACTTGCTCTTTCATTTTAAGATTAGTATTCAAAATGTTTTGTAAAATACTGGTTCTTACAATCAAATGTTTCCTTTTTGGGTCCTGTTTGTTTTTGTGTGATAGCATTTAGTTCTGTTTTGACATATTTTCCATTAAAACTTCACCAAAAAGAGTTTTCAACAACTGTCTGTCTCACCTCAGCGCTAAATATGTAAACCCATCTACATAGTCACTAAATGTCAGTTTATCTGTTTCACATTAAGGCCACATGAAAACGCCATCAGATGGAAGTTCCTGCTGCGGAAAAGGCAAACAACCAAAGTCATGTTTTTATTCTATACGTAGCTTAAAGTATCTCTATTTAAATAGAAGCTTCATGAAACATGACTCGCTGCCTTAAACCGCTAGACGATGGTTTGTGTTACAAACAGCTGTTTCAGTATAAAGCAGCAACAGCTGCAGGATTCAGACGTCATTTGGAGTTAAGGCCAAAAATATGAACGTCACTTCTATTCTGTGTTTCCTGTTATCCTCACAGAGACTGAACTCATCATTTCATTGGTTTGTATGACGTGTAGGTCTTAATTGTGGATGCAGAGACGACTAACCGCATGTAAACAGTCTATTTGGTGGGTTGTTAAGACGCTGCGTCGGCTGCCGTCTCACAGCGTGCTCTTCATCAGCGAACGTTTCATCGCCTCCGTCCCTCCTTCTCAGAGGAAGCCACCTTTAGGAACATTGACACGACAAGCATGACGAGTCCTGCTCAGTGCTGAAAGATCTGAGCGCAGAGCCTCGGGGGCCCTCACTGGGAGAAAGGCGTCTTTCACTTTCATCTCCACGTTGAGTCTTTTCACATCTCTCCATTAGGAAACAAAGAAAATCTACAGCTGCTGAAGCTCCTGGTATTGATAGAGGCTTTGCTTTTCTTTTTATTCATCCAAAGATATCGATCTGAGGTTGCACTGAGGGACGCCCAGCACTTTTTCTGGCGAGAATCCCTCGCCCTGTTTTTGCAGAGCAAATCATTTTGCTCTATAAAATACTCCAGTTGTAAAAGAAAAAAAAAAAAAAAAAGAATTCTTTCTTTTCTTTTTAATCAGACAGTAAACCCAATCTAGTCACGTGACCGCGACCTTCTGCAAGGCTGCAGCTCCAAAAAGAGGACCTCTGATGAGCACTTTAGGAGACGAATGCTCACGCTGCTGCAAAGTGCACGCTCAGCAGAGTTTATGTATCATTTGGCAGGGTGACAGGCAGACTATTTCTGCCAGGAATCACCACAATGAAGAACAGAATCATCAGTGGTCTTTTGTTTCCCCCTGTAATTCATTTCTAAAGGTAGACTACATGTTGCTACCAGCGAAACCACAAAGAGTTTGTGTTTACCTCATCTGCTTTTGTTCTTCTGTATGGAAAATAACACGTTTCTGGTTTACACTTGTCACTTAGAGCAGTACTACCCCCCCCCCCACCCCCGTGCTGCGTGGGGCAGTAGGTACTGGGCCGGAGGGGAAACAAATACAAAGAAAAGGACTCTTCTCTGTTTTATTTTTTATTTTTTTAAATAAACTTTATTAACAAATATTGCACATACAAAATACCAAACACAATACTCCACTGTGTGCAAAATACAATCTTCCCGTTCCCTTCTCTGTCTTATTTCCTATCTGATTTTGAAGGAAGTTTTACTTTGAAAAGCTGCAGGACTTTTTTTTCCAAGTTGCACGGTCACAAGTCAGAAATCCACCCGCCATCTTAAAAAAAACACATTTTCTTTTCGCAGTCAGGGAGGAAACTGAAGAAGAGCACCCAACTTCAAAATAAAAAAGAACGCTGCATTTAACAGACAAAAACCAGGAGTCTTTACTCCAATTATGGAATTATTGTGACAGTTCTTCCCACGAAACATTAGCAACCAGCCGTCTAATGTTACAAGGATGCTGCCGATAAAGTTGTTCACTTCTATTTTTAAAATTAGAAAATACAAGTTTTTGGTATTTTTTATTTATTTATTTATTTATTCATTGCTCTTTAAAGTTGGACAAGGCTGACGTCTCTGTCTAATTTTTTAGCTTTCACTTTTCGGTTAAGGGAAAAAACCATAATCACCTTTTAATAGTCCCTACCAACAACGTTTAAAGCAGCTGCAGATATTTTACAAAAAATGAAGAAGAACGTTTACCCCAAAAACGTTAAAGGAAACTGGAAGCATACGCACTTTTCTGCTCCCTGCTTTAGACCAGAAGACGGCTGATTTCTACGGTGGCCCTGAAGGGCAAATCCTTCAGAACTTATTAAAGATCACGGTTTTCCATCATTACAACCAAATCGATACTAGATCTCCATAAAACTGTTATTATTATGCAGACTTTAAAGATGCAAAACCAAATGTCATCGTCCAATCAGTGATGTAGTATAGTCCCTACCGTGTCCGGTTTCATTTTTTAACATTTTATGTTGATTTCTGGATATTACTTTTGTTTTCCAAAACGTTTCTTTATTGTTTTGTTTCTTTTTTTTATTTATTTTGCTTTGATTTTTAAAATGTAATGTAGTTTATAAATTATGTGTTTTGCTATTTTATTGTGGTTTTGATCTTTAATATGTTTTTGCGTTGAGAGATTTGTTCATGTGATTTGAACTTTAGGGCCACCGTAGATGTCGTTTTAAGTTTAAATAAGGAAAATCTAAAAAGGACAAAGAAGGTTAAAACTATAAAACATGAGCCGTGAGAGAAACTCTTTCGCTAAACCAAAATTTCTTATTCTGGCCAGAAGTTTTGCAAAATGTCCCTTTGATCAAAATTCATTTTTAGATGCACAAACAAAACATGAATCAAAAAAGTAATCTATACCTTGTTGAAATACTGATCTTTTTTTTTAAATCTAAAATGTAATCGTTCAAAAAAAAGACGGCTTTATCAACTTTTATATTAACTTTGTTTCTGTTGCAAGAAGAAAACAATAAAAGTTCTTTTTTCTTAGGATATCTCTGAAAAGGAAGTGACTATTGCCCCTTAATGAGGGCGGGGTTAGGTCAATGCAGCAACACTCATCAGTTTTTGTGCTTGGTCGCACATAAATAAGCCGAATAACATCAGCCATCACCAAAATTGTACCAACGTTTTAGAAGGACAAATACAATTTAACAAAGAAACAGATCAATTTGAAATTTTTTCCATCTTTCACTTTGAAATTTCTGCTCTTCTATAAGGTAGGGATGCTATGTCTTCATTCTAACGTTCGTCTGATCCAAGTGTTTCTGTTTTAGTGTGTGTTTGTGTGTGACAACAGCAGGATTAATAAAAATCAAAAGCAGTTTTGAGAGGAGAAAAACACAGCACACCTTAAAGAAGACTCTCTTCAAAGCCGCATCACCAAAGCCAGAGATTCGTTCCTCGAGCATCACTGAAATAAAAAAACAAACAAACATTGCAGTTATGCTTAGGTTTGTTTTCTTGCTAAAGCGTGTTGAGAGAAAAGTCGTCTCTTTGAGGGCTGGCACCATCAGAATTACCATCTTTGATGGTTAAATCATAAGCAGCATTCATTTTGTCTGGATCTGTGTTGAATAATTCAGTTGGAGCCACAAATTTAGAGGAATTTTTAGATGCAGCAAAACCTTTTTCTTTATCGGTTGAAACTCGTGTTTGGGTTGATTCTGCTGACTTTACTGGAGAAAAGGATTATTATCTTCATGATGATGCGTCGTCATGGAGACATGCATGAAGCAGTGTCGGCCTATATAGACGCCCCCCTGGGAAGGGTTGGGATCTTTGATTCTCTTTGATTCGCCATTTTGTGGCGTTTTTTTCATCACTCGGCTAATAATGTTTTAACTAAAGACTTGGACTCCCGCCGGACGGCCGCTCCACAAGGACTTTGTCTCAAACATACTCACTTATCTCCTTTCAAAACTGCGATTATCCCATAATGCACCGATTAATTTATCAAAATGTTCATTTGCATACGGTCTAAGTAATCATTGCTTTTTGGAAAAATCACTTTGCTTTAGTTCTCTTAAGGAGACAAATAAATCAAACTCCACTTGACTTTACTTAATAATCACTTTATTTCATGAATCTAATGTGACTTAAGTGTGTCTTGTATGCATAACTGCGAATATCTGTGTTTATGATTATGAGATAAATATTTTCTTCTTACATTTACATTAATTTATGTTTGTTTTTGTTGTTTTTAATCAATGAACATCATTAATTCAGTAATGAGTTTGATATGTATGTATGGTTTGTTGCATTTTGTACAAACAATGCTTGAAATAAACCAACTAATCTAATAGGTAAACAGCAATGGTATAAATTATGAGTCATTTAACCATTCAGGTTGTACCTTGGCTAGGATAGGCTCCAGCATCTCCCTTGACCCTGGAAGGGATTAAATATGTCGAAAATTCTTTAAATTTTCAAAGGCAGGTTTGAAAAAGCACAAAAAGACCACAGTAACTCTTTAACTATGCCAAAGAGCATGTGATATTTAGGTGTTGCAGGCAATATCCCCAGCGTTAAAGGGGTTAAACTAAGATTATATTGCTATCAGAAAGCTTTCTTGATAAGATCATTTTTCTGCCAAGACACAAAATAAGTAAATTTTTATTAAAAACAAGGATCTTTTTACATCCAGGTTTCGATTTTGTAGTGTAGTTGCTCCAACCTTTTGGTTAGAAAACGCTTTTTATTACTAAACATGCAGATATACCGCTGATAAAATATAACCTGCCTGTCCCACCAAGCATTTTAGTGAATGTTGTCACTCAGCAAAACACATGACATCACACGTTTATTTGGTTCTACTCATATAAAATGAATGACAGTCAGACTTCTGCTTCAGGCTAAACAAAAGTAACTGGAACCAAAAGGAACATTTCAATTTGTGAAACAATATTTATTTTAAGAGAGTGCAAACAGTTTATAAAATAAAGGCAAAGTGTGTGGACAAATTGTAATGATGATTTTACAAAAGTGGTTTCTGCCGGTCAGTGGTAAAGTCAGTTTTCACTCTTAAATGTGTGATTTCCTGAAGCATATGCCAAACACCTAATATGGTGAAGCTGAACAAACGCTGCTTTATAGAAGCTGGAAAACTGCCGTTGTGGTGGCCAAGAGCTTGCTTTGATTGTGCAATTGGAAAAGTACAAAATAGGGAAGAAAAAGTCTTCATGGATTTGGGAAAAAGCTCTTACTACAGTGCCAAAAGTGGAACGGTGCTATCAGACGTGGTGGAAACCTGTGTGAAAGTGCTTCAATGCGTGTATGAGGCCAGTGAAGCCGTGGTAAGATGTTCTGTTGGAGTGACAGATGGGTTCAAGATAGGGTGGGATTACTTCAGGGATCGTCTCTGAGCTCCTTTTTATTCACAATAGTGATGGACAGCCTGACAGATGTAGCAAGGCAGGAAACCCCAGTGGACTAGCATGTTCGCTGACGATACTGTGATATGTAGGGAGCAGTTTGATGGAAGCCTGGAAAAGTGAAGGCGTAGACTGGAAACAAGGGACATGAAAGTTTATGCTAAGCAGAAAACACGAGTGTGGGACATACAGTATAATGTTAAAATGCAGGGTGAGAAGACTGTCGCGGATTTAAATACCTGGCGTCAGCCGTACTAAGACATTTCACAAGGTGGAAGATGTGATGAATCCAGGGAGAGTGAAGCGAGTCATGATGGATGTTGATGTGTACCAGATGTATGGCAGCAAGAGTGTAAGTTCTGGTTTATACTGGACCGACACGTTTCAACCACGCCTTCTGTTCCCAAATTTGAAGCAAACTGAGAAACGATGCAATCTTAATAAAATTGTCTTGACTTGTCTAAAAGAAAACTCTTTATATAACTTCAGATTTTGATGAAAATAGAGTTTTGTTTCATTTATTTCTATGCACACAATTCATAAGTATTTTTTTTGTGTTCGTCATTTGTCGATGTGCGCAGATGTCCGTCAAGGGTTTCAGCTTTACGTAAACTCAGTTTAAGCTGTTCAGAATTTTGGGTTGGTTGGGAAATACGCAGTTAATGCATATTTTATGTAGTTTATATGCAATAATTACGTAAATCTTACGCAATTGTGCATGATTTTTTTAAACATGTACCACAAATGTATAACTTTTGTGTTGCGTATACGGCGCACATATCACATTCAAATGACGCACAAATCCCTAATGAATTGCATATAACCAGCATAATAATCACATATGGTTCATGTTCTACAATGATTTATCTGTTCTCTGTGTGGTTTGCTTGACCTTCTTCCGTGGTTTTAACGTGGTTCATACTTGAAACATCTATCATAACTTAACATGAAGACCACAACTTTTCTTACTTTTTCAATGTATATTTTATAACTCGACCAATTTATATCCATGCAATGTTCGCAAACTGTACATGATGGCTGTTTGACAGGGCCTTTAGTTACAACTCCCCCTACAAGTAGATACGGGCTGTCTGCAAGCAAATCTGCATGGGGCACACAGGGGGTCTGCACAAAATTTTAAGATAGTAGATTGCTGAGTGATCCCGTCGTACAGATTTTTATTTTTTTTTAGCATGCCCCCCCTCAAACCTGCACACTGCTCCTTGTGCGCTCCGTGTGTAGCCAGACAACAATAAATGAGGAAATTACACACTCAAAGCACACTTTGTGTCTACATCCTACAGGCGTCCTATAGGTGCTACCACATGTGTGTAGCAGTTGCGCATGGTCAGTAAACTACAGCATAAGGGCACTGTATTACAGCATCATCCATATGTCATAACTGTGTGTAACTTACATTATCCTTACAAATACTTCACAATACACTTAATTAACACAAGACATGCAGCAGATGCATGTGGCTAAGGCTTTAACCTGTCCTCCCAATTGCCTTTTTTAGAATATTGTTGAGGCTGGTGAAATAAACCCCGCTCAGTGACCCAGTCCCACTTTAGGCATCGTTTTCATCGGTTAGAACCCAATGGGTGAAATCAGAGACTTTCTTATCTCATGTCTGTCTTTAACAAGCCCATTGAGACGACTATTGTTGTAATATTGGACTACATAAATAAAGCTGAATTGAATTTCCGGTCACTATCAGCTGGTTGTTTTGGAGATGCCCCAGCATGTTTGTCTCTTGTCCCCAGGTGCAGGTTTCAAAGAAGCTGAATTATGTTAATCATCCAGCTCATCTCAAAATAGGCGTCCTGCAAAAAAAAAAGGTTCCAAATGTTCTCATTTGACATAACAGAAGTCTTGAAGCACGATAAATGTTAAAACATTTCATTCTGACGTCATGCTTAATCCTCATTTCCCTTCTCAGGAAGACGCTTTGCCCACAATTGTTTCCCCACCTCTGAGACGTTTTGAAAGGTGAGCTAAGGGGTGTTTTATTGTTAAGTGGGCTTGGACACAGTTAAGAGCCGAGAGCTGGTGTTTAATAGGACTATTAACAGCAAGATGGTGGATCGATAAAGCAAGGTAGAGAGGAGGCGCATCTCTGTCACAGTGATGTGTCATTAGAGCCTGAGAGGGGAGAGAGCTGGCTTTCTTCCAGTTCCGGGGCCTTGACACAATCCTTGTTTATCTCATTTCTGGTATAAATTCAAAGGCCTGTAAAGCACCAAAAAACAAACCGGTTGGCAATTCTAACCTTCAGACGATAGTTTGATCTTTTTATTTGAAATTATTGAACATGATCAATAGAATTCTTTTGCCAGTATATTCTGTTTTTAACAGCAGATGTTTAAAGTAGTCTCAAACAAATAAGATTGATAAATAAATCTATTTTAAAAAAAGATCAGTTTATGAAAACATTCTGTTGACCTGCTTGATGGTTTAGAGTACCTTCAAATGGGGAGTTGTTAGTAGAAATAAGTGATATTAACATTAATATCTCCTCCTATGAAGGCTGAAAATTATGGTTGTTATTGTTATTACCTTTCAGATATTTCCATGACAACATCAATGTCAGGAAAACAAACCTAAACCGGTTTTGTAATTGTTTAAAAAATCAAATGCCATTTAGGAAATTGTTGTGATTACTTAAAAACAAAAAAAGTAATTTGGAGATTTGTAAGTTTGTCTTTAGGTTTATGACATGAACTCATTGGCTGATTGTTCTTGGGTTGTAGAATTTACCAAAATGTTGCGCCATCATACTTTTGCAGAAGTTGATGAATCAAGCAGGCAAGAATTTGGATGGGCGGCAATTGAGAACAGCATAGTGGAAGGCCATTACAAATGAAGATATAAAATATACCCGTTTCAAACCGTTCTGATATTGTTACTCTATTTTCGTTTGTCTTGTTGCGCTACTCGTTAAAGTTAGAAGTGTCAGCCACCTGTACACCTGTAACTCCCAACCTTGTTTACAACACGTAAAAAACAGGCTAATACCACTACAAAAATGTTATTGTGACTCCCACCTATGTTAGTAACATATGAAAAAAAAACACAATGCGGCAAAACTACATGTTAGCCACATTAGAATCGTTAGCCACATTAGCCATGATAACGTTTTAACACCTGTAACTCCTAACATTGTTTACAACACGTAAAAATCAGGCTAATACCAGAAAAACAATTGTTACTGTGACTGCTAACTCACAACTTTTTTAGTAACACGTAAAAGAAAAATCAGTCCAACGCGGCTACACGTTAGAAGCGTTAGCAGCGTTAGCAGTGTTTGTGTATTCCCAATACCTGTAACTCCCAGCCTTGTTAGTAAGATGTAATAAAAAAAAATAACAGTGAACTAACAGTGAACAACACTTTAGCCACGTTGGCGTATTCACAATAAGATAACTAAACCTTTTAAAAGAAGGCTGTAACTCTCAAAATTGCTTCAACATCAGTAAACACAAACAGAATTAATACTTTGTCATGTTGCCTAAAGTCTTCATTATTTCCCTCAACCCTAGGGTCCAGACAGAAACATCAGCACAGGCAAAAGAGATTCGGTTTCCCTCTAGTTTTTCACCTTCCTCCTTCGTTTTCTCCAGCAGACAAAGAGATTAAAAATCAAAAGTGTTTAACAGTGCCTCCGTATAATTTTTTGTCCCTTTGATTAACTTACTGAAGTCAAATCACTGTTCACAATATAAGATTTAGTCAAAAGATTTACCTGACAACACCCTTATATCTACTCCAAAGCAACTGACGACTTTCTTTGCTTGGAGTCCGTCAATGAAAAGTTGGCCTCAGTCATGGTCAGTGGCGTAGCCTTGACTTATGTGTCAGCTGTCTTAACTCAGCTCCAAATGGTTCTTTAGTTCAACTATTGCGCCATATGGTAAGTTTAAAAATTGCCACTATGGTGGGCAGCCACCACCGTGTGACCACAGGTCAACGTTTGAACAACAGACCAAACGTCTCCGTCTGTCTGAGAGTGCCGTCAAAGTTCTGCTTGAGGTGGAGTCTTAAGGTCGCTAGAGGAGTTTCCCTGCCAAGAGTTTTTCAGCAGAGCCGCTCGACATATTTGGGCCTACCAGGTTTGTCAGGAGTCCTCCCCCAAACATCTCACCCAACCGACCAGCGAGTAGCGATCGGTTGACAGCTCTGCTTGGTTCTGTACCCAAGTGGGCTTTAATTGGCCCCATATCGAGTGGCAAAAATGAAGAGTGGATCATTCCAGAGCAGATCTTTGTGGCTCCTGCACACATAGAGGTAAAAACAATTGATTCTTCTTTAAAAAGTCTATTTAGTCCAGTATAAAAACTTGTAATGATGAAGAAATAAATAATAATTGATAAAGTAGTCTTTACTAGTTCAAGCCTGCCGACTTTTCATAAAACTTAAAGTCACACTCCATGATGCAGGAAAAAAGTCACTCTATATGATGGCAAAACACACGACGAGGCAAGTATAATTGGTTAGATATAGCACCACGAGATAACATGATTGATGAACTGAGAAGTGATAGGAAAATAAATAACTTCCTAGGAGCTTAAACCTCCATAACTATAGTATTTATCAACCTTTTGGTTTAAAATGTCTTTTAAAAGTTACAAATAAAATGGAAAAGCACAAAACAATGATTGTCGATAAGCTTTTTACGTTTAGATTTCAGAAGACCCGACATATTATTGAGTGTGTTTTATGGTCTCCATTTCAGCCCAGAAATTCTTCATCTCAATGTTCTCTGTCCTGCAGGGGTAGCATTGACCTTGGTTATTTTTTGAGGAACTCATAGGTTACGTGTGGCCCATGGAAGGGGAATAGATGTGAAATCCTCATTTAAAAAAACAAACTTTAGGTTTTTGATTACTGCATTCTCAGTTAAAGAGTCACGGGTTCCAGGACTCAGTTTGGGTTGTCTCTTTTTGCATCTGTCACGGCATCTTCCAAATTTGACAACTGATGATGCAATCGCCTCCTGCAAGTCCCTCAAACGGCTGCACTGACCTCCGTGGGGCTCGAGCTGCCCTTATGGGTGGATACCAGCAGTCTGCGCATGAAAAATGGGTAAATCGGTTAAGGTTGTAGGTGTGTAGCACTGTAGACGGCTTGGCGAGGCAGTCAGCCACAAATGTTCATGCATGTTTTTTCTACAGGCATGCTGGAGGGGTCATTTTTTAGTAAACAAGCAGCATCTTAAGGTCAAAGAGGGGGAAGTAGGTGAGAGGCAGGCGTTTCGTACAAACCCCTCCCCCACTCCAAATCCTGTGCAGGAAGTCCATTGGTGCTGTTCAAGGGACAGTTGCGTGCTCTTTGCGTGCAGCCTGGCTGTCAGAAAAGCATTAAACAATCTAAGTGAAGTTTGTGTGGTCATCTCAATGGCACCATACGTACGTGCGTAAAGTCATGGAGCAAGTGTACGTACCTCAGTAAATGACTGGAGTGTGGCGTAAAGACATTTTGCAACTTACATTGACCCTGTGCATTGTGTGGAAGCCTCAACTACTTATAACACTTATCACATGCACAACAATCACATGTTTCATTTTCATGATGTCCCTTAAAATGGCCGAACGATTCACAAGGGAACTGTAAGACACACCTGCGCTTCCTGTAACTCTTGTGCTATCCATGGCACGTTAACGTTGGGAGTGGGGTCACCCCACTAGACAGTGCGCTGAACCTTTTTTCTTCAATGATCTTCACTGGTGTCCATGGATTACATGAAACCCTCTCCACCTTGATCCACCTTTGTTATGGTAGGGAGAACACATCAATGCAAGGGTGGGGTCATCTGGACCCCACAAGGGTTAAGTTGTGGCCACACCTGTCTATGACCGTCCACAGGCCCGGACATCCCAAAAACCCTCCTACTTTTGTCAAATGCACCAAACTATAAGCTGCATCCAGTGAGTCAGAGATAAGTCCATCCGTCAGTCAGACTTTATTCACAGTAATTCTAGAACTTGGTTATAACATGCTACACGTTAGGCTTGTGGGAAGCGTTAGCCATGTACTTGTAACTCCCAACCTTATTCCCAACTCGTGAAAAAGCAACAACATTTGGACAGAGCGCCGTGTACCTCTCAAAATTGCTTCAACATCAGTAAACACAACTGGAATGAATCCATTTACATTTACTGTAGACATTTTGGTGGTCATGCAGCAACATCCAAGCAGCAGAATCTTTGTTTCAATTATCCAAATTCTGAAAAACACATCTTTAGTTAATTAAAACCAATGTAAGTGATATGAAGGAAATGATGTTTCATTGAAAAATTCTGTTTGATTTATATTTAGAAACAACAATAGTTTGAAAGACTTTTTTCTGCAAGGTATTATTAATAAACCTGTGAAAGCTTCCAGTAGCTATTTTTTTATTATAAATGTTTCATATTAAAACCATATTCAATCTTTTTTCATAAAAATGTGCAGCAGCACAGTTGAGTTATAATAAGAGTTTGTCCTCCAGATGTCTCTCTGAACTCCAGATGCTCTCAAGTGCCGTCTCCCACCATCATCCTTCTTCATTCCCACCAACAATTAGATAATGAAACATTGATTTTTAGTTAGATTCATATTGATGCTATTAGCTTTGTGTGGATAAATCACCGATACTGAAAGCCAGACCAGGAGACATTACTGTGTCCATCTGATGGATCTGCTCTTTTCGTCGTGCATCTCTTCACCTGGACCGTCACACGCCGGCTCTTTAACGCTCACGGCTGCACGTCAAGACAGAAGCATGACTTCATATCAGGCCCTGAGGAATTTTGAAGCTCCACTTCAAATTTGTCACTTTTAACATGACCAGATCAAAACCTAAACCTAAAGGCCGTGGCACTCACCCACATTTTCCATGCATGAGATTTCAGTCTTTTGTGATACATGCATTAAATACATCATTCATAAATGTTTCCTGCGCAGATTTTAGTTGATAACTTCGGCCGACGGGCTTTACTGTTCAAAATGTTTGGTCAGTTAAGAATAACGCAGTTTATGCGCATTCCGCAAAGTTTGAGCACAATTTTTACATACATCTTGTCCATGACTTTTGTTAGATCTATATGCAAATTAGTAGAACAGTTCCACTTATATCCACATAACTTAATTTTCACGCATGTACCACCGATGTCTAACTTTTTATGCTGCGCATGTCACGTTATAATTATGGAATTCGCGCAAGAATCACTAATTAATTGCATGAAATTCAATAATCACACACAGTTCATGTTCTACATTCATTCACATGTTTTTTTTGTAGGGAATCTATACTTCTTGTGTTTTTCTAACCGGGTTCATTTGAGATGCATCTGTGAAAATTTCACAAAAAAACCACAACTTTTTTTCAATTTTTCTACATATATTCACGTACAACCAATTTTCATCTGTGCAACATACGCAAAATGAACACAGTGGCTGTGTGACACGACCTTTTGACCTTTGAAATCATGAGAATTACTTTGCAACTTTGGAAGACTTTCATTTAAAGTGTGTGTTGTGTGTATAAGTAATTTTCTGAGCATATTTAAGCGTATTGTTCTTTTAAATTATTTTAAACCACAAATTAAAATCCAACCTGATATTGTAAAGGCGTCCTGCACTACATTTGCTTGAACAAAAGATGTTTAACCTTTTATTTTTTTTTAGTATTTGATCTAAAAAAATCATCTGATTATTAGAGGATTACTGCCCTTTTCATGACTGCTTTTATTAAAAATCTACATAGTCCATTATTAATATCTTTTTTGAACCTTTTTCTAACTTATTACAATAAAAAAGACAAAACTGTCAAAACCCCAATAACTCATTTTTCACCCATAACCAAGGAAACACTTTTGTGGTGAATGTTAATTGAAATGTTTGCTTTATTTATTTTTTATGACATCATTTTGTTTAATGTTTTGCATAAAATCCGCCATAAAACAGCTGATGCATCAAGGAGGAAAAGAGGCTTACATGTTGGAGAGCTGAAGGAGGATTCCTGATAATCATAAGGCACGCAAATACAACACTTGTTTTTGTCGTTTTTTCTTTTTTTTCTAGCTATAGTTTTCCTAGCAAAACAAAATTTCTCAACCGAAGCTGAAAAATGGGGGATTTTAGAATCATCACAGTGACTTTTGGTTACGTTTTAATCATTATAACAGCGTTTTATATATATTTTTTTTTGTTTATGAGAGTCAGAAAAAGAGATGTGTTTTAAGTAACCTGGATATGACAGAATGGACATTAGGTATTAAAAAAGAAGTAAAAAAGTATTTAAACACTAAAATGTGTGAAAATGTAGAATCCAGAGTTATTTCCATGAAAACTCTGATTCCTTGTGAGAATGCAATAGACCACGGTGTTTTCCTGCAGACCTTCGCAGGGATTACCTTGTAGCTTCACGGTAAGAAGCCTGGAAAAGGAGCGAGTGAGGCGATGTGTGAAAACAGCAGGTAACCATCTGGAGGATTAACGGCAAGTGACTGTGTGCTGATGAGAGCTGCTGTTTCCTGCCTTTTTTGCTGACAAGTCCTGCAGAAACAGCAGATGCATGTGGCAGTGGCATCCATGCACAGACAGTCAACAGGGAGTCCCGTTTCTATCACCTGACCTGAAATCTGAATTCCACAGCGAGCCCTAACTTAAATCAGCGCTTCCTAAAATCCAGTCTTGATTGTGTTAAATGCAGCTGCTTATCTTTTCAGAAAACTGAATCTTCAGAAAGTTAAAAGAGTAAAAAGACCCTTGTTTCACAGAGTAAAAGAAACATTTTTTTCTTAATATAAGAATTCTTGGTAAAATCCATTTTTCTTACCACAGTGGCAGGTTTTTTTAAGGAATGTTTTCAGACTTTTAGAATTTCTGACTTATGTCTAGGAAGGCTGTTTTTGCAGAGTCCACTTCCAAAACCTATTTTAACCCATACCTTATTCACCCATACCTTCATAAACTGTTTATTTTTCATTTACGCATCACCCTAAAAAAATGATTTCTATATTTATATTCATGGTTATGCCTGTGTTACTGACACTGTTCTGAGCTGCTTAACAGCAGTATGTTTTTTTTTTTTTTTTTACAAAACCTGGTGAAATTTTAGTGAAAGTCAAAACAGTGTACAAGAAAATACATTCAGCAAAAAAAAAAAACAACATAAAATATATCCATTTACAGTATATAACTATTTGGATCAGATTTGGTCCACACATTTCTGAGACCTCAACCTTTTTAGAATGATCCAAACTTTCCTTATAACCCTTGTGCTATCTTAGATGACCCCACCCTTCCATTGACGTGTTCTCCCTGCCATGACAAAGGTGGATAAAGGTGGAAAGATTTCATGTAATCCATGGACACCAGTGAAGATCACAAATCATTGAAGAAAAAAGGTTCAGAGCACTGTCTAGTGGGTCTAGATGACCCAACTCCCAATGTTAAAGTGCCTAGGATAGCACAAGTGTTAAACCCACTGTTTAGAACATAGTTCATGCCCTGTAGTTCATCATCATTCCACTAGGGGCATAGAAGGGCTTTTCCTGCTCGTTTCTAAATGGCTGCTTCCTGAAATCTCAAAGTTTGGCTACTTTCTAAACTTTTTGATATAAATAACTCATCTGATTTTTTTTTTGTTTGTTTGTTTGTTTGTTTGTTTTTTTCAAAATGACTACTTGCTGTATTAAATGAATGGGAAATTTGATGATAATTAATTATTTTTAATACAGTTACACCATGTTATTATTAAAACAATAAGGTGCTGTTTTTTCCCCTGAAACTCAGGTCAATATTTTGACATCTTAACATTGTTCTTTGATGTACTGGGCTTTGCAGGGTTGGTCAAAAATACTTTTAATTTAATTTAATTTAATTTAATTTAAAACAGCAAAGTCTATGCCTAAACTGTGTCTCTTGGCTTCTGTCTGAGATTTTTGCATTGGACTAAGATTGTAGGACTGTCCTTTAGTAACATTCAATGTTGTATTCAGGGTGGATAAAATGCAGTAGGAAGTTCAAGCACAAAAGACTTAATAGCATCTCTTATCCAGCAATTTCATTCCACAGAAATGGGCAAAACAAAAATCATTGTCAACTGGAACAACCGGGAAATCTGCTTTTCTCTAGTGTCCACTGGTCTGACGCAAGGTTCTGCTGCTCTAATTGAGGTACGGTGGCCCTGAAGTTCAAATCACACCAACTAATTACTGAACGCGAAAACATATTAAAACTCACAAATTAAAAAAGCAAAAAAAAAGAATGAAAAAACGCATTACATTTGGGAAATTTAAATAAAATCCCAAAACTGAAACAATTCCAAAAAATGACACAAAATAAAAATAAAACATTTCAGAAAACAAACTTTATGTCTAGAAATTCAAAAGAAGTAGTAAAAGACGAAACACAATCAGAAACCAGAAAAGCTAGGTATTATGGGACTTTGCTGACTGGAATAATCATGTTTGAGTTTTTTCAGATGCATCATCAGCGTCTGCATTAAGGTTAGAGCTCATCCAGCATCACTTCATGCCAAATAACCTTCATTTGAAATGAGAGACAGACATCATCATCCAATCAGAGACATCCCATAGTACCTCCCTTTTCCTGTTTTCTTATTGTGTTTCATTTGTTATCATTTCCAGATGAGTTTATTGCTGTTTGCACATGCTGAAACAAGCACATTGGAATTTTCCTTTGGCAGCTCTCGAGTCAGGTTGGCGAATTACAAAAAAAAAAAAAAGACGATAACTTGAAGAGGGATCATAAAGAAAAACAGAAACGAATTCAGAACAAGAGAAAAATGTGACTTTAATAGCTAAGTGTTGAATTTCAGATAAATAATCATAAATCAATTATAACCAAACATTATTGCACAATGTCCCAACTATTCATTATTGCACATTATACAGTATTACTGTTGTGATTTCCTTTTGATTTCTGGAAATCACTTGTTTTCCGAAACGTTTCTTTTTTTCTTTTCTTGTATTGATTTCCACAGTGAAACGTTTTTTTTTTTTTTTGCTTGCATTGAGTGATTTGTTGGTATACTTGGCACTGCAGGGCCACCGTAGATCTGTCTGTAAAACAACTTGAATCAAACTATTTTTAGATGCAAATAATTAGTCTGAGGTTTTAGACATCCTGTAACTTGAAGAGAGGCCTTTGTTTTGAACTGCAGCTCTCATCCGGCTCACTCTACAGCCGTGTGGTTCCTGTGAGGACAGCAGCACACGTTGGGCAGATCCCGACAGCTGTCACTCCCATTGGCCACCAAACCGTCTCCACTCCCTGCTCCACCACATCCAGGCATTTGGCTGTCAGACAGCATATGCCGCTGCGCTCTTCCTGCTCTGAGCGGCCTGACATGATCCACTCCCAGAGCCTGTGGCCGGCACGGACTCTCAGCCCTCTTTCTGGTGGCACAACGAACATGATCTCTGATGTCTCACAGGCAGCAAAACTGATGCTGTCATTGCACAAAGACAGAAAACTGACAAACACGCTGTGACAAGGACATCCAGGCACACACACACACACACACACACACACACACACACTGGAGTCATACAAGTACTCACATCTGGACTGTGGTACACAAAAAAAGTAAGCTTAACTATAAAAATTATTTAGGAATACAACAGGAGAATAGAATAAATGCCTGTGATTTTACACACTGCTAATATGAGTTAAATAATTAGAAATAGAGCGTAGAAACATAGAAGAGAAGTTCTTTTGTTCAGTTATGACATTTGATAAACTGATAGATAATTACATGGAAAAAGATTATTTTATTATAATAAAATAGCTCAAAAGGGATACTAAAAGATATGGGAATTGGAAAGAAAAGAATCTTAAAGGGGGCTCATTTGTGGATGTTGCACGCCACCTGGTGGACGGAAGAAAAAATGAGCTCAAACTTTAGTAAATATACACAATAAAATTCCACTGAACCTGTAAAAATCAATATGTTCTTTTTCATTCATGTTGTGTTAACAAATATTCTGAAATCTATCTTTTTTTTATAAATATGGAATGCTTTGTCTTTGTTTATTTTTGCTGGATGAAACACATCACACAGCAAAAATTTCATGTTTAAATATGTACTTGTGTTTAGTAGTTTAATGTAAAGGTTAAAATCCATCCAACCATCCTCTTCCACTTATGCAGGACCTGGTCACGGGGTCAGCAGTCTAAGCAGAGATGCCCAGACTTCCTTCGCCTCAGCCACTTCCTCCAGCTCCTCTGGGGGGACCCCGACGCGTTCACAGGCCAGCTGAGACATAGTGTCTCCAGCGTGTCCTGGGTCTTCCCCGGGGACGTGCCAGGAACATCTCTCCAGGGAGGCATCCGGACTAGAAGCCCGAGCCACCTCAACTGTGTCCTCTGAATGTTTAGGAAAAGCGGTTCTACTCCTAGCTCTCCGCGGGTGACCAAGCTTCTCACCCTATCTCTAAGGGAGACACCAGCCACCCTACGGAGGAAGCTCATTTTAGCCGCTTGTATTCGGGACCTCGTTCTTTCGGTCATGACCCAAAGCTCGTGACCATAGGTGAGTATTGGACCAAAGATAAATTGAGAGCTTTGCTCAGGACAACATCATCTGCAAAGAGCAGAGAGGAAATCCTGTGGTCTCTAAACCAGACCCCCTCCGGCCCCTGGCTGCACCTAGAAATTCTCTCCATAAAAACTATGAACAGAAACGGTGATAAAGGGAAGCCCTGCCAGTGTCCAACGCGCACCGGGAACAGGTCTGACTTACTGCCACCTGTGCAAACCAAACTCTTACTCCGGTCATACAGAGACTGGACAACCCTCAGTAAGGCTCCCCGGACCCCATACTCCCAGATCACCCCCCACAGGATACCACAGGGGAACGCAGTTGAGCGTACACAGAGTTCTTGGAAAGTGTTGGGGGGCAGAATATTATTGATTTAATGACAGGAGCCTGCTCAGAGGAGGTTTTAATGCACGTTTTTAAACTGTGTGTTGATGGAGTGAGTCCACTGTCAAAGGAGAGGGGAAAATAAAAATAGAAAATGCCTGTCTTTGGTTAAAAAGGCTGTGGTTTTTCTATGTGGCGCTTTTCTTCCATCATGCATCAGTCATGATTTTAAAGATGTCTGAATAGCAGGGGCGGAGCTACCGGGGAGACAGCAAAAAGGTGTCCCCCCCCCCATTTTTGAGTTAAAAGTAGTATCATTATAGACAAAGATAAATAAATGATAAATACAAACTTCTTTAAGTTTTGCATCTCAGCTAAACTAAAACATGTCAGAGATGACATTTGACTTTTTTGTGGTAACCATGAACTTATCCCCAGGCTTGTAACACGCCAAAAACGTAACTGATTCTGTTTAGTTTATATATAACTATTTCTCTTCTGGATTTGCCCCAGGCACTGAACAAAAAGCAAAAAACATAATTAAAAACTAAATTCAATGTATTTGCTTTGGTCCAATTACGTCCAAAGACCCAAAAGTTGACGTTTCCGAGATCTGTACGCCAAAACCACCCTCCCTTCTTTCCCATAGCTGTCGCTCTGATGGACTGTTGAACAGTATACGAAACCGCTACAGCAAATTTTCAAAGCAGCTTTAATGTTCTATAAATCTTTCTTTTTTTTCTCCTCTTTTTACACACTGCAATGACCTGGGACATGGGAGCTTAAGCCTCCAGTCAGGATCCTGGTATGTGCACTCCTATGGTTCAATGTTGGTCTGTAAACCTGATTTGGATGTTTCAAAAAGGAAAAATCAGAAGAGCGGCTCATGGATCTCCACAATGAACCAAAGCTGAAGGAAATGGCACTCCGAATAACTCAACAAGCTTGTTTGAAGAGTTATTAGTCACTCTAAAGGATAATCAATGTACTGTATGTTTCCAAGTATAAGTCACCGTTTTTTGCATAGTTTTGTCAGAGGTGCGACTTATGGGCGTCTGTGATGTTTTTCCCCCCAAACATAAATAGGCTCATATATTCGTTTTTTTTTTCACTATAACAACAGGTTTCCCTTCAGTGGTGGTTTTCCACTAACACCCACTAGAGGGCACTATGGATCTGTGCATCAATATTTGCTTCTGACACCAAAGTAGAAGAAAAACAAAAATGGAGGACATCTGATCGTTCTCTAAATGTCAGTATTTTTTTATTTTTTCCTTCCTCTGACTAATGCAGAACAGCAAGTAACCAAACGGGGCCACAGAGACATGGAAGTACCGCTGAAGGCGCCGTCAATCAGACGCAGCTCCTGCAGCCGACGGCAAAGCTCGCGGTAGGAAAAGACTCTGAATGATCTCATGAACCCAGACATGGAGACGTCACTACCAATAGCATTTTTGAATGCAGTAGAGTGATGTTTAGGACGCGCAGTTTGTACGCGATAAAACACTGCTCTTTACCAGTCTTGAGACGACACAAGAATTATGTGCTACTTTTACCCCTTGTGCTATCTTAGGCACTTTAACATTGGGAGTGGGGTCATCTAGACCCACAAGGCAGTGTGCTTAAGTTTTAAAAAGTAGCCAAACTTCAGGAAGCTGCCATTTTGAAATGAGCAGGAAAAGCCCTTCTAAGCCCCTAGTGGAATGATGATGAACTACAGGGCATGAACTATGTTCTAAACAGTGGGTTAACCCTTGTGCTATCCTAGGCACTTTAACATTGGGAGTTGGGTCATCTAGACCCACTAGACAGTGCTCTGAACCTTTTTTCTTCAATGATTGTGATCTTCACTGGTGTCCATGGATTCCATGAAATCTTTCCACCTTTATCCACCTTTGTCATGGTAGGGAGAACACGTCAAAGTAAGGGTGGGGTCATCTAAGATAGCATAAGGGTGAAAGTGTGCGTAAAAGCGGTGTTTCTGATGGCCTAAAGGCTGCTCTTTGCACCACTTTTCCTGGCAATTTGTAACATTTTCACTTGCCGTATAGTGGATGCGTGAATCTTGTTTGGTGTTAGAACAGCATTACGCAACACTTGGAGGATTTGTTTAGGAGTATAGGACTTAAAATTTAAGTTCTATAATTTGATAAAAGTCTTTATTTTCTTAATTATGCATGTTTTGGCTCCTGCAACTTATCCTTCAACTCCAGAAAATATGGTAAATACAAAAAAAAGATGCCACACTGGACATGATGTAGTAATCACTTGTTTTAATAGAAATCAACTACAAACAACTACATTTGAATAGTTTTTGTCAAAAAAAAAGCTGGACCTGCTGAAAATAGAAATTCTAATGGCTACATAATGACAGTTTACAATGTCACAAAAATGAAACCAATAAAAACACAAAACTTCAACGTTTGCATAAAAGTTCAGACTTGCATAAAAATCTACGCCTCACATCCTCTTTGTGGAACCCTTTAATGACTGCAGCATCACAGAAAAATACTGTTTAGACGACTAAATAACCCAACAAAACACGTTTTTTAAACTATCAATTTGAATCTTAATTAAAAAAAAAAATGAGAACAAGTTCTACACACAAACTCCAGTAATAAATTCTGTTTTTTTTTGTCGTGTTTTTACATAAAAATTGATTTCATGGCTTATTTTTCTATAAAGATCAATGCAGTAAATCTTTAGAACTAAATTGTGAACAAGCTAAACAATTACTTTAACAGAAAACACACAATTAAATTAAAATTGAACAGATATTTTTCCGTCTTTTCAGTGGAAGGGCTTTTTGTCACGTCGGCAAACTACATCTACAAAAAAAAAGTCGTAAATTTGCTACATCATCGACACGCCGTAGGGGGGAGGGGATTTTTGCAGTTTAAATGAGACAAATACTGCATCTGGATGTTTTTTTAAAAAGAACATTTTCTACAGTGGGAGTCACTTTTCCAAAAAATTCATTTCTCCTGACACGGGAAGACACAGGAAATGACATCAGTCTGAGTTGGGTTAATAGTCTGGGTGTTAAAATCCAAAGTCCCTTCACAAATGAGATGGCGGCAGCAGCAGCAGCAGCGGCAGCAGCAGCTCCGTCAGGGTTCCCTTCAGCAGCACTGGTTAAGGCATCTCAGCCAGGAGCTTTGGTTCTTGGCACGGCACAACACAGCCGCAAGAAAACCATGCAAGACATCCTTCAGGACTGCACTGAAGCCCCTCTCACAGTCACAGCTTCATCATAGCAGTTCAAAACCCTGGAAAATGTAAGGATATTCCACTAACAGCACAAGCCGTGCGACTTACAGTGGGTGCAATATGCCAAACAACATCAAATTGGACAGACATGGACTGTTTTGTTCCATTCCTATTGCTTCAGATAAAAAACGATAAAAGACGGGACGGCACAAAGGACTTGACCCCGCTGAATCTGCATGAACTCGACAGAACTCAACGTTCTGTGAGAGAGTTCAAAAAAACTCCATCTGTAATTTTAAATGTGTTAAACAACGATGAAAACGTACAATTACAACAAAGAAAATAAGTGTTTACTAGAATAAAATGATCTAACTGATATATAAGCTGCTAACAAACATTTATATTCTGTAGTTTCAGCTAAGGAAATCCGCCTCAACACTCCTTCACATTTCATGTCTGCCTGAGCTGGGGTTCTCTCAAACCAAAATTCAGCCTTTTTTTCCATCAAACGTCCTGAAACCTCTCTGTGAAACATCTTCCTCCATCAAACAAAAAGCATGCATTCCAAATGAAACAAATTAAAAAAGGCTCTTCACATTTCTTTGCGTATGTTGTGCAATTGTTCAGTGCTCCTGTCCTCAGGACCAAGACTTCCACGCCTCTTTGTTTTGAGCCGTCAGGATTGTCCGAGCAAGTGCCGGCGGGTGAAGAGGGATGCTTCACGTGCCTTTAGGGTGAGACCCTGAGGACGAAGAGGAGGAGTGGCTGTTCATCTGTGGAGACAACACACAGTTTACACAATGGCTTAAAGACCCACTATGATGAAAACAGAGTTTACATTTTCCTCCTGACGGAGGACCCATTTAAAAGAAAATGGAGTTAAAAATGGCATTTCTGAGTAATTCTCTATTCAAATCATGAATCAGGAGCAGACGTTGGAAAAAGATGGCGGGTGTGATCGTTTCACCCCACCAGTTCTGCCCACAACTCAGACGCTCTGTTCACACCGCCTTCGGCAATGCGCCACTTCCAAACAAAGCTCCATGGAAACGTGTAGGTATTTCGGGCGCATGCGTTTATGCTTAGCTAGGTAACCTTTTTGGATAGTTTTTAGGCTCTATGTGCAAAACATGTGGCTACTGAATGTGCAAGGAAATTTAAATTTGACCAATCAGGGACTTGGATTAGGTAGTGATGTATACATAGAAGTGCCAACCGTTTGAAAAGTGATGGTGTGTCCGGCTGGCACTTATATATCAGAATAGATGTATATCATATATCTATTATAGATGTATATCATATTATATATATCACAATAGAGCTGGGAAAAACGCCTACAGCAAGATTCACAGGATTTGCACTGCTTCCTCATTTCACATCAAGCCCCTTCCAGCTATAGGTGGAGGACGTGAGCTAGGAAATAGTAGAAAAAGAAGAAGAAGTCCCACCCTGCTTGTTCAGTGTGAACCCCATGGGCGTGTTCAAGAACTAGTGTTTAGCGTGTTCTTAAACACACATCACAGGTTGTTTGATTTTGGCTAAAATTGGCATTATCTTAATTAAAAGACTAATGGGAACACTTTGAAAATAGATCGGAGTGGGACTTTAACTTTGTCTATCTTGTAAACTTTTTTCACAGTAAGGCATGTTTTTGGTCTAAACACAGATATTTCTGGTAACTAACTTTTTCACTTTAGTTTAGCATTTGGCCGACAGATCAGTGCTTGGATGCCAAACAACTTTCTCCAGCTAAACTCAGACAAGACTGAAGTCATGGTCTTTGAGACAGTGTCAGCAGTTACCTTCACCCCCTGTCTCTAAAAGCTTCAAATCAAGTCAGAAACCTAGATGTCATCATGGACTCTGACCTGAACTTTAACAGCCATATCAAGTCAGTAAAATCAGCAGCATTTTACCATCTGAAGAACATTGCCGGAATCAAAAACATAGTGTCAAAGCCAGACCTGGAGATACTTATTCATGCATTTGTCTCCAGTAGGTTAGACTACTGTAACAGCCTGCTCACTGGCCTCTCCAAACCAGCTGTAAAACAGCTCAGTCCTGACTAGAACCAGGAAGTACCATCACATTCATCAGTCCTGTGCTCAGGTCTCTGCACTGGCTTACATGGTAGCTCCATATGAACCATCTCGTACTCTGAGGACCTCAGGCCTTTAGAGTCAGGACCAAACAAGGGGAATCAGCGTTTCAGTCTTATGCAGCTAAAAGCTGGAACAGTCTCTCTGAGGTTGTGAGACTGACCTCTTCTGTACTAAAGTTCAAATCTAGACTCAAAACATTCCTGTTCATCCGTGTAAATAACTTAGGGTTTCCTTATTGTCACCTCTGTTCACGCTTCTGTGTGTTTTTAATCTTTGCACTGTTATGTATTGTGATTGTAATGCATTTTGCTGTGTTGTGAAGCTCTTTGAATCACTTTCTGTTAGAATTGAGTTATTCAAATAAACTTGCCTAGCCTATTTTATATTGAATTCTTTCTTGATTTTAATAATAATATTTTATCATTATTTTGTACATGAAAATATGATATTTACTATTTTACTGATTTAATCCATTTATTTGAATGTGTTATTACATATTCAAGCTTTTTGATTTTTGAACACTTTATTTAGAAAGAAGTAGACAATGGGGCGACTAAAGCCGTACCGGTAAAACAAAACATGAAAAAGCTGCATTTATTAACCCTTTAACATCAGAGATGTCGCCAGTAACAACTAAGGAATCTACGTAGGTTGTTTGAACAACCGCAGCTCTTCAATCATTTACGTAATCAGCGTAATTCCTTCTGCTGCCCCTAGTGGAATGATAAAGCACTACAAGCAAAAACCACAGATGAGGTTAAAGCAGCATTTTGGAATTACGTTAATTTTGTAAACAATTTGAGAGTTACAGTAGTTCAAATAACACTAAAGTTTCCGTGTTCAAGGGTTAAGAGAGAACACTGAAACAAATTTGGCTATTTTTAGCTTGACAAATGTTTTTCTTTTAGCTCGTTCTTCCTGTTTTTCCTGCAGGTCTGATCGGATCAGTACATTTGCGCTCTTACAGACAGGAACACTGTCCATCAGTATCTTAAAAAGCAGTCCGCACTTTCCTTTAAGGGGGAAAAAAGAAAGCTAGAGCAATTGTGAGTTGCCTGGGGGTACGTCTGACTGACAGGTTGAAGGCACACCATATGGAGACGCTGGCTGGATTTTACCCTAAGGGGGGGCAACCGTGTCTTCCTATCATTTGTTTGCTTCATCCCTGTCAGCTTTTCTTGCACAGCGAGTGGGAAGAGATGGCCAAATTGTGGGAGCTAACAGACACGGGAACATATAAGAGGGCACATGTGTACATAGAATGACAGACAGTGTCGACACAGACAAATATAAACAGGAGAGCGGACAGACACAGCTGGTGAAGACGGAGGGGTTTCGGTGCTGCTTCCCCACTAACTGACTGAAGTTTTCCTAATTAGAGCATGACATGTGACAAAAATGATGGGAGGGAAAGTTCTATGCAGCTTTGCTTGGTGTGTCTCTGAATATATTGTGTGATATAGTAATGACTATGCTGCAAATGTTCACACTACCAGACTGATGTGACACTTTTGGTTGTTTCCTATAGGAATGTTCTTCAATTCCTAGAAGTCATCTACAGCCAGACTCTAAATGTTACAGCAATTCTACCCACTTTGTGCACAAAATTCAACTGGCCATAAATACAAACAAACCCAGTGTAGTGTATTTCTAGATCACTGGATTTACTAGTTCAAACATATGGAATCACACTGATCCCTCGCTGTATTACGGATCACCTTTCGCGATCTCCCGGATTGATTTTTTGCAGTTGTTTTTTAACAGCAGAGTGTTCTGCGTCTTGATGAGCTGTGGCGTGTCTCCTGTACTGACTGTGTTCAGCTTTCTTCAGAGTTAAAAAACTCTGTGGATTTCATAAAACTAGACATATTTTTCTATTAAGGTTTGAAATTTAACAGTTTAAATAAGAGAGAAGGGTGTTAAAATGCGTCTGTATAAAGTGTGAAGAGTTTTACACAGGAGTGTCAAATTATTTTGTTAATTGCAATGAATTGACAAGAAACAAATGAGCTTTTTACTTATTGCATTAATCTTATTTTTAATCTTTAACGTTACTGTTTCTGCATCTTGTTGTTCACCTCAGTTTATTCCGCATCATCATTTCATTGATCCCCACGTGTTTTTTTTTGTTTTGTCACATGCCCTTCCTGACATAATCCTGTGTTTTATCCGGGCTGGGAACCGAAACAGGGAGACCCAAACTCGGGCCCCCTTGTGGCTACAAAACTGTCTCTGCATGTCAGTTGCTTAAAAAAAATCTCTAGTTTAGACTTCTACATGCGAGTGTTCTGTATTAAGTGTGGAAAACATTCAAAAACACTACACACATAGATAGAAGTAGACGGATGTGTCTTCTTTGTTCCAAGAAGTTTGCCTACCACTGAAGCATTGGGTAAACCAAAGCCACCATGTTCCCTGTTCCTGACTAGAAGTGAGTGCTTGATGCTTTTTTTCAACATTACTTATTAAAAATTTCCTTTCTGATGTGTAAACTGTAATAACTGTAATTTGTGTGTCCGTTTCATTTTAGATAAAAAGTTTTATTTGGAACGATCAATGTCTTTTGGTTTGCTCCAAAAACTGTTTGCCATGTGTAAAATTAGAGCATTCTGAACCTGATGTTTTGTTTTTTCTTATTGTTCAAGACTGAAAACAACTACTAAGGTTTGAAATCTGTTCTAGCAAAACTTAAAAGCCACTTTTTTAGATGTATTTCGATCTATTACTTGGGGATGGGTTTCACCAATAATTTCCAAAACTGATTCGATTTGATTAACCAGAGCCAAATATTTTTGATTTTTTTTCTAACTCACTTGGTTCAATTCACTTTTGAATTTACACATTTACACATATTTGTATAGAGATAAAATAATAATTTATATTTTTAGAAGATATTCATATTAATCTAATACAGTTCACATACTGTAAAATGTATTATTTAACGGAGAAGCTCCAACAAAAACCTGCAGATCGTTAAGAAAACCTGCGTTTCAGTTTGGCCACTAGGTGGAGCTTACGGTTTAGCATTACACGCTATATTTGAGCAAAAAAATGTACTTTAGACCACAGATGGTTACTTTACAAAAACGTTTTTTTAAAAGAGTTTAGAATATTCCTGCCTGTGAGTACATAAAGCTGTCCATTTAGTCAGCAATGTGAGTGTTAGCATTAGCTGTCCTATGGGAAATTCCATTATACGTTAGCATCAAGCTAGCAGACTTTGGCTTTACTGCTGTTATTGTTAAAATTACTCTGTAGATGTATCCGAGTACATTAGTAATGCTTCATGAACCTTCTGATTGTATTTTGAAATCTGTTTAGCAGTTTTACATCTGTACACCATCTTTGTTTCAATGCTTGATCTCACAAAATCTCACGGGAATAGCGTTAGGTCACCGGACAGGGATCAAAGAGTGATTCCTTCTTTTAGGGATCGATTATTAATCGATTACTCGATTCAGATTGATTCAGTAATTCAGCCCTACTTTTACTGCGCAATAACATCAAGACTTTAAATGAAAACACCTCAGAACAAGGCTTTTCTATGGAAACGATTCTGTAGCATAAATAAAAAGCAAAGTCAAAACCAGAAATGCTTTTTCATTTTCAAAATGAAGCTGCATTTTTTGACTCAAAAATAAAATGAAACCATCATATGAATTTGTGTTTCCAGTGGTGTCCAGAACATAATAAAGACTGATGTAATTCCCACATAATTACATATTTATTTGGAGTTTCGCGCTGAATTTGCTGTTTGATTTTTTAAGATCGGGCTTCAAGCAGGCCAGGTCCAGCGGTTTGTGAACAGGACCCGGTTTTAGGTGATCTTAATGTGAAAAATGCAGTGGAATGTTCCTTAAGCTCCCTCGCCAATCAGAAGATGTGAATCACAAGCCAACTTCAGCGTCGTCTGACCGCACGGATTTAAAAACATCTGATGGAGCAGAGCAGGCCCTTAAATATAATCATGACAGTAATAAAAGCACATTATGCACATTATCCTGCAGCTTCGCGCTGATTGAGTGTTGGTCCAACCAGCAACGTTTAGCATGGAGAAATCTGCTATCTGTTGATGGAGCTCCAGCTGTCATCAAACAGCAAATTCACCGCGAAGCTGCAAATAAATGTGTAAATATGTGGGAATTACATCAGTCTTTATTTTGTTCTGGACACCACTGGAAACACAAATTCATATGATGGTTTCTCAGATCGCAGCAGCATTTCCGCCTTCAGCGATCATCGGAGCTTCGCGCTCCGCTATGAGAAGGCAGCTGGCGGTCCGCAGAACAAAGCTCGTCCGCGGTGCGTCAGGAGGAGGACCGCAGAAGGCGGACATGCTGCTATGTAGTCCTGAGAAGCTGTGGAAACTGATCAGAAGTTCACAACCATCACAAAGCCGTCTTGTCTGCCGCTAACAGAAAGCTCCACTGTTCCTGGTGTGTGTGTGTGTCAGCGGGCGGACACACGGAAAAAGCAGTGAGGTCATCGCCCCGCCTCCCCTCTGGAAATGCATTTAAGAAATGATTATTGCGACAAGGTGCGCAGGTTGGATGTGAAAAGCAAATGCAATCCCCTCTTTGCATTTTCGTTTTAATTATGACAGAATAAGCGGTTTTAAGTATAAAATGAAAAAGCATTTTGAAATATTGCTTTTTCATTTGAATTTTTAATCATTTGATGCAGCTTCATTTTGAAAATGAAAAAGCATTTCTATTAATCCATTTTAAATGTCAAATTAGACATTTCTAAATGAATTATGCTACACATTTACAAGAGAACGTCTTGAAAATGAAATGTCAAATTCCATTTTCATTTTCATTTGAATTAAGTGACAGAATAAGCTGTGTTGAGGAAGGAAATGAAAAAGTATTTTGGTGGATTGCTTTTTCATTTTATTTTTGAGTCAAAAAATGCAGCTACATTTTGAAAATGAAAAAGCATTTCTGGTTTTGACTTTGCTTTTTATTTATGCTACACAATCGCTTCCATACTTTTCTCAGTAAATATTACGTTAGAGACAGATTAATTAATTGCACATTATAATTAATTGATCAAAGAATTAATTGCATGACAGCAATAGTTTTACAGCCTTGAAACATCTATAATTTCACCTATCGCAGCTATTTTTTTTTAACTCCCACAATAAATGAGGGTTAAATCAAAGCCAAGTTTGAGTGAATTTTGAAAGAGAACGTACTTGTTTAGAACCTTCAGAGGCAGACTGGACTTCATTCCCAAAACTTCCATTCAGCTGCATCATTGCTGTAAAACAGTAAAGGAACAATTTTACGGAAATCAAACATCTTGTGTTGGCATTTGCATGTTTTATGATGGAAAAGGGCCTCTGTTAGCATTTTCCTGCCCTTCTACAGACCAGAGTTTCTTCCCCACCTTGTGGATCAAGTCGTGGATCTATGAAGCCCCAGTGTTGATAGAGAGCTGCCAGATCATGGGGACTGTAGCTCTTCAGGAGGCTGAAAATGTCCATGTCTGCTGGCCTTTCTCCTGTTGATTCACTATTTCCCTGAGCAAACAGAAGTGGGTCTAAATATGTCTTGCCTCCTGACAGCCTCCACATGTTCATGGTCGACCAAAGATCAGGAGCCTTTAGACCTGACGAAAATTCACACGACTTTCTGCGAGTGTAGTGTCTGTCTGTGTTCGAAGAAGTCCCGCTGTGGTTTTTTGCCAACATAAACCCCAAGCCCTCCTGTGGGAAGATCCCTTCCTCTGGAGCCATGTTTCCTCTGGGTTTCAAGCTGCTGGTAGGCTGTAAATTAGGGACACTTTTGGCTCGACTAGAGCTGTCTGACAATGTATCCTGCGCACTGGAGCCTTTGCCTCTACCCTCTGTTGCTCGCTTTTGTTCACCGGACTTCCTTTGAGGTTGAAGGCACACCTTCCCACAGGGCTGAATCCCATCAGGAGGGCAGGATTCTTTCAAAAGGGGCTTGGACTTTGTTGTTGAGTGCTTGCTGCTGCCTTGGCCTGTGACTCCTGGGGGTAAGGTGCGTTGCGTTCGTGGCCCGGGTAAAGATGGGCAATCTTTGCCTTCGAGGAAAGGCGGCGGTCCTGTACGTCTCCACTGACACGCTCCAGCTTTTGAGCTCTTGAGGCTGTTCATGCATGGTGCCCACTTTGGTGCTGCCGAGCTTTTGCTGTCCACTTTGTGGGAAACGCGCTGATGGATCCACAGAACTTCTGGATAGTTAGTATTGTGGGAACAGTATGGGCACTGATGCCTCACAAGGTCCTCAGCTTTTACTGGACAGTTCATGCTACACTTGTCCCCGCTCACTGATAAAGAGAGATTCAGAAGACTGACACCATCAGCAGCAACGTCTCCATCGCCCGTCACCTTGACGTTTGCCTTTATTGTGTCCTGATCAGGAAGATACGTGCAAATATTCCAATATGGCTGACTGAGCAACACGCTCCTGCTCCTGAGGTAATCCATGTATTTGGAGGATTTGGAGCCACTTCTGCTCACGTTGTTCAAAACGGGGCTCTGTTTGCTGGAGAAACCCAAATGCTGAGTGTGCTGATGAGACCTGAGTAGAGAAGCTTCAGCGGTGTGGAAATCACAGTGCTCACAAGAGTAGGACTTTTGACCTGCATGTAAGAACAAAAGATACGGATTGAATGAAAAATGAAGTTCTGTTCCGAGACATGGAACAGTTCTTTACAGAGCTAATGTCCGTGTTAGAAACGAATCGGTCTAAAAAAGAACATTGTTTTTCATCAATTCCAACATGTCAAAATTTTTCAAAGTAGGAAGCTACCGAGAAGAAAGTACGAGGCTACACCCAAGCACTAAGACGGGGGTATGAGGGGAACATTTTAAAAATTAGGATTTTTAGAAGCGTTTTGGGCATCATTTTAGTTGATTTGAAAGCAGTAAAGAACGCGGATTTAGTAATTAGTTTTACACAGTCACTAATGACAGCTTCTTAACTACATCCCAACTTTTGAGGAGGAGCCTCTGAAGGGCCAGTGTTTGTAAAGTCAATTTACTCGTAACACTGTCAATGAAGTGTTTCATTTTTTATAGCAAAAAAGTTGATACTGTAGAGCCCCTCTGCTAAACATAAAGTTGTATTCACAGTGGATTTCATGTCTGGAATTATAATTAGAAAATAGCTTTTGTTTTTTATTTAATGTTTTATGAATTCATTTTATTGTATTTATCCACAACGTTTTAAAGTCCGGTCCATGAAAATATTGTCTGACAGTAAACCAGTTTGTGTTCACATTCTGGTGAAACACAGAACAGCTCATTAGCATCATACTAGGCCTGCACAATTAATTGCAAATTTATCGTTATTGCGATTTCAAGATGTGCAATATCCATATTGCAAAAGTCAGTGATAATCGCAATAAATGGTAAACGTTAAATGTGCTAAAACTATCTTATGGCAACTTGAACTATTTAATGAATTGAATGAATCCGTTTATGCATCAGCCTTCATCAGCTTAACGCTACACAGAGGTGAATTAACAGGAGTTCAATTAAGTTACCTTCATTTAAAATTTCGAGTTCTTTAAACATTTCTCAAAGGCTGGCTTTAGAACTTTAACTTTAGTGATTTGGCAACCCCAACAGCTTATAACCCTTGTGCTGTCCTAGGCACTTTAACGTTGGACCCACTAGACAGTGCTCTGAACCTTTTTTCTTCAATGATTTGTGATCTTCACTGGTGTCCATGGATTACATGAAATCTTTCCACCTTAATCCACCTTTGTCATGGTAGGGAGAACACATCAATGTAAGGGTGGGGTCATCTAAGATAGCACAAGGGTTATTCCAACACACATTGTGTGTAAAATCTTGCTGTCAAAGGAGCCCTAGAAATTTCCCAGAAGTCTCTGCGAAAAACCAGACTTCAAATTTTAGAGCATCAATACAAAGATCTACAAGTTTATTGAATTTGACAACACAGGAGAAACCAGCGCTCTAGCTTCACTGTTTCCAATCTGTTATCTACTTTAACCCATCGTACAGCAACACTTTACAGAAGTTAAGTGTTTCATAAGCGTGTGAAGGCGATATGAAATGTTTCACACTGATCACATAACCGAGCAAAGAGCTACTTTATGTCAAATAGCGTGTGTTAGGGAGGAGTCATCAGCAACTTCTCTGGCTTTAAAGGGTTAAAAAGAGAGAAAAATGTAAACAACAATGTTGATGGGTTAAAAAAAGCTGTGATGGAGGCAGAAAAGTTCATGCTAATTTAAGACATGTTAAAATCTCTTATTATATTTCTATATATCAATATTCTGATTTTTTGATTAATCATTTCTGTAGGTATAGGGATAGTCAGTGCTTGGGGGTTTTGTTGGCTTTACAACGACTCAGTATGCGCATGTTTGTTTCTGTGAGAGGCGACGCGTTCAAGTTTTAAATTTGGAAACTAATTTGGAAACTTGTTTAAAATGCTAGAAGTTACATTTTTAGAAAATTTAACTATTTTCACTTTTATCTTCATGTGCATCAGTCATTGAAAACTTAGTCGTTTGTAAATCATGACAAAAATAAGCATTAAGAAAAACCTGAATTTGACCAACAAAAGGGTCTTAATTAACAGATGTTAGCTCACCTTCTTTGTCTTCACCAGTGACCTTGGATGAAACATGAACCTCTTTAATCTTCTTCGTTTGTAGAGCTTCATAAAACGCATGACCAAGCCCGTTTAACACAATCCGCTCCTTATGGCAAACCTTCTTGTCTCCACTTTTACCATTGCTTATATTTGGCTCCAGGCTTGAGTCACACTTCCTCTTCTTCACACTGGAGTTGGAGGCATCGTTCTGTTTCCTCTTCTTCTCCTGTTTCAGGGGAACATATTCTCCCTTCTCTGTGTCATAAGCCACCTCTGCATCCGCCAGTCTCTCCTCCCAGCCGAAGCATTTCTCCGAGGCCTCCACCAGTCGCCCCCTGGTGGCTAACTGCCATGCTTGGTAACTGCAAACTGGGTCCAGCTCAGGAATTCTCTTGGCGACGCTTTTCTCCTCCGCTCTGCCCTTGTGCTCAGCACATTTGAGGTGCAGGCTTCCCAAAAAAAGTGTCTTACCAGCATTTTTGTCTGAAATGTCAGCTGCAGCTTCATGTGTTGAATTCTGGGAAAAGCCCTGGTTGAGTTTATGTAGCTTTTCGTGAATCCGCAAGGTCTTTTGGTCCTGGAAGAAATTCCCGCAGCCTGCGCAGAGCTCATAGTGGCACTGTTTGTTTGTGAGGGATGCTGGGTCCTGGAGAACCCCGTTAATGGTAGCAGGCGGCTCGTTGACTTTGTTACCTTGCAGCTGGGCTTTGGCCCGGTGAATGCGCATGTGGCTCTGTAGAAACCACGCTTGGCGAAAGCGGCGCCCACAGATGCGGCACCCGTGATCCTGGGAACCATGGTGCCTTTTAATGTGGGTCTTGAGGAGCAATAACTGGGGGAAAACCTGCTCACAGATGGTGCAGGTAAAAGGCCCGGGTTCAGCGCCATCTTTCCTCTTGTCTTTTTTGGTTAGTTTCTTCTTCACCTTCCCGTTGACATTATGGGCTTTGTCAGGTGTGCTGATGAATTCAGCCACATCCGCAATGTCGGCGTGCCGTCCCTGTCCTTGCTCTGCCTCCAGCTCCTTCTCACTGACGTTACGGTTCAACAGCCCCAGTTTATGGCTCCTAATGTGAGCCTTCAAGCTGCCCTTTTGCGCCGTCCTGTGCTCACAGTAGGGACACTTGTACGGCTTTTCCCGGGTGTGTCTTCTCATGTGTTGCGACAGAGAGCTGAGCAGAGGAAAGCTGCGACCGCACACACCGCAGGTGTGGCACGACGGCACGTCTTCCTCCGACTCGGCTTTTGCGCCGGGTTCGTGTTTATGGGATTCCGCCTGCTTTTCTTCCGTCCCCATCACTTTTAGCAGTACGTCACAAATTTGGGGAAAAAAATCCTTTAACTAAGTCGCTCGATGTTTCAGGCGTTACTAAGTTCTCACAGCAGGCATCAGGAACATGACGAAAGCTCTAGTTTCCATTGTGATCCTGAAGATCTCACGAAACTACCTGGAAAATAGAAGAAAATTCAGGATTATTTATGTTTGTGGTGTTTAATACATTTGAAAAGTTCATAAAATATGTCCCAAAAGAACAGCTCCGCTACATTCATCTTCATTTTATCAGCAAAAACAGCAGAGAAACAGAATAGAGAAGCCAAAAAGTACAATTAATTTCTAGTTCTGGTAAAGTAGCAACATGTTTGGATTTGTGGAGTTTTAGGTTTCTTTCCATTGTTGATTTATTTATTTCTATTTAATCCCTTGATTTTCTTTTTAATATTCAGTTGACCTTTTATATCTAATCTGACCAGAAATAATGTTTTGAGTTGCATCTTGCTTGTCTAAAAAACACTTGGAGCTGTGCAGAAGAATGGAGAACATTCTGCAGACAAACTTTTAAGGGATTGCTCTCCTTCTAAAAACATTTTTATCATTTTTATTTAACAGTTTAGGCCAAAAAGTGGAGTTGAAGTTTTACACACTCTTCTGGAACAAGATGCTTAAACAGTCATAAAAATATTTTTTTTGACAAATCTTAGTATTTCTCACATGCAATAATATCATTTTGTACCCCAGCGCACCATTCTGGGCCTTTTTTTACTTTTTAATGCATTTCCATTTCATAAAATTTTGCATTTTATCGTCCATCCCTTTCCTCTGCTTGGAATGAGGCATCTCTTATAATCCCTGAATGAAAATTGGCTTGTCATCCTCTGCAGATGTAGACCACAAATCTCAGCTATGAAATATTTACAGAAATCAGCTTCTTTTAAACCAATATTATTATATGTCAGAATGCATACAAACCCATTCACATGAAACTGTGTAATTGCAGATTAGAAGTTGTTGAAAATGTACAGGGGTGCAGCAGAAAGGTTGGACAGATATTGTGGGTTTACTATCTCCTACCTCCATTTTCAGAGGTTAGACTTTTGCTCAAACGTGCTGTAAGACGGCTGCATTTTACCCAGAACGATGCAGCTTGGGTTCTGACTAAAACCAGGAAACCTGATCGCACCGGTCTGATCTTTCCACTGGCCTCCTGTCTGTCACTCACAGAACAGACTCTGAAACAGCTCTGCACGTGTACAGGTAGCTTTAAACTATACAGTGAGAGACTATGTAGTGCCCTGGATTTTAAAAGCAATCTGGACACCACGCTCACTGCAATGTTTTTTTTAATTGGCGAACATGACATCAATGATTTCACGAAGTGAAAATCTAATCGAAATGAACGTTTTACGCTGACTATTTATGAATCCACTGTGTTCTGATGATGAAAATGTGGATGCTTTATTTAAAAGATACATTTATACATACAAATTAAAAAATACATTAAACGCAATGCATTGTGGTCTATGTTTGCCAATCTAGGGAGCATCGATGCAAAGTAAACTTTATTGTCCATATCTATAATGTTTTTACATACATAGAAATTGATATTCCGTTTCTCTCATTGATTGTCTCATTTTAACTTTGTTAAATCGATGACGTCATATCCACCTGTAACCCTTGTGCTATCTTAGATGACCCCACCTTTATATTGAGGTGTTCTCCCTTCCATGACAAAGGTGGATAAAGGTGGAAGATTTCATGTAATCCATGGACACCAGTGAAGATCACAAATCATTGAAGAAAAAAGGTTCAGAGCACTGTCTAGTGGGTCTAGATGACCCAACTCTCAACGTTAAAGTGCCTAGGATAGCACAAGGGTTACAAAAGAAAAAGTAATGAGCATGGCGTCTGAATTGCTTTCAAAATGCAGAGCACTAGAAAGTCCTGCACTATCTAGCTTTTTACTAGTTAAGTATTAGGGTGGGAATTCAGACATAGCTTTAGATTCAAACAGCACTATAAAATGGAGAACGCACTATACAGTGCACTATGTAGTGAGTATTGAAGGAATTAAGTTCCAACCAAATGAAGTCAATTCAGTCGTTATTTTTCCACAATATGTATGCCGCTATGTCTGAACCAGATGTTGTCCGTAAGAAAAGATTGGTCCAAATCAGTTGAGGTCATTATTTCTATGGCAACCACTCTCGCCAATCAGGAGTGAGCTTGTTTGAAGTCCACACCCCTACCAATAGAAAGCGGGCTACGCGAAATCTGTCAATCAAACATCTTAAATGCTCAACATTTGACCACATGCTTCTATTGAGACATCTGATTGCTTAATAACTTTCACTACAGAAAAAATTTGTATTAGCAAGAGCATTTTAAAAATAGGTGGTAGAACAGAATTGGTTATTCTGGTGTAATGACTGATTAATAGCTTTTTATTTCTCACTGGAAGGATTTTGGTTTCCTGGATCCAGCGGGTACTTCCTGTTTGGAACGCCGGGGGGGAGGAGTCACTCAGTCCACTTCTCAAACGTATTAAATGTAAATACAACTACCCTGCCTTGCTGCTTTGTATAAATCTTTAAAGCTTAATAACTGGGAAATTAAAGTGAAACATTAACTGTACACCTATGATCAGTTGTAATTTTCTCCAATTTAGTTTTCTTGGTTTCTACACCAATATTTACACTCATGCATTCATGAATTTTGTAAGCTCTTCTGGCTGAAAACAGTATCTTTCAGCTAAACTTATCAACAGTTTTTAGTTTTACCTGTTAAATCTTCCACCTGCATCAACTTGTGACCCCTTCATTTCTCTAAAACTTTAAAGCTGTATTTGTATAATTTTCCGTTAGGGAAAAAACATAAGAACAGGTTTTAGGTTTTAGAGCTTAAACTATTTGAATCACAGATTACATTGCACTCTGGGCAAAATTAAACTATGAGTCAGTGTCCCAATAGACATGTGTCTGTTGGTCCCGGGGTTGTTTGAGCCTAAACTGAGTATGTGAGGTGAAGCATGAAGAGAACTGTTCAATCCTGTCCAATCAGGATCAACCCCAAGCGGGCATCCTCTCTAATTCACAATCGATAATCCATTATCAGCAAACTTCATTTTACAAACTCACAGACACAGTCTAAGCCCTGATTCATATTTCTAAATGTTACTTTTTAACATTTTTCATGTTTGACAAAGAACAGACAATTCTATCCGCTTTAATGCGATCCAATGTACACAAATCCAACACTTGTAATTGAAATGACAAAAAATAATGACTGCAGCTGCCAGACCCCCTTAGCTCTTAGACTCATAATAAAAAAAATGGATCACTCCAGAGCACAAAGGCTATTTTTTCCATTCTACATGAAAAACAGTGCAGAGCACAGGCATGGTTAAACACGTTACTCAAGCGAAAATGACCATTTGTTGGGTTGCCTCTTAGTGAAAGGAAGGTACTCTGGTATACAGCCAGCCGAGCAGTCTAAAGAAAAACCTGCTATTGTGTTGGCCGCACCAGAACTGTCACATCGCTTCATGTCTGGCCCTCCAGCCCTCATTAGGGGGTCGAGAGAGTGATTGTTAAACTAAAGAGACCTGGATCCCCACGTCACACTCTTCAAATCCATGTCTGGAGAAGAAGCAGCACTAAAAAAGAAATGGCTTGTTTGTGTTTGTCAGGGTCTGAAGTGTAAGGAAAAGCATGCATTTAAACAACAGTGAGTGATGGATATAGGTTTAGCTATACAATGAATTCATCTGCACATCTGTCTACATGCAGATCTTTTGGGTGCTGGTTTGGAATGGGTGTTGTTTCCTGAATATGGAAGATTTTCCGAGGGCCTTTCGGGATATGGCAGGTGTTCTGTAGGCAGACGCTATCAGATTAGTGCACGGCCAATGTGGCACACTGTCTCCAAGAAGCGGAGGATATGCGAGAGAAACTGGAGGGTGGCAATTAAGCGGTCAAGGTTAAGGCGAATATAATGAGTTAACACAATGGGGATAAAGTCAGAGAGCTGAAGGCAACAGATGGGTATAAACAGGCCATCAGTGTGGAGCTCGCCACCTCTATATTATGAGCTTATACCTTTGTCGCTACAGCTTTTGTCTTAAGTCTTTTGCAAATGACTTTTATTTTATTTTTTCCCCTGTATTTTAGCTAAAACAAATTGTAGAGTCGTCTTACCTCCACCTCCCCTTCCCATCAATTATCTTTTCAACCTCCTCAGCTTTCATTCCATAAACCCAAAATGCATTTTAGAGAATCAGTAAAGCAATTCAGCCAAACATGTTGCTCCAGGGCTCCACTCGTTTCTTTTCACTCCCTTTTCCTCTCGCTTTTCTTTGGCAGATGAATAGGCATGTCCAGTCAGCTGTCCTCATATTGATTCATCCTGACGTCCAAACCAGCTCAGCACAAACTCCCTATGGTCAGGGCATGGATGCTGAAAGCCCATGTTGGTGTGATGTGTGTGTGAAAATGTCTGGTGTGTGTTCCTCACTGCTGCAGCAAATTGGAAATAGCAGATATCTGCTGCAGGATGCATCTAAACTCCACAAAGGATTTTTCCTTTCTTTTCTTTTAAAAAGATGCTTTCTTTATCCTCTTTGTGCATGCAAATGTTCCTGTTCTACTGTGTGTGTGGGCCGCTGAAGTCATCCAAAAATTCACATCCACAAACCTGTGCCAACATACCCCTGACTGGAAATAGCATGTGACTGTCCTTATGCTTGTGTTTCCAGCAATACTCACTTGTTAAGCCTCACCTCCCATCCACAGATTTGTGGCCAGCAAGGCAAAAGACCAAAGCCAGAACAGAAACTAAGACTGCTTCTTCTGCTAAATGTAGTTCAGACATAAAGACCATTTTAGCCTAACGTTACAAGAAGCTTAGTGCCAGTTGAAAGTGTTTGAAACATGTCGTGTACAAAATGTTGTTATAAGAGCTGTTACAATGTAATCAAAAGCAGAGGGAAATTTATAATTTGATCCTAGGAAAACAAAATACCTTGATGAATAAAACATACAGTTTTTTTAGTGCATATTTTATTTATCATATTTTCACATTTAAAAGCCTAGATTTTTTTCAAGAAAAATGACTGCACCTATAATCCAGGACACCTATTTATGCATTAATTCTGGTTGTATTTCTTGATGTTGAAGCGACTTTTAGAAGTACACGGCGCTCTATCAAAATGTTGGGTTGGATGTTGTTGTTAACACGTTAATGTGACTTAAAGTGTTTTAAGTTAAGTTTTAAGTGTTTGTTTGTTTTATGGTGTTAGCGTACTCACAATAATGTTTATCTTAGTGGTGAAATCTTTTTTGACGTGTTGCAAACGAGGCTCTGTGTTACAGTTCTTTTGACCTTAGTTAAAGTCTGACTAACTAGCAGACTTTTCTCTGAATTTTCTGTCTTCCTTAATGTGCCTTATATTTAATAAAGTTTGAAAATAGATCATTCATTGACGGTGCGCCTTATAATCTGGTGCCCCCTATAGTGCGGGAAATGCAGGCATACATAAAAAAAAAGAAATATATATATATATATATATATATATATATATATATATATAAATATATATATATGACATTGCTTTTCTTTCTCTAAAAAAAAGGGGGGCTTTTAAAAAGTCACAAATAAACAAGCCTCTTTAAATAATTAATTTAAATAAATCTCCAATTTCTTGAGAAAAGAAAATCTAGCACAAAATGTTTAAAACAATTTCTTTGAGGATTAATAGCTGTAACAGTTAAGCTGTATGCTAATATGTTTACTTATAATACCTGAGACATATACCAACTATTTTATGTACAGAGACAGAACATTTGCTGCATTGAAGTGGGTCAAACAGGACGCCGTCATCTGCGTAGTCACACACTTGACACCCAGGTTTGAATTTTAGCAACGTGTGGTGTTTGTCAACAATTACTTGCCTGAAAAAAAGAAAAAGGAGTGAAGTCGCCCTCTTCTGAGGCTGGGCCGCCTAATGTACCTAAAAGATTAGACGGCCATGAGCTCAACAGTCACAGTGTGCTGAAACTTCCACATCGCTGCCCATCCCCCTCCTTACCCATCTCCACACTTGGTTACACAACAATATACAGGGATTACTCTTCACTGCATGAGATGAGCTGCTCAATGAGTGGCCTTTTATCGTGGATGCCCCTTAGTGCATTAAGGTGCATCTATGACAAGACAAAGACCAGAGCAAAGAAACAAATGGCAGAAGTTTTACCAGACGTGCTTTCTGAAAAATTCACTCCACTTAAAACCAGAAAGGTAGAGGAAGAAAAGTCTACTCAATTATCTGTGTTTTATGTATTTGGTGAGGTAGGTGACAAAAACCCCATACTCTTTTTCAGTTTGGATTGGCTAGTGTGGGAGACATTAAAGCATAATCTGCTGGCATTAACTTGCTCTCTAAAAAAAGCACTCTCGACAGGGATTAGATTATCATGGCAAGGTCAGCTCAGACTCACCCTGTCTCCCTTATGTGTCTCTATCACTCTGGATGGTGTCTTTTTACTGCATCACTTTTCGTCATGCTCCCACCTAAGGAAGACGTTTGTCGTTTTGCTTTAGCATAACGTTACATAACACATTACAATACATAACATTGATTGCTTCATTTTTGCACTCCTTAATTCTTATTGAGATTGATGATTAATTGGTAACTGTACAAACGATGACAAATATGTATTTTTTTAAATCAATTACTGATAGGTAAAGTGATACTCATTGATGATTTATTTTTATCACGTTATATATAAAGCGGTATTGTTTAGCTGTAAGATCTTTGACTGTATACAAGAACTGAACTGAGTACATGAGATGTCACCCATAGAAAATGGCTTACTATAAAGTCAATTTAGTCGCCATTTTTTTGCAATTCAGATGCCACTCTCTGTTATCATTTCTATGGCAACCATTTTTGCTAATCAGGATCTCAATCTGTCAATCAATTGTGTATTGACAGAGACATTGTAATTTTATTCAGGCATTTGATTGGCCAGTTTATAACTTGAATAACTTGCTCTTAAGAAAAAGATTAGGGTTAGGGAGAACATGCTTTACAAAAAGGTAGCAGAGCAGGATTGGTTATTCTGAAAAATATGAGTCATAGGTGTTTTATTTCTCAATAGAAATCTATGGGATTTTGGCTTCCTGGAACCAGCAGGTACTTCCTGTTTGGAATCTCATGGGGTAGGGGTTACTCAGTCTAGTTCTCTCATATAATTAATGGGTAAGATCAGGTCCTTGCCCCCAGGAAACCCAGGATCAAGTGTTGTTAGGGAAAACAACTAGAAAGCAACTACAGATTGAAGAATTAAATCACAAATGGTACAGCGAGTGATGTTAGGTCAGAGGAGGAAATGTTACCAACATCCCAAAACTCCAATTTCAAACCAAGCCCCCCAAGAAAAACTAACACTAAAGCATCTATCCTCAGATAGAACATAACAACTAAAATGGGCACCAGAAATGCATTTAGGCAACTAAATAGATTTATTAGTGATCAGCTACCAACATCAACAGAGATCCAAGAGAAAGGTCAAAGTGGAGAGATCACACTAAGATCTAGTGGATTTAGTGGATCTTCTAGATACAAAAATGGCAATGGCTAACAGTTCAGATATTGTAGTGCTGGAGAAAAAGGAGCTGAAGTCTGTAATGATAGATGTAGCAATCTCAGGACATAGCAACGTCAGGGAGTAGGAACATGAGAAGATCGAGAAATGCTAAGGGCTGAGAAAAGAGTGGAAACAAATGTGGAAGTAGAAGGCAACCTTTACAGATGTAAAAGCAATAATTCTCGAGTAACTTTTAATTTGTAAGAACATTTCTGATAAGATATGCATGTATTGTTTTAGTAGGATTTTTTTCTGATTAAAGCAAGAATTGAACAAGAGTAACTTAAAAACTGCTTGGCTATTTTGCCCAAGAGTCACAGAGAATGACAGCTGGCAAGAGTGTCTGGATTAGGTTTCCCATTGGGGTATTGCATCTTTTACACCACCGCTTCTCTGGAGTAGAATGGGCCGATAGTAACCTGATTCCCTCAGACTCATCCAATCTCATCTCTCGCAGTCTCACTGGGACGAAACAGAAGGGATCTGTGAACGCCTTACTCATCCCTCCTATGTTCCATCTGGACTGTTCCCCAGTGTTTGAACTCCAGATCATCCACTGGACACTTAAGGCCAAGATTCTCTTGTTTTTTATTTTCCGGGAACTTGGCTGACTCACCACAAGCTGGATTTATGTTCTACTGTATTATTTCTTTGTACAAGTATTTAATTTCAAAGAAGATGTCAACAAAGCTTTTGGAGAAGTTTCCTTTTTCACACTCTTGAGCTTCATATTGTTACTACCCACTCAAATACAGGTTCTCATGTTTTAAAAGATAATAAATCAGGATTCTTTCTTATTGGGTTTTCCAAACCCAATAACATATATAATATTTTTTTCTCGAAAAAAATATAAAAACTTAATTCCATTATCTGTACTGCTATCTACTGGAAATAAAATCCTTCAGAAATCTTCTGGTTTTCTGCATTCTGGTGTTTATTTCTTTCATTAACTATCTTCTAAGAGTTTGGCAGGTCCTTGCCTCTTTTAATATCCTGTTAGTTTTATTTTGAAACTGTGTTCTCTTTGTGTCAAATCCTTGGTCTGGCTTGCCCTTCATCAGCTTATCCACAAGCAAATTGAGTCCCTTTAAAAGGCAGGGACAGGTGTTTGTTTCTGTAGAAACAAGTAGCAAGAGATCAAATTGCCTTCCTTTACAAGTAATAACCTACAAAAGATAACTTAAAATTGTTTTTTCTTTATCAAAGCAGCTGTTTAAAATATATCTGGGAAAAGGCGAAAATAAGAAAACATTGGAATTTTGAAGAAAATTATTGAAACCTATTGTTCCAGTAGTCAACAAATACTCCAGTTACTTTTTAAAAAATATTCTTAGCTAACGTAAAAAAATGTCACAACATTTTACAAAAATTGGAGAGAAAAATCCGCAAAAACAGCTGCCTTGCTAGTTATGTTGTAAGATAAGTAATTAGGCTACTATCAGTGCATCACTGATTTTTAAAAACTATTTTGTTTCTTTCTGTAAGATGATATTTTTTATTAAAGTTTTTGAAATATGCAGCATATGGTCAAAAATATGATGAAATTATTATTAAAACAGCTCTACTATAACTACAAATCGATAAACTCATGGAAATTTTACCCGATTTACATCTCATATTAAAACTATTTTGATCCATTATATAGGAATTTACATTTACATTTAAAAAAATGTATTATTCTGGCAAAAAATTATTTTAGCGCTAAAAATCAAAATTTAATTTAGCTAAAAACTACATGATCAAAGTAAGCAGAACTTAGCTTCTTTTGTTGTTGAGTCTTCTTGAACTATTTCAACACTTATATTGGACTTCATGAAACTTAAATGTTTCATGAAGAGAAGCAATAAGGTACATTTGTCATGACTAAACCTTAAGACGTCACCTGAATGAATAAATATCTTCATTCACCAGGATTGAGCTTTTAACACTAAAGCTACATATACACACCGGGCATGTGACGTATGTTCAAAAACATGCTAAATATGGTTTCTTGAGCGTCAGGATGGTACATGGGGTTTACCTAGATGAGCATCTTTTCCCTCCCTGAATCTTGCCCTCAGGCTTTGTCTTTTACGGATGTATTCCAATATATATAAAAAAATTGGTGTCATATAATTCCATCAGGGCACAAACTGCAATTATTAATTTCTCTTTCAAGATCAATTGTCAAACGTTTGGCACTTCCGTGAATTAAAAGAGACGCCATCAATTAGTCACTACCAAATCCACATCCCTGACTGGTCAAAGTTCGACCTTGTTTAACTTTTAATGCCTACAATGGCTGGGCATTTTGTATGTAGAGCCTGAAAACAGTTTAAAAAATGTACGTAGCTACGTTGGAACGCAAGAGTTTTGAAAGTTTTTTAAAAAAATGCATGAAGACACTTTTGCATAGAGTTTCAATGACAGCGGTCCCTTGAATGCATGTTGCAGAATGCGGTGTATTTTTGTTCGACTGAGTCTGACAAAATGTCATTGGAGACTCTTGTCCAGGTGACGTCTTAACGTTGAGTCATAGCATCTGGAAACTGGTATCTGGTGAAACATTTTACCACTCATCCATCAGTCTGAGTCTAATGATGCCAAGATCATATTTACAGGCTGTACACTGACTGATAACTAGATGTAATCCTTTGTTATCCAGCATGCAGAATGTTAGTGGAGCATTCACACTTTATACTGGTTGTGGTGCCTTTAGCAGTGCCTATTAGAATCAGAAAATTAGCAGGACTGGCCGGCTTTCTTCTGTCTTGGTCTGGCAATATCACCGTCAATAGAGCAGCTGTTGAAACTGTGTGTTTATTCCAGGCACTGTGGTCATCTACAGTTCACTGCTGTGTCCAAACCCAAGCAGATGCAGGTGTGACACTTATTAGCATTCTCTGCCCATTCAGATTGAGTTCACAAGGCTTTCCTGGTTCCTGAAAGCAGGCTGAGAAACTTGTTTTAATTTTTTATAGAAACTGTTTTTATTTGCATACATGTACTTTTATTGTTTTTTTGTGTGTATATGTTGTGCAGTTTTTATACAAAATATCTTATCTTTATTTCAGTAGTAGTACTGGTAGTTAATTAGTCTGACATTTAATTTAATTTTAAATATGTTTGGTTTTTTATTAATATCCATCTGTTTTCATCACATTTCTTTATCAGCATTCTTACTGTAATGTTTTATAAGCTTAGGCAGGACCTAGCTAAAAACAGACAATGCTAACATGTGTTAGCATTCCTCTGAATCCAATATGAGGTAATCACAGCGAACGAGGTGATGCACACTCAGCAGGAATGGATCCACACTTTTTTGAAGGCAGATTATGAGGCTTTGCAGCAAAGAGTCTTAGTGCTAGAGGAGGGGTTTTTGTATTCCGTCTGTTTTTTAGTTTCATTTCTCTGCTTAGGTTTTTATGTGTGACACTTCCCCCCAGTGTGTACCATGACAAATGAGATACAGCAAAGTCTTTGATAATGTTCTTATTTAAAACAATAAAAACTGCAAAAAAAATTAAATCCTTAATGGTAATGACAGATTTTTCACTTATAGAATATTTGGGATAAAACAGGACTGTAGAGCTTTATCTGAATTTAATTTGCTTTTAAAAGGTGTTGATGAATTTGGAATTTAATTACACAAAGTATTAATAATACTTCTTGTAAGTAAAATCTTTGCTTTTTTGCATTGTTTGACCAGGAGAGCAACTTATACGCAGGACTTATATGTGATATAAAGTTTTCTCCTCCCACGGTCCAAAAACATGCTTTATAGGTTGATTGATTACTTTAAATTGCCCCTAGGTGTAACTGTGAGTGTTTATGGGTCAATGTTATAAAGGCTAGCAACCCTACAACAGCCTGTTACCATTGTCCAATGTAAAGATGGACGTCATATTGGAGAGGGCAGTAAACAATGACACACATCTTAGCAGATGTAGTAAAATGATCATTGCATGGTTCATTTTGGTCCTATTTAAAAAACAAAAAACAAAAGTGATAATCATTAAAAAGGGACCCAGGGCGTGGGTAGCCGACATTGCTGTCGACCCCTTGTGCCCGTTGTACAGGGGCCGATCCCTGGTTGACCCTGTAAGATTGCACTAGGAAAAGTGTGCCCTGTCCCTCTCGCAGACAGGAGAGAAGGTGCAGGGACAGGTGCAGGGACACTTCAGTCCACGGCGAGGTCGGGTTGGGGGGCACTGTTGCCGAGCCAAGGCTGGGCGCAACGCAACGCCACAGGGATAATGCAGCCTGCAAGGGATGGGCAAGGAAGGGCAACAAGTGGACCCCACCCAGCCTCGATCAGAAGAACTCAGGCACCTGCGCGACACCAGGTAGGCTATCTTCCGTACACTACATGTACAGACGCAATCCTGCGGTGCAATTTGGGCATCGGGCACAGCGCGACAGACAGGGATTTAATGCTCTTCCCTCGCCACTCATTCTGTTCTTGTTCCAGTATTTTGTTGAATGCATTTCTCCCAAATGTGCAATATATTATAATTTTCTTCTATCCTCTGCATTTTTGACTGCTGCAACTTATCCTACGTTCACATCATCCTCAGCGACATGCGTTCAAGACGCCATTTCAAAGGAAAAGTCTATGTTAACGCGTGTTACCAACTTTTGTAACCCTTGTGCTATCCCAGGCACTTTACCATTGGGAGTTGGGTCATCTAGATCAGTGTTTTTCAACCAGTGTGCCGCGGCACACTAGTGTGCCGTGGGAAATTGCCCTCATTAACTGATCTAAAAACATTTCCCATCTCCAGGATATCAGCTCTTTGTTCATCCAAACAGGCCCTGATAAAACACTGAGAAATTATGAATATGAAAGATCATAAAATACTTTTTCTTTGTGTTTATTTGATTCTATTAAAGACATTTTATAAGAATGACAGTACCCCGATTTAGCTGCAACTAAAGCGGTTTTCTGAAAAGTCCCGCCCCTTTAACTGTCTCCACCAATCATTCTTGGGGGGCTTAATCACATGTCATCAGTCTGACCAATCAGAAGTGGTTAAAGTCTTCACTTCCTTTTTCAGATTCAGCTCATAAAGTCTCTGAGTTCAAACAAAATACCAGCTAAAGCTCGTCTTTAGTGGGTGTAGCTTTCCACAGAATCCGGTGTCAGACCGTGGAACAAGTGAACAAAACAATGAAGCTCAGAGACGCCAGTCTTTCTGCGTCTGGCGAATATTTTTGCACTACATCTCCCATGATGCATTGGGTTAAAGAGACAGCTTCTCTGCGCACAATGAGTCTCTCCTCTTAACGTCTTGAAACAACAACAAACACGCATCAAACAGTTTCTAAATCTTCTAACTTAGCTTTTATTACATCTTTTAGAAAAAACAGCTGCAACTTCCAGCTTTTCTGCCACAATTTTCACAAAAATGTATGTGAGATTGTGGAGGGACTGTAGATCAATAAAGACTATGAGTTTCTCCTTTTTTTTTATTTTTGGATGCTGTTGTGCCGCAGGATTTTTATCAAGGTTAAAGTGTGACGTGGCTCAAAAAAGGTTAAAAAACACTGACCTAGACCCACTAACCAGAGCTCTGAACCTTTTTTCTTCAATGATTTGTGATCTTCACTGGTGTCCATGGATTACATGAAGTCTTTCCACCTTTATCCACCTTTGTCATGGTAGGGAGAACACGTCAACATAAGGGGGGTCATCTAAGATAGCACAAAGTTAAGAGCATTTTTGGGCTCTACATACAAAACGCACAGCTATTGAACGCTAAACCAGGTGGACACCAAGTCCCTCATAAATCATTTTAGAGCTGTTAAAGAAAAAGCCTGGAGCAAGATTTGGACCACTTTGACATTTTGCACCAAGCCTCTTCCATTTGTAGATGGGTAATGCCCTAGTAAAAACTGCTTGTCCAGTGTGAACACCATGGGCTAAATGCGTATGAACTTAGTATTATACACCAGAGCGACTTATAGTCTGAAAAATACGGTAAATGGGTTTCGAAGCAGAAATCTAAAATGATGTTGCTTGCTTATTTTTACTTGGTCACCGCTTGGCATTTGTGCAGCATTTTTGTTTTAGATGTCACACTTTGAAAATAAAGAATCTATTTGATTTGATTAGATTATGAAATCGATGCACCTTATGGCAAGGCAGCTCCTCAAAGTAGAGATGGCCTTAACCCCTAACATCCTCCTGTCTGCTAAGTCTGCACCCATCCCCCCTCTCCACCAACAAGCTCCTGTCCAGACCCCGTCTCCTGACCTAATCTAGATGATTAAATCATTTTTCTTTAGCACAAATTTTGTCGTAACCCCCCCACCCCACCTCCCCTTTTCCCATCTCCACCCTCTCTGCATCTCTTGTCTGGTAGTTGTGTCACACACCCTCCCCTATTGATCGCCATGCTGAGGAGATTACCCTAATAGCTGGGATTACCTCCCCACATGTTGGTCGGCCGCATACTCCAGGGGGAGGAGGGGAGAGCTGAGGCATGGTGCATGTCAGGCATGATGTGCAAGTGTATGGGGTGGGGGGGTGGAGGAGCAAGAAACAGCAAATCTGGAGCAACGTGGTTTATTACCAGGGAGGACTGCAGGCCTAAAATTAATATCACATCTGGATATCGGCGAGAGTTTAGGATGACAGAAAAAAACACAAACATCCCAGATAAACATGTTTAAAGCCTGTAATACTGTCTGATTAAAGTAGACCTAAGGGTTAAACCACTAATAAAAAATGGAATACACTGGAATTATATAATTTGACAATAAATTATGTGTATATTTGGTTCTATTGTTTTAGAAATAACCACTTGTCTTCCATGCAGCAGAACAGTAATGATCTCTGGCCCATCCACATGTTGGATTAGTAAACAATGGGGCCTCGTAGTTAGTGTCCAAGTTGAATATTATTTTGAGAAGTTGGGGGTATTTATGGGCATATTTGCTGTGCTGCGCCCCCACAGAGGCAGGGCAGGGGGCAGAGAGGGGCTGCAAGCCATTCAGACAGTGCAGAAAGGAGGAATTCCGTTAATCCGCCGCTGATCCGGTACAATGGCAGCCTTGTTGTCTATCCCGTCTGCACTCACCTACCACAAGTTTAGGGGAGCAGGACCCCGCGCGCCGCGGCGGGCTTCCATCAGCCGCGCGGGGCGACCGTGGCGGTCTTTGAACTTGACCGAGCGTTTGACACAAGAACCCGTAACAGTTACAAACAACCAATACAAGCGGCAAACCGGATGTTTTTGGTACTTTCGACTTGACAAAGTAATAAAAACAGAGCGCTACCACTCTACAACCCCCCGGGAGTCACCAACAACCCCACACAATACCACAGTTTCTGCCCCATGACAGTCGTTCCGCCTCATCATCCCTTACCTTAGGAGTTAGCGACCGGTCGGCGGCAGGTCGTTCCTGGAAGAGTCCCGTCAGAGAAGAGACAATGGCAGCCTTCGTTCGTTCAGATGACAAACACGGCCGAATTGGGCCACGGTTGGTTCTCCAACACCGCAGCGCCACGAACTTCAGTGTAATTCAATCACAGCGGTGCACCTGAACCGCAGTCTTCGGCTCATCTGCAGTGGCGGTCCTTGTTGAGACATGAGTGACGCGAGAGATAACGTTATTAACGTTAATAACAAGGATCTCTGCGCGCGCGCGCGCGCCGCTCTGTCCGTCCTGCGCGTGCTCGGACTTTCAGCTGAGATGGCAATAGTTTGGGCCAGTGTTTTTGTTTCCTTTGGTACTGTTTTTATTTAGCCATGGAGCACAAGACAACTGAGTTTGTGTCGCTCCATTCGGACAAAAAGGCTTTGAAATTAATTTACACAATGTCCGAATAAAAAAGTTAAATAAAGATATTGAAATAAGTATCAACATGTTACAAAAAACAAACAAACGTGAAGCTCAAAAATATATTAAACGTATTTTAGATAGAAAGATTGTCTCTGACAAATGTAAATCTATACAAAATAATTAGAATAAAAAAGATTTCTACTCAATTTCTGTTTGTTATTTGATTTATGGGGACTTTATATTTCTTTTTTATCAAAGGATCTTGTTTGATATAGTTTAAACGGATTAAGACCAAAACTATAATAGTATAAAATTACATTTAGCAACCCAATTTAGGCAGACAAGCCTTACATAACACATTTTAGGAATCTTTTTTCTCATAATGGAGGACCAATATAAAGAGAATTAGGCTTAAAATTGCATTTCTGAGTATGTCTTTATTCAAATTGTTTAGATTTAGAAGTAGATATAAAAATATTTGAAAAAAAGTTTACTTGAGGTGCAGAGAAATACACCACCAGCCCCCTGCTCCGCTCCATTCTGATGCATCTACTTGTTGTCGACTAAATTTATGCACGTCCTTGTTTTTCTTGCCTGAGCTGGAATCCGGCTCAAAACTGTACGGCTGGATGGCTCCAACATTGCTTGCCATTTTTGTTGCACCTGTTGGGGCTGTAAACAAATGGATGACGGCAACAGTCCTGTCCACAACACCCCAGATGGAAATTTCTAATGGACTACTGTCGCTCTGCAGAAAGTATGTCCTAGAAAACCACACAGGTTTTTGATTTTGGCTAAATATGTTTTAAAAAAAAATGGAATACAGGATGAATGTGGTCCAACTTTTTACTGCATGGGGATACAGAGTAGGCTTGACAATCAAATACAACCTAATGTCACTCAGAGCTTTTCCATTGGCTGCTGCCTGACACAACTTGTTGTTTTTGGTCTTCCTTCTCTGTCTGTTGGAGGTATTTTCACAGACAGACAGCTGTAGAATTGACCAACACAAGGGGTTAATTTGGTTGCTTTTTTTAACCTAATATACACACTTTAATGTAAATTGTGTATGCATGAATAGATTTGTAAAGAATCTGACGACTAACCCTAAAACTAACCTACAGGCCCAAACTGGAGAATCCAGGGTCTCTCACAATGACATGCTCTGCAGAAACTACAGCTTGTTTTTGTGGAAAAGTCTGCACAATCACATGTTGCAGATGTGTAAGACCCTATTGGGAAACTGTAGTCTGACTTAAAGCCCAAAGAAATAACAAAGAGGAGCAAAGCCTAAAGGTACTGTTTGGACAAGTTTTAACTTGTTCTTTTACTTTCATAGAATCTTTTCTGATTTTTCTAAAAAATTGTGGCGTTTCTGAGCTGTACAGTTACCTGTTTCCTGACCTGAACCAGCAGCTTTGAAGCATTGAATCTCCACTTACATCTCAATTGTCTTAAGACATGATGTGCTTTTCCTCATTAAGAAGCATCCTCAAAAGAGAAGGAAACATCCTTTTTGTTTTTATACTGATAAAACAAAAAAGCCAAACTCAGTGTAACACAGCTGCCTGCACTTGGTTTATTAGTTTTTCTATTTAAGCTGCTTTTGCAGAGCCCTCTGTGTCAGAGCGTTCTGCCTGTTCTCTGACGGTTGATTACATTGGCTGATGGGTTTTCTCTGCATCTTGGTCCGTGTCATCCTGTGAAACCACACGTTTGGAAAGGCCTAGAGTTGGATCCAGAATGGGATCCGCTTTGATTCTGTTTCTGGAATGAAGGTGTCAGTTTACACATGATCTACACCGATTGAACAGGAAGTAGAACTTGTTTTTCCCCCAGTACAGCCATTACCCAAAAGATGTAATGTAAATGTCAACTGTAACTGTAAATATTTTTTCTAGACATCCAACAGAACAATTCAAGGCAGAGATGAGGCCATTACAGCTTTTCTCCATTGGTTTGGCTCATTTCTTGAAACAGGAATTACATTCTGAAAACTCTAAGATCATTTGGCAAAACAGTCTTACAGTTTAGCACAACACTACAGCTCACTTGCAAAATCTAATATATCTCCCAAAACTGTTCTTCATGCTTCATAACTAAATTCCTTTCCCATGTAAAGAGTCAGTGCCACCAAAATGGCAAAGATCCTTCTCCATTGCTTTGGCTCATTCCTTGAAGCAGACCGGACGTTTTCAACACTCTTGGTGCTTTTGTCAAAATAATGTGGATGGTTCGGCACAACACCATGGTTCACCTGCAAAAGCTCATATCTCTCCCAAAACAATTCACTCATGTGTCAAAACTAAATTTCCTTCTCATTTAAACAGTCAGTGCCTCCAAAATACTTTGTCCCTTTGGCATTGTGTAAGCACTGCAAGTCAAAATGATGAGATGTTTTGTCACTATAGCAGAGGACCATTGAAATGTCCCTCATGTCCACCTTTCAGTCTTAGCTAAGTCCTTAATTGACAATGGTAACTTTACTGTTTTTGTATAGCTAACAGAATACAATTTTGTATAAAACTAAAAAAAAGAAAAAGTATTTTAGGGTGAGAGTAGCCTCTTAGGTTTACAGTAACAGCATATTGGACTCATACTGCTAAGGAAATTCTAACCATTATTATTCACACACATAAAGTAACTTGCATCAGAATAAAAAGATACTGCATAATATCCTTTATAATATAAACACAATGAAAATGATATGCAGCCTACAGTGCTGTAAATAATGCTTGAGTTACAGTTCTTTACTGGTCGCTGTCCTCACGCAGCTGTCTGTCTGGCCACAGATTCTCGTCCACATCACAGCCTATATTCTCCCTTGCGATGCAACGAGGGAAGAAACGGCGTGCATGTCGCAACCATCTCCTACACTGATCTCCTGTGACATCCTCACACGCACTTTAGGTACCTTGTGTTGCAAAAGTGCAATACTAAATAAACTTTGGTTCGATTTGATTTGATCAAATAATATTCAAAGCAGAAAGACTGTACCAAAAATAGACAAAAGCTGTTCATCAAAAGAGAAGAAAAAAAAAATTCAGGGAAAAAAAATCATATTTATTATACACAAGGCACGCACAAACAAATAACAATTTTGTGTTTCCATATGTAGAGGAAGGCTGCAGAACAGGACATGTTTACACTTAAAACAATGTCCAATATTTCTTTTTTGTTTGTTTGTTTGTTTGTTTGTTTGTTTCCATTTTTGTCTAATGTTTCCTTTAAAGCAAATGTCAGTAAAATTATTATCGTGTATCATTTCAAATTATCTACCAGAGACGTGTTGTATTAAATCTGGCCACTAGAGGTCACTGTTACCCACTTTTAGACACAGTTAGGTTCTTCTGTTTTTAGAATGGAGGTTTAGAATAGAATAGAATAGAATAGAATAGAATAGAATAGAATAGAATAGAATAGAATAGAACCCTGTGCTGTGTCATGCAATGCTCCCACAAGCTGACAGGCATATTCACATGACAGGGAAGCTAAACTATTCTGACCTCACTATTTCTCTTCATTGTTTACATTTTACTTTTCAAAGCTGAGCTGTTTGGACCGGACAATAATCGGATCAGAAATTGGGTTCTGAAATTATCCCAGAAGGCCCACTATCAAACACACAAAAGTTATTTAAAAAAAAAAAAACCTGTTCAGTTTAAAAGATCCAAAGACTGTAACCCTTTTATGTCTGAATTTATTTTCAGCTATGAAAAAAAACTTTTTTTGCTTTCAAGTTGATGCTAAGTTACGGTAATTTTGAAGCTGCAGTGGTTTGATGCATATTTGTATCTAAAGGTGTCAAAAGGTCAAATCTGTCTTTAATTAGAAATATGTGATATAAATAAACTCAAGAATATTTTAATGTAAAAGTTCAGGAAGGAAAAACGGATTTGTGTAAAAATATTTAAAAAATGTAAAAAATGGTGACTTTCATTACTCTATTGTGTCTCTTAGAAAAATGTTAACGATCTAAATAAATAATATATTATTTAAGATTTTATTTATGTTTAGATTTTTAAAGTGAGGTAATCTTATATTAGTAAAAATTACTTGCCTTATTTCTGTACCACTCCTAAAATTACACTTTTTCCCCTTCTCAGAACTGCAAAAATGTAAGATAACTAACTTAAAAATCTAGTAAAAGTTTTAATCTAATATCAGAGCTGTTTATTATTAGGACAAAAATAAGCAAATCTGTTCTTCTGCTGCACTAAAATTTTTAGTTGCAGTTCTTAAAGTATATACTGTAAATGCATTTAGATGTATAGTTTTTGTGGATTCTAAATCAATGTTGTTATGTTTATTATATTCCATAGTAAAAGGAGAAAATGGTAAAAGGTGCACCAATATTAACGGTTTTAACCCTTGTGCTATCTTAGATGACCCCACCCTTGTTCTCCCTACCATGACAAAGGTGGATAAAGGTGGAAAGATTTCATGTAATCCATGGACACCAGTGAAGATCACAAATCATTGAAGAAAAAAGGTTCAGAGCACTGTCTAGTGGGGTCAAGATGACCCCACTCCCAATGGTAAAGTGCCTAGGATAGCACAAGGGTTACACAGCATTTTTTGCTTGACTTTCCTGCTTTTTAAGTCCACTTTCTGATGCAGGGTGTGTTTCATTTTGAAGGGAATTTATCTGTACTCTCGTCTAAGTTAAAAGAAATTACATTTGTTTTAAACAGAAAAATATAGCACTGTAATAATCCAATTATTGAAAATAATTCAAACTTTATTTTATGAATTTGTGCCTTAAGTGCAACAAAAACATAAATAAAGTGTGGCTCCTTTAGTGTTAAAGGCTAAATATAGCAATGTAAGAAAAAAGGTTTAAGAAAAAACATATACAACCAATAGTATAGAATTACTGCTTTACATCTAGAAAGTCTCAGGGTTGTTTTTTTACATCATTTTTTAAAAAAGAATGTGCGAAAAGTGAGGCATAAAAAGTTTTGTCTCCAGTTTTCAGAAGTATTTCTTTGTTGTTTTAGGTGCTATACCAAACTGTTGCCGTTTCTGTGCTCTAATTCTGCAGCTCTAATTAGTTTTCCTACATGTAATTGATTTTGTAGCCACTAATTTGTTGCTGGTGCTCACACATCTTCCCCTTTATCTTGCTTCTTTACACACTTCTCTTTTTTCCGGCTTTCTTACCAAAATAATAGCATTTTCCAAATAACCAAACTTAATTATTTACAAAAGAATATAAAGGATTTTATCAGTAATGTGGCAATAATTATGAATTTTTGAGGAGATTTCTTCATTTCTTTGAATTGAATGTTTTGTTTAATTAAGATACTTGTCACTCTGTCACTCATTTGTGGGAATGAAATGAATTCAACTGTTAAGGAGCTGTTTTGACACAGGAGTCCGGGTTCAAATGTCCATGATTCTGCTCCATGTTTCTGAACGGAACATGAACGCTCACGCAGCATATCCTTTTATTTCGTTATTTATTTATTTGTCCTCCTAGTTTATGACTATGCTCCCGCTTGGACAGATCAGCATAAATCAATTTCCTCACTCTTCCGCCGTTTTCCATCCTAATTTCATTTGCTCTTTCGCTCTTGATGTTCCTTTCACTATCAACAATTTATAATGGATAAAGAATCATTTCTGCAGAAACAGTTCCCTCCTCTTGTGAACAGTAAACAATAAAATGTTTATGAAATAGATTTGCTTCCAATTAACCTTTTGTGACAGGAGCAAAACTGTGTTTTTAGTTACTAAAATCACATTTTTGGCCATAAATGATAGAAAATCCGCTGTTTTGTGTACAGAAAATGAAGCAACTGGTATAAAACAGGAAAAATATTGAAGAAAAACTAACAACTGAATCATTTTTACATTTACATCTACAAAAAAGCACAAAATGTATAAGTTGAAAAATGTGCATCATAATAAATGAACATATTCAATAATTTTTTAGGTTTAAGCTAATCTGTGGGGAACTTTCATAATTACTTCACTATTTGGTAAAATCAGCATTAAAATTTTTTATGCAAATAACAATTAGTGCCACATAATTGTTTTTTTTATTCTGTGTGTGTGTGTGTGTGTGTGTGTGTGTAAAGATATGACTGCATTTGTTATTTCCATACTTTTAACACAATTCTAAGAGTTGAAGCTTAAAGATTTAGCTCATTTCATAATATCTAACTCTAATCATCATTTACTTGGTTGTTCTGAAGTGAATTATTTACTGATTCAGTATTTTGTGGTGCCAGCGTGGCTGCTTCTTAATTTGGACAACCCTGTTGGGGGCGGGGCCAAAATCCAAAGCAGCAAACACATGCATGGTTTATTGTTGTTGCAGTCGGAGATTTGCAGGAGAGCTGCAACTCTAAATACATGCTTTGGATGTTCGGGTAAGTTTATCTTTGTCTCAATTTCTGCATGTCACACGCTTCACACGCTTCTAGCCGTTTTAGAAATTAACTTTAAGAGCTTTGAATGTTGGCTTTTTTTTTTTTAATGTATTACTTGTTTGAAAAGATGACAGTTCACCTAAGCAAGCTGGACAATACGCTATGACGTTATTTTCGCTTGCTGATGAAAATCTTTCTGCCAAAATATTACAATTTTTGGAAGGAATTGTTAAAACCTATTTTGATTAAAGACCAAATTCAGTGTGAAACTTTGAAACATGCCTTTATTGTGGAGATAACCTCACTTTTCGACATTAAAATTTTGCAACTTTCTGTTTGGTCCAATAACATACCTACATCCTTTTTAGCTATTTGTTCTGAATAAATGATAAATCTTTACATCAAAGGGGGAATTTACTTGCTTCCTAGTATGTGATTTCGACTGAATTATCTGACTCTGTGGCCAACACTTCAATGTAATTTGTTTATCTGACCAAGTTAATCCACTTATCTGCTCAAAGTCTGCCTCCTCTATAATGTAATAATAATTTCCTCTTCCCTTGCAGGGTAAAGGACTGCCATCTAATAAAAACTCAGCCAGAACGTACATTTTTAATTCTGCGTGACCACAAAAGACGACAAGTGGACAAAAACTATCCCTGAGGTTTTTTAAGGAAGACAAAAATGTCAAATCTTGACCTGGAAAGAATGGAGTTCTTCAACAGCGTCATAGCTGGATGTGTGGGTCCATTCTGTAACAACTCTCTGCTCATTTTCCAAGGCCTTAATAATGGCAGTGGCTTGGAGACTTATGATGATGGATCCCCCTGGCTCAGAATACTCATTTCTGTGGTTTACTTTATTGTAGCCACAGTGGGAGTCCTGGGTAATTTGTTGGCCATGTTTCTCCTGTATTCCACTCGCACCATCACCATAGGCACCATCAATTTCTTTGTTTTTAATTTAGCTGTGGCTCATTTTTTCTTTTCTTTGGCCTTACCGTTTTGGGCGGTGGACATTGCCCTGGACTACAACTGGCCTTTTGGCTTGGTCACCTGTAAGGCTGTGTCTCTACTCACAGGGCTGAACGTGTTTGCCAGCTGCTTTTTTCTGACGGCCATGAGTCTGACCCGGTACTGCTCCGTGGCAACGGCTCTGAAGCCCGGCTCGTCTCTGTGCAGCAGATCCTGCTCTTACCCGCTGGCCACCACCTTCATCTGGGTGGGGGCGCTCATCGCCGCCACGCCCCGAGCCGTTTTTGCAGACCTGAAACACGTGGGCAAAGACACGGCGTGCCTGCTCCGCTTCCCGGACACGACCTGGCTCGGAATAAACCAACTTTTGAGAGTGGTGCTGGGGTTTCTGCTCCCCTACGCCACCATCATCCTCTCCTACCTGCTGCTGCTGCGCTTCCTTTGCAAACATAAACTCAGAGGCAGCGGCGGCTCCTCTCGGACTGCTGATATTTCCAAGACTGTGGCAGTGGTGGTGCTTTCATTCTGTGCATGCTGGTTCCCGTACAATGTCCTCACACTTTGGAACGTCCTCATCCACTTTGATGTAATTGATATCAGCAAGTCTTTCTACACGGCTCAGACATACTTCTTTCCTCTGGCTAACTGCCTGGCATTTACCAGTAGCTGCTTCAACCCTGTCATCTACTGCCTGATCAGGAAAGAATACCGCGCGGCTCTTCGTAATGTTGTTCTCAAACTTAGACTGGCAGTTATGTCCAAGATGCCTTACAAGATGCACTCAGAGGAGGCGTCAGCGCAAGCGGGGTATCCTGCTGCTCCACTCAACATGTATAGCCAGACGTCCCAAACGGACACATGCAGATACGAACCGCTGTCCCCACTGCCAGGTTTGGAAACCCCTTTATAAACCCCCAGAACAACCATCGGTCACAGTTTTTATCAAACATTCAATTCAAGGATACCTTCTAACAGTGTTTTTCAACCGGTGTGCCGTTAGAAATTACCCATTCACTAATCTAAAAACATTTTCCATCTCCAGGATATCAGCTGTTTGTTCAGCCAAACAGGCCTTGATAAAACACAGAGTAGTTAGGAATATGAAAGATCATAAAATACTTTTTTCTTTTTGTTTATTTGATTATATTAAAGACATGTTGATAAGAATGACGGAACCACGATTTAGACGCAGCTTCAGCTCTGTTTCTGGAAAAGTCCCGCCCCTTTAACTGTCTCCACCAATCATTCTTGGAGTCTTAATCACACGTCATCAGTCTGACCAATCAGAAGTGGTTAAAGTCTTCATTTCCTTGTTCAGATTCTGCTCATTAAGTCTCTCAATTCCAACATAAATTCCAGCTAAAGCTCGTCTTTAGCGGTGTAGCTTTCTACTGAATCCGGTGTCAGACCGTGGAACAAGTGATCAAAACCATGAAGCTTAGAGAAACGAGTCTGTCTGTGATCTGCAGCAGTATTAGCACTACATCTCCCATGATGCATCGGGTTAAAGTTACAGCATCTCTGCGCTACAATGAGTCTTCCCTGTTAAACATCTTACAACCACTACGAACAGATATCAGACAGTTTTAAATCTTGATGAAATCAGAGGTAGACAGTTTAGTTCTCCTTCAAGGTTTGTGTTTATTAACAGCCAAACATCCCAGAGTTTGGTCCAAGTCATCTTTCTAACTGAAACACTTTTCTAATAATGTCTGGATTATTTTATATTTAAAGTTAAGAAGAAGTAATAACAACATTTAAGAAACAGTTTAAAGGTGAAGTGGCCAACAGACACAATTAAACTAAATTAAAACAATTTAATAATCTAAGTAAGGGTTAATGGCCAACAAAGTGTGCATTATCACATTTAGAAAGAAGGTATTTGTTTTTTGTGAGGTTACATAAACGTTAATAAACTCGAGATAAAAACAAATGCTAGATTAAAATTTCAAATAATAAAGTTGAAATGTATTACTGAAAACTAATTTAGATGCAACTTCCAGCTTTTTCTGCCACAGTTATCACAAAAATGCGTGTTAGATTGCGGAGGGACTGTACAGAATTACAGACTATGAGTTTCTCCTTTTTAAATTTTTGGATGCTGGTGTGCCGCTGGATTTTTGCCAAGGATAAAGTGTGCCATGGCTCAAAAAAGGTTGAAAAACACTGATCTAACTGTATCCTTGAATTGACTCACGCTATGTTTATAATGACATTTACCATATGTGTTGTACACCTGCTGTGAGAATAAACATCTTAAAGAAGCTACATACACATCACACGTTCATAAGCCCATTGTGTTCACACTGGACAAGCAGGGAGGGGCTTCTTCTTTTTTTCTACTGTTTGCCAGCGCAAGTCCCCCATCTACAGTTGGCTTTGTGCAAAATGTCGAGTGGTGCAACACTCGTGATTTGGGGGCAGGGAACAGACACAGTTGAGTTCATTGCTAGCATTCTTGCCATGTCAGAAGAGTAGCCTTGCAGATGTTGTCAGACCCATTGTCGTGTCTTGGTTTACCAGATAAACCAGCTAAGCTCTGAGTTAGTGTGTTTCACTGCATCACGGACAAATCTGAGTGGTCAAAGTTAACCGTGTGATATCCTATGGGGTCAAGATGACCATTGACATGTTCTCCCTACCATGACAAAGGTGGATAAAGGTGAAGAGGATTTCATGTAATCCATGGACACTAGTGCAGATCGCAAATCATTGTAGAAAATGAAAAGTTCGGCGCACTGTCTTGTGGGGTCTAGATGAGCCCACTCCCAATGTCAAAGTGCCTAGGATAGCACAAGGGTTAAACCTGGTTTAGCTGGCAACTCGAGTTCAATAACCATGCTCTTTGTACGTAGGACCCGATAATGGTCGTAGAAATTTGCCTGCACATTAACGCAAAAGTGTTGAACATGAAAGCCCCAAAACACGCCTTTCAGGTGCGTATACATAGAATTTTTATTGGAAGTGGTCGTTTGAATGTGCTTTGCTTAGGGCGGTGTGGACATAGCCTGAGTCGCATGCAGCCTTAAGGAGGGTTGACCCATTGGGATAATGCAGGTTTTGGGGTCGTTCGGGTCCATGGAGGGTCGTAGAGAGTGGCAGCAGGTTCATGACAACATGAAAATGGAAGGTACAATTGTCGTGCTTATGGTAAGTGTATCGTAAAGTATTCGTAAGGCTATTGTAAGCTGCGTGCACTTATGATGCATGGGGATGCTTATGTACCACCATACGCTACATTGTCATCATTTGTAAAGTGTAAGTACTGGCCCCTTACTAGCACAGTAACAGGTACGTGCCCTTAGGAGGACCACATGAACTACACTCTGTCTAGTTTTCTCATTTCTAGGAGGGCACACTTATCTCATGATCAGCACTAACCGGGTCCTTGCACAGTGTTCAGGAGTTGTTGGGGGTGGGAAAAAAGAAATCTGTACAACGTTCCTGCATCTCACCTACTTCCCCCCTACCATGAATTTACACTGGTCCGTCTGCAGTGCGTGAGGACTCGGTTTCAGGACCATCAGTCATTTTACATTGACATGTTGCATCTCAGGCCCATCTCCCCTCCCCGCTGTATCCCAGAGGACTGGTTGTCCTGTCACTCCCATGTCGAGTATTTCGTCCTGCTCTCTGCGCTCATCCAACACTAAAATGATCATCTCCATGCCCTCCCCTTCCTAACTGAGCCTTGGTAAAATACATGTTTTGTATCATACATGATGGTATGCATTTGAACATCTACAAATAAACTTTGGTCATCCATGGTGGTGTTATGACATGCGTCATCACGTGAGCATGTCACCCTAAATAGGAAATGAGGAGGCGATGTGAACATTCTGATTGATTAATAAACGTTCTAATTTTTGTGTCAGTGCAATGCAACAGAGATGCAGACGGACCAGTGGAAATAAGCCTAATCAGCCTGTCGCCCTCAGCATGCCTGTTGAAAAAATATGTGCAGAAATGTGTTGGCTTTATGGGCTTACAAAGCCCGTAATATTTCACGCAGGTCGCCTGTATGCCCCATACAGATTTGCCCATTTTCCCCCTGTTAATATGTGTCTTTAAAATAACTTGTGTTCTTTGCGGTTTATTGTGTCCATGCATGAAAAGTGTATTTTATATTTGATGAAAAATGAGAAAATAAAACTTCTACGTACATTCACTCACGTTACAGCGTTGTCTTGAGTGTTTTTTTGTAAACAAAACCCAGAAAAAAAGTTATTCAGAAGAAATAATCATTTTGGCCAGTCATTAAAATATAATTATTTAAATGTTATAGAAAAAGAAGCAAAAAAGAAGATGTAGATCTTGAAAACATTTTCTAAAGTTGCTCCTTCATTGGACACAGCTGTGTCTCCGTTTTGCCACACAGTGGTGCTGGTGTTTAATTTAAACATTTGTCCTCAGCTAAAACAGTCTTGATTGAGGTATGTCCTATAATTAGCACATCAACACAATCGTAAAACCTGCAGATTTTGGAGTAAATCAAACAGCAAATAAATGAGCATGGTATTAAACTGTGTGTAAGGCATCTTTAATGTTTGTGGTCACCCACTTGTGCAGTCATGCACAACCTATTAAAGCTATAAACAACTTCGGGTGCCTTCTTTTTATTTCTCCATTTAATCATAATGAAATCTGTCTCTATTTATAAAAATATGTCTCTCCATTCATTGTTTTTTGAGATTAACGTTTCATTAAACCCACGCCAATGAAAATTGTGTTTTTAGTATTTTTCTTATGATAGAGGACCTACATTAAGAAAACTAAGCTTAAAACTGCATTTCTGAGTATCGTACCTTTGTCATGGTAGGGAGATCAAAGTAATGGTGGGGTCATCTAAGATAGCACAAGGGTAAAAAGTTTTAATAAAAGGTATTACAAGTCTGAAAACTTGTAGAATTTTCGCTTCTGGCTAATGATCTCTAGGAGCCATCGTGTCTCCAGCCAGGTCCTCCTTAACCCTTGTGCTATCTTGTGGGGTCAAAATGACCCCACCATTACATTGACATGTTATCCCTATTATGACAAAGGTGGATAAAGGTGGAGAGGATTTCATGTAATCCATGGACACCAGTGAAGATCATAAATCATTGTAGAAAAAAGGTTTAGCGCACTGTCTTGGGGGGTCTAGATGACCCCACTCCCAACGTTAACGTGCCGGCCAACGTTAACGTTGGGAGTGGGGGTCATCTGGACCCCTCAAGATAGCACAAGGGATAAACAGAGAGCTCTCAGCAATGGGATTGATTGCTCGGCGCCGGTCGTCCCATCAATGTAATAAAAACAAACATGGCTAAGGAATGTTCCTGCTGTTCCGAAGTAGCTGCAGTCTCTGTGAAATTGATTTTCTTTTCTCTGTTTTCCAGCATGTCATGCAGTTGAAGCCCTTCATCTTCAGTCAGTCTGCACCTATCCTGTGAACAATAGCTGACATCCTCATTACCTGCTTACTTATTGGAGTGACACCAGAAAAAGACGGGTTGAGTGAAGTGGTGGGATCCTGAGCAGCCTTGACAGAGACAGCTGTGAGCTGCCCAAGGATAAAATATCAGTTGACCTCATTTGCATCCTTTCACTATTTTGTCCAAGATGATAAAAAGCAAAAATATATTACAATATTTTATATTAAATGTTAAGTTTAAGGAAAAACCAATTAGCTAGAGAAAGATAACTCCTATCTTCAGCCAGATAAAAACAGCTTTATTTTGACACTTCTGCTATGAACTGTTAATGTGACTTCCTACTAAGCTTGATTTGTATCCGCCATCTAGACCAAGCAAAGTTTGTTGGTAGATGTTTCTTGTACTACACCGGTTATTACAAGCAGAAAATTATTTAGAAAAATCTGAAATCATGCATTGTGGGAAGAAATCTCTTGGCCATAAGGAAAAACTTGCTGTTTTAATTTCACTGCACATGCAGATCTGAGGTGACATTTGTGTTACTACTCTGAAAAATGGTCCCAATCTTTTTAAGAGCGAATAAACAGATGGTAGGACTCGATTCTATGTGCCTTATTTTAGCATTTATTTTCATTTTTATGAGGAAAAAACTTGTTTTTTTTTTCCTTCAAATGCATGAGCAAAGGTTTTTAGAAAGTCAAGTATGGAGTTATAACTTCTGTTCACAATGTGGAAACAAATGTAGAAATTTCAAGATCTATTTTCTAATGTTTCAATTAATGTAAATATTTGCTTGAATAGGGCTTTCTAATGTCAAGCTAGGCAAATTCCTCATGATCTAAATGTGTTTTTACAACCTAATAAGGTTGTGTTAGTGTGGTCAAATTGGGTAAAATATGATTTAGTCTAAAGCTACATACACATTGAGCATTTGATGCATGTTAAAAAAGTGCTAAACATGTATCCCATTGTGTTCACGCTGGATAAGCAGGGAGGGGCTTCATCTTCTTTTTCTACAGTTTACTGGCGCATGTCCCCCACCTGCATTTGGGAAAGTTTTGGTGCAAAATATCCAAGCGATGCAAATCTCTTCAATATTGCTTCAGGATTTTTCTTTCACAGCTCCATTTCCATATATGAAAACACCACCATCCATACGTCACTACCAAATCTGAGTCCCTGAACGATCAAAGTTCAACCTGGTTTAACTGGCAATGCCCATTCACCGGCGGTGTGTTTTTGTTTCAGTCATTTTTGTTTTTATAACAGTTGCTTGGTTTGTTTTTTCATTTATTTGGTTTAATTAATTTGTCATGCAGGTTGCAGATGTTCTTCTGTACTTTTATAATGTTGCACTGTCAAACCCAAAGGTCATTTTGCTTGAATTCTCATGGTGCCTCTGGCTGCTCTCCTCCCCCTCCCGTCTCTGCTCTGCTCCTGACATGTACCAGCTGTGGCCACTCACCTCATCACCCTCCAGACCTTCTCAAGGAGATCCAGTGCCAGCATTCTTTGCCGGTTCGTTGCCCCTGATGGTGCATAGTCTGGTCACTAAATTTATTCTCAGCTCATGTGTTTTTGCTCTTGCCCTAATCTCGCTTTATGCCTCGTCTACAGGACTACTAACCACGAGTGGTCACCTGAGTCTCCCGTCTCCCAGAGCAGAAGTTTCCTCACGGAAGTTCCTGGAAACATCCCGTCACGCCTTAACCTCCAGCCACGCCACAAGCCACTACTAACCCTCCAGCCACGTCACGAGCCACGATTAAGCCTCCAGCCTCGCCACGACTTCAAGCCACACCGGATAAAATAAACTCTATTACTCTATTACCACATAACTCACCTGTGTTTTCCTTCCTGGTTCCAGCACCTGGTTCTGCCTCGCCGAGCAAGTCCTGACAGAACGAACAGGCAATTTCTAATGCCACTTTTGCCATTCTGGATGTCACTTTCCTATCTAGATGTCTTTTTTGCTGCTGCAGACAAAAGAATTTCCCCATTGTGGGATTAATAAAGTCTTATCTTACCTCTTCTTATCTTGAACGTGGCAGCCCGAAATGCGTGTTTACAGCTGGGGCTGAGCAACTTCACCCCCTCCGTCCCCTCCCCATTGCTGAGAGCTCTCTATTTACATGATCCACACCCCCAACCTAACATTACCAGAGCAAGTACTCTCGTATGATGTAATATAATCTGAAAAGGATTTAAATTGATTGTTGCCTTGTTTTATTTAATAATCTTATATATTTTTTTGTATTTCGCAAATGTTAAAAAAAACTAACAAATCACAAGTTGAGAGTTATTAATTTATTGAAATCACTCAGAAAAATCACCTGTAATATGAATACATTCCCTGTGTTCAAAAAAAAGAATTATATCAATCAAATATACACACACTTGTTATAATTACAGTCGCAATCATACCTACTATAACTACAATTATAAATAAAACTACCAACATTTAAACATCCAGCACACAACATGAGGGATCTGGAGGGTATGGCTTATCAATGGGGGCATGGCTTATTTCAAACAAAATGTCAAGTAAATTAAGTTATTACATCCATTAGGCCTAATTCAAGTCAAAAATCTCACCAACATTTTTGTGACATTTGTGACTTTTCCTTAATTGTGCAGAATAATAGCTGCCAAGAAAAATATTGATCAATTCCAAAATGCTATACATCCATTTTAGAAACATAAATATACTGATTAATGGTATATACTATTTCTCAAAATATATATATAGGATAAATAATCTCTTCTGTTAGAATCTGCATTAGCTGCACCCAGTTACTTTTCCTTTGATTCAACAAAGGATCATCCTAAAATTTCTAAAAGCACTTTTTTTTTATCTTCTTTTTTTTAATATTCCCCAAAGTTTTATTTCCGTAGTTGATCAGTTCACTTCTTCAGTTGGATTAACAAAAGGAAGATTTGTGGTAAATTAAAAAATAACATTTAAGTTATACATTTTTAAAGACAGGCAATAGCAAAGAGCCAACCACAATAAAATCATCCTGTTTCAATTCATGTTTAGCTGTAAATCTATGGTGGCCCTGAAGTTCATAGCACACCAACAGATAAAATAATGCAAACACATTTCAAAGATAGCAACGACAATGAAAAAAGTCAAACAAATAATAAAAAGACAAAATGTTATTACATTTGGATTTCAAAACAAAATTCCATAAGCCTAAACACAATTTCAAAAAATGGAACGAATAAAATGAAACAAAAGCAGTTTCCAGAAGTCAAAATGAAATGTTAATAAATGAAACATAATAAGAAAGCAGAAAAGGTAGGTACTATAGGATATCGCTGATAAGGTAGGTACTATAGGACATCGCTGATAAGGTAGGGACTATAGGACATTGCTGATAAGGTAGGGACTATAGGACATCGCTGATCAGGTAGGTACTATAGGACGTCAGTGATAAGGTAGGTACTATGGGACATTGCTGATAACGTAGGTACTATGGGACATCGCTGATAAGGTAGGGACTTTGGGACATTGCTGATAAGGTAGGTACTATAGGACATTTCTGATGAGGTAGGTACTATAGGAAATTTCTGATAAGGTAGGTACTATAGGACATCGCTGATAAGGTAGGGACTATGGGACATCGCTGATTCGATGATGCTGTTTGATTTTTTGCTGTTTGAGGTTTTTTAAATGCGTCTTCAATGTCCACACACCAACAGAATTTTTACGAGTAGCCCCGAGCATATCCAGTATAATAACGCCATCATTTGGTTGAAAATGATGGACAGACATATGGGTTAAGACACAAGGGCTTTCTAATGTCAAGTTAGACAAATTCCTCATGATTTAGAATTCTTTTTTCAACCTACAACACAGGTACCTATTTCAGTGAGTCAAGTGGGCAAACTATGATGTAGTCTAAACCAACATAGTCACCATTCAATCAACAATGTCCAAAAGTACCTACTTTTTCTGGTTTCTCTTAAAAAAGAAAAAATTGATAAACTCTGAAAACTTTTCAACATTTCATTTTAATTTATAGATTTTTTTTTCTCAAAGTGTTTTTTTTTTACGATAACAGGATAAGGTAGGTAGCATGGGACATCCTGATTTGATGATGTTACTCCATCCTTCTAGCCAAGTTATTTGACATTAAGCAATACTGGATATGCATTGCACTTAAAGCTTTTATTAGTGTGTGGACATTAAAGAGACATTAAAACAAACCAAAAAACAAACAAACAAAACATTTAAACTCAAATGTCATCATCCAATCAGCATCGTCCCATGATACCAACCTTTTCCTGTTTCTTATTGTGTTTTGTTCAGGTCTCAGGTTTATTCCTCCATCCATCTACGGCAGTGTTTTGAAACTTAAACAAACCAAACCAGTTCCACCTGAGTCGTTAACCGCTGAAAGAGATGACCAATTTGGAGAGTGAGTCACTCGCTCCCCAACCCCCAGCTGAGGACAAAGGACTATTAACAACCCGAAACCATGTAGGCTAAGTGGACAATACCTCCAGTTTCAGGTCTGACTCCTCCCCCATGAATGCATATATACCAGCTCTTAGACCAGCGAATTCAGAATAGACAAAGCCTCTTGGATAAGAGGCGAAATGTCTTCTAACTTAAAAAAAAAAACAAGTCCAGATGACATCCCCTAAACCTACTACAATGGAACCAACCTGGATGAATGAGAGTCTTCATAGACATTGTGTTTTGTTGTTTAACATTTCAGTTTGATTTCTGGAAATTACTTTTGTTTTCTGAAACTTTTTTTTTAATTTAGTTGAATTTTTTTTAGTTGTATTTTGATTTGGAATGTTGTTTTGATTTATAAAATCTAATGATTTTTTTAGTATTATTCGTTTTGCTTTATTAAATGTCGCTGTGATCTTTGAATTTCTTTGCATTAATACATTTTCATCAAGAAAACAAATGTTTACGTTTTTGTGGCTCTGACAGTTAAAAAGTTCCCTCTGAGAATAACATCTGGAGTAATTTCAGTGATACTTATGACAGTAGTAAGTTTATAGAACGAATGTTAGCAACTAGAGGTTCCTTAGAAAAATCCAGATTTTTCTCAATAAATTCCCAATGAGGACAGGGTTTTAGAGGTAGCACGCTACCACTGCAGCTAATACAGACAACTGTTCAATGATGCATGGACATCTTAAAAAGTTTTAGATCTTTAAAAGCATTTCTTAAAGACAATGGATAGTAGCTCTCTGTAAATTTGAAAAAAGACAGTATGACTATTAAAGAATTGTATTCCAAAAAAAATAAAACAACAAAAACTCATAATTTTGAGCAAAAACGAAGAAAAAAAACTTAAAACTGCAATCCAGCATTTTTAAAAGCACCACATCTATTTTGGTTTTACAACATGGGTGAGCTAAAGTTCATAATTACGTCATCTGAAACGGAAAAGTGCTCCGCTGGGAATTTAATTGGCTGTCTTCCCGTATAGCACTGTCGTTCTGGATTGCAGCATTAAGAGTTATTAGCTTTTGCCACAACTTCAGCATGCCTGAAGGTCTACCCTTGATTTCAATACATTTTACATATAAGAATAGATATACACTACGCTATTTTATACATGTTAGGTAACATAAACATTTAACTTTTGTATCATTTATCTTGAAATAATGTATTTAAAAGGCAAGAGGTTAAATCCTATGAATCAGAAAATCTGTTATGTATATATGGTTCTGACTAACATTCAGTTAACTATCACTGTGTATTAATTTATCACTTAACTACAAAAAAAGGACATTTATTATACAAAGTTTACAGGTTTTTGTATTGGCGTTACTTTTGGGCTCTGTTGCAAACTGTAAGGCGGTCAAATCCTATGCACATATACTACATATCCCTGCTTCTTTATGTTCTGTTGTTCTCCCTGTCCGTCCTCTGATGTCCATTTATTTCTTCAACTAAACCTCATGCTGTATAATGCAGAAGACTGAATGCCACGCTCTTCGCAAAAAAGATGGAAGAGTTTGCGGGTTGGACAAAAATAAAAGAGGCCTTACAATAAGAAAGTCGAGTCTAAAAGTTGTTTTGTACATTAGAATATCAGCATTTTCAAAGGACATGTTAAACTTTCGTACATCTGGGTTCTAGAAACATAACACAGACAGTTAATACACTAGTTGATATATTTTAGGTATGTAAATGCACATTTTTTTATGATTAGAGTCATCACAGTTCCTTTATACAGCACATTTCAAACCAGTGTTACAAAGGGGGTAAGGCAAAGGTTTTATCATTTCTAGCAATAATTTTATGATTCTTTAGTTAAACATGGCTTGAAATTTTTTAATTTTTTTCCCATTCTAAAAAAAAGGCTGGTATTTTTATTACTAAATCTCATAAGCAAAAAAGGTTTGGGAATAGGAAAAAAAAATCCCCAAAAGTAAAGGCATTGTGTTTCAATGTTTGTTTGTCTCATACATCAACTCAAAGTGACTAATTCACAACTATTAGGGGAAATGAAAAAGAGAAAAACTTAACAAACTTTATTTAAGTAAAATAGCTTATTTAATGTGCATTACAAAAAAGTTAATATATTTTTTCCCTAAATTGCTATGAATTCTTTAAAATTATTTTAAGGCTGCATTCACTCTGGTCTACACATAGACCCCTCTCGTTTAGCAAGTGCCTAAAGCTGTCTACTCCATGAATATGATTCCTTTAGTTTCATTGCATTTTAGCTATATAGGCAAAAAAAAATTTTTTTATTATTTTTTCCACACTATATGGCGCACCTAAAAACTTTTTCAAAAAAACAGTGAACTTTATAATCTGGTTGTGCTGTGCTTATCATTCTGGTTGTGCTAGGTTGGTAGTTAGCATGGTCACAGTAACAATTGTTTTGGAGGTATCACTATGTATTTTTACAAAATGCAAACAACATTAGGTGTTATTGGGAACTTGCTAACATGTAGTGGTGTCGAACTGAGTTTTCATTGCACGTTACTGACAAGATTAGGAGTTAGCCTAGTCACAGTAACAATTGTTTTAGCTGTATCAGTCTGTTTTTTATTTTTGTTTTTTTACAAGATGCAAACAAGGTTAGGTATTATTGGGAATATGCTAACGTGTAGTAGTGGTGGACAATATTTTTTGTGTTACTAACAAGGTTGGGAGTTAGCATGATCACAGTAACGTTTGTTTTAGCTGCATCAGTCTGCTTTGAGGGTTGCAAACAAGGATGGGTATTATTGTGAATATGCTAATGCAGGTAGTAACATGTAGCGTTATTAAACTGTGTTGTTTTACTAACAAGGTTAAAAGCTAGGGCAGTCACAGTAATGTTTGTTTTAGCGGTACCAGTCTGTTTTTTTTTTTTAAAGTAGCATTTAAGGTTAGGTGTTATTGTGAATGTGCTAATGTAGCTAGTGCGTAGCAATGTCTGAATTGAAATAGCAATGTCTGAATGTCCAAATTCCTACCCTAACCCCTACATTGTGCACTATATAGTGCGTTCGCCATTTTCTAGTGTTGTCCGAATCCACAATTCCAAAATCCAGTGCCCTGGAAACTTCCCAGAAGTTTCTGCGAAAAACCAGTGTGCATCGATGCTCACTAGTCGGAACATTTAATAAAAAAATGTATTTAAATGCAATTTTTTGATAAACCGTCAACATTTTTATCTTCAGAAGATAAAAAATGTGGAATCATAAGTAATCGTCCCCAAATGCTAATTTTAATTTGATTTTAACTTCGTGAAATCAATGACGTCATATCCACCATTAAAAAAAAAAAAAGTAGTGAGCATGGTGTCCGAGTTGCTTTTAAAATTCACTGCACTACATAGTGCCGCACTATATCATTTTTAATAGTTAGGGGTTAGGGTGGGAATACGGACACAACCTTTGTTTTTATACGTGTTACTAACAAAGACAGAAAGTAGGGTAGTGTAGCTAACGTGTAGCATGTTACAAACAAGTTCTAGAACTACTGTAAACCCAATTAATAGAGTCTGGCTGACTGATGGATTTATCTTTGACCCTTTTGCTTACTGTGCCTTATAGTTTGGTGCAAACAAGTTCAAAACTAGACCATTTATTGACACTCGCCCTATAACTTGGTGCACCCTACAGTGTGAAAAACACAGTGATGCTGTATTTTGAATTTTAAAAAACTGCCTACAGCCCAATCCAAAAGAAGTGCTAAGTACTAAAAAGAATAGACTTGAATGTATGGTGTAGTAATCACATGAAGACACTTCTTCATTGTTACTGGCCAATTCTCTTTGTGTTTTCTGTGGGTTTTTTTGTTTTCCTTTTTGTTTTGTTTCTTGTTAAAGCTTGTTCTAGGGAAATAGTGCCCCCAAACAAGCAGTTGTTACTGCATGATGTTTTCGTCCTACCTAAGCGGTACAGTGTAAAACCAAACCAAAGGAAACTACCTTTTATTTAGTATTTTCTGTTCAATTAAACAGAGTCTTGATGTTGAAAGAAACTTCAAATTTATCTTGGAAACTTTTTACTGCATTTAGTGAGAACAGCTTAGCATAAATTTACAGCATTAACACTGACTTCTGCTAAAAATCTGGATGCCGTTTGATATAAACTAGTATTCCTCTTTGTATCACTGCTTTGAATTGCTAAGTATACTTAGAATATAATTTGTTACAATAAAAAAAGTATTCAAGTAAAATAATTAATAAATGTTAAGTTATGAAATAATTAGCCATTTAATACATTGAAGTCTAAACTGTGCAAATAAACAAGATGATAAGGTTTGTGTGTCAAGCAACTAATGGTAGAATCTCTCTATTAAACTAAACATTGTTTAATTGTTTCATTGTCGTCCAATAATCAAAGAGAAAACAGGTCTTTGTTTGGATTCTGCATGGCAAAATCATTGATGGCGCATCTTGTAACAACAGGTTGTTGGGAGTGTTGCCATGATGGATAACTGTGTTTGTTACAAGCTGGATGGTAAAATCTCACTCCATCTTCCAGCTTTTGTTTTAACACCCTGTTTTACATTCTGCTGTACAGTTCGAAAATTTCAGTAGGTACACTATTGCCATTATTGTGGCACTGGCTTATATTTCAGTCAATATGTGCAGAGAAATCCCCACACATATTGGTCCTCACATCAGGATGATTGTCAAGGTTGGGTTGAGGCTAAATTTTTAAAATGTGCATGTGTTTGTTCTTGTTCTCGATGTTGTTGTGACATGATGCATCCAGCTGTCCTTTGCAGAGCTCTGTCTTGATTGGGGTTTTTCTTTAAGGAACATCTGAATCAGCCCTCTTACACTTGAGTGACCGTCATGAACTCTGGTCACTTTGGAGCTGACAGTCAGGATCCTGGGTGGCCCCCATAGCCCTGGCTGATAGACTAAACAGAAGAAAAGAGACAGTAAATGACACAGATTTCAACTCAAACTTGACTAAAACCTACAACGAAGTTTTAGGGCCTCTGTAAGATTTAAAAAAAAAGATAAATATATGAGAAAGAATTCAAAAATGTACAAGAATAAAGTCATAAAATTTAGACAAAATTTTACAAAAAAATAAAGTAATTTCAATGTTAAAGGTTGAGTTAAAGTTATAAAGTTAAAGTTAAAGTTGTAAAAATTGTTAGAAAAAAAGTTTATTCAGATCTACCACCGCCTATTAACGATTTCTGGTTCCAACATGGTGGTGCCATTATCGTGAAAAAATGGCGACCGAATGGACTTGATTTGGCTAGAACTGGAAGTAAACCATTTTCTATAGGTGGCGTCACACTCACTCGGTCCAGTTCTCATATACAGTCAGTGAGTTACACCTACACATTTCAAACAACAATGAATGCATTGCTCCAAAATATTATTCAGTATATCAGCAGAGCAATAAAGACAGGTTAAATGAGGCAACTGCACACAAAACATTAAAGAAATAAAAGAAACCAGCACTGTCTATTTACTCTTGGCCAAATTTAGGTAGTAATGCATGCCAAAGTATTAAACCAGAAAAATGGAATTAATAACTCGTGTATTAGATTTATAATTTAGATATTTGACAGTTTTGCAGAAAAGCTTAAAAATTTGCATTTGTTTTCCTAAAAAGTTATGTTTTTTCACATTTTTCTTTGGAACATACTTAAACTTATTAATTAAATGTTTAAAGAGATTAGGTTTCTTTTACTAGGTTTTAAATATTGCTTTATTAAAAGCATTGTCCTAATTTCAAAGAATATCATTTTTTGAATTTCTAATTCACAGAACAATCTTTTTTAACAAACTGAACAGCAGTAATTCAAAGGTACCTTTTCTTTTTTACCATAAATACTTTGTTAGGACTGTAAAAGAAAGATTTTATACTACTTTTACAGTGCAATAAGTAAATAAATGACTTAATTTGTATGTTTATCTGGCATTTGAACCAATCTCACAGCAGAAACATTTCTATATCTAGATGACATTTTGTCTATCTATGAGAACACCTGCGTCACAATTCAGCCCACGAGCTGAATTCATGGAGCAAAATTACTCTGATGAGTCACTGTCCTATATAGTCAAGTTTTTAATGCAAATAATCTCCAAACTGACTTTGAAATCTAGCAGTTTCTTTAAATAGATGCATCAGTTTAATCTCCATAAACCCGTTCTCGATGTTTTCATGATCAAGACTATCTATCTACTCCTGGTGTGTTAGTGGTGAAATGTTGCGGCATTGAGAAATGGGATTAGGTGACGCCAACACCAAACTTCTCTTTGAGAGAAAAAAAATGAAGCAAAGCAAAGTGATTTAGAACATGTCTGGTTTAGGAAGTAGGATGATAAAAGATGTAGACACAGGCACAAACCTGGTCTGTGAGGATTCGAGGCTGAATATCAGGAATGGCACCCCCTCTCAGCTCATCCTCCACAGCCAGGAGTCTGACAACAGGAAAATAGGAACAAACAAAACCGGATGAGAAAAGGAGAATTAAAAACCCGGTGCTATTCATATTTGCTGTAGGATTCTGCGGCCATATGGTGATATTAAGATCTTGAGATGTTTGTGTGCACAGTCAGTTCTCCTCAGAGCTGTGCGGGGCTGAATCTGAGCTTCCTTCAGATTCAGCTGTTGAGAAGCAGAGGATGAGGAATGAGTGCTGGAGATGCTGGAGTGTTCACATTTTTGAATATAATTTTGACATGGATCAAACTTAATCCTTTTTTGTGTGTTTTGTTAAAACTTAAAGATGAGAGCTAATTTTGTAAAATTGCCAAATGTGGCAAAATTTTGGCATCATCAATAATGATTGAAAAGTCTGCATCCTGGTTTTTGTGGGTTTGCAATTTGTATAAAACATACAAGTTAAAAATGGGACAAAAGACATTTCAGACTTTGTTATTGAGGATGCGGGGAAAACCATCGCCCTGTTGCTGCTCCTCGGACTGAGAGTGACAGCCGCCCGGCACCTGGTGGCTCATCTTCCATCAAATGCCGACAGCTCCTGAGAGACGCAGTGAATAGACGCCCTGACACCCGCTGGCGCCCGGCGTGAACAAACAGTGTGAGGTTTCCATCTGCGGATGTGACCGGGGCGTCAAGTTCAAAGCCCGCTGCGTCTCCCCCTGCAGCAGGTGCTACGATGCGTACCTCTCCTCTTCCTGGCAGCTCGCCGCCCTCATCGGCTGCTTCCCCTCACGCAACAGGTGTGACGCCAACTCCCGCTTGTCCTGCTGCGACGGGCCCGCTCACTCCGAAGGGACCCCCATGGCTCCTTTGTCGTGGGAACCTCAATGGTCAAGCATTTCGCGTTAACAGGAGCCGCATTTCCTGTCACCTAGGCACACTCGTCCGTGTCATTGCCAACTCTGCCCACCCTGTCCACGCAGGAGTGAATGACCTTAAGCTTCAGCAATCTGAGACCCTCAAGAAGGACTTCATCACTCTCATCCACTCCATCAAGCAGCTGGACAATCAGTGCATCATCTCCGGTCTGCTTCCATCTCCCCGCTTTGGAGACATTAAATTCAGCCGTCTGCGACAACTTCTCATCTGGCTTAAAGGACATTACATTTCTAATAATATTCCATATGTTGATCATTTCACCACCGTCTTCAATAGACCAAATTTCTTTAAACCAGACGGCATCCACCCAAACAGGATCTCAACTTCTATTCATGAACATTGAAGTCATATTCCGCTCTGCTAAACTGCTCACTGACTGACTGGACCACCACCAGAATCCACCCTCAGTTAAAACCACATCTATCCCACAACACATCAGAGTTCGCATAACAAGCAGATTTCATAAACACCCCCGGCTCAGACCCATCAGCTCCACAGTCAGATATCTCAATCACATTCACACATCACCGGACAACAAAGATGAATCAATCCATCTGCACTCACACACAGCCTGAAAGTTTGCTGTTTTAAACATTCGCTCTCTTTCAAATAAATCTTTTATTGTGAATGAGCTCATTTTAGAAAACAACTTAGATTGAGACCTGGCTGGGTACTGACGCTCCTGTTGTTCTCACTAAAGCTTCCCCACTAAATTTTAACTTTCTATTTTCTATTACGGGAGATAAAAAAGGCGGTGGCACTGCATCGATTGCTTGTGACTCATTTGCAACAAAAACAATTACGCTAAATAGCTACTCCTCATTTGAGCATTATGATTTTCTTTTAACAGCCCGCCTATTTTATGTGTTACTGTTTACAGACCACCAAAGCCTCCCTCCTGTTTTATTCAAGAATTTTCAGATTTTTTATCATTTATACACTGTAAATATAGTAGAGTTCTAATAACTGGGGATTTTAACCTACACGTTGATAAAGATAGTGATGCATATGTAAATTAGTTTCTTAACCTTTTGCATTGCATGGATTTTACACAGCATGTCACACAGCCTACCCACAGCAGGGGGTAGGCTGTGTAAGGGTTGGTCATAACCCATGGTCTGTCCTGCAGTGTGTCCTCTGTTGCTGCCATGGCTGTGTCAGAACACTATTGCGTATTTTTTAACATCACAAGTTTTACTCGACAGGAAGCTCCAGCGAGAACTGTAAGGAAACATTACATAACTCCTGACGTGGCTGCAAATTTTGTCAACATTTTACAACAAACTCCCGCCCAGATTTTACCTGCATCATGTGATTTTATGGTTGAACATTTTAACAACAAACTGCAGTCAGCCATTGATGCTGTAGCTCCAATTAAAACCACAACGGTAAAAACTAAAGCTACAGCACCCTGGAGAAACGAATCGATCAGAGCCATGTAACACAAATGCAGGAGAGCAGAGAGGAGGTGGAGAAAAACAAAATTTACTGTACATCACAAAATTTTCAAAGAAAAGCAAATGATGTACAACCAGCAAAAAAAAAAAAAACATCCCACTTCCCAAAAGAAAACAAAAACAACCCTAAATTTCTCTTCAAAACAATAGACACTCTAAAAGAAATTCTCAGTGGTCCTCCATAGCAGCATCAGATACTACATGTGAGAGTTTGGCAGACCACTTCAGGAGTAAAATCAATGCTATTAGATCTAGTCTTTTAACTCAAAAATGTGTTGATTTTAATGAATCTATAACATTGTATTTATCAGAGGAAACACTGGAAAGTGTTGTCCTGGTTGACGCCGTGGCACTTGGCCGAGTTCTCTCCCAATTAAATCCAACCACCTGCCTTTTAGACCCAATCTCCACATCCTTGTTGAAAACATTTTAGGACTTTTTTTGAGTCTGAGCTTTTAAATATAGTAAATTGCTCTCTTCAGACGGATGCCTTTCCTGCTGCCTTTAAAACGGCAGTGCTGATGCCTCATCTGAAGAAGACCAACTTAGATCCAAACAACTATAACAATTATCTTCCTGTATCCAACTTACCATTTTTAAGTAAAATGATTGAAAAAACAGTTTTAATCCAATTCACTGAGTTTTTAAATAAAAATTACATCTTTGAAATATAGCAGTCTGGTTTTAGGACAAACCACAGCTCAAAGACGGTCCTTGTCAAAATAGTAAATGACATTAGATGCAACCAAGACCCTCAGAAACTTTTAGTCCTGGTACTACAGGATCTGACTGCTGCATTTGACAGTATTTTACTCAACAGAGGCTGAGAGGTTTGGGCATCTCTGGTAGTGTGATGAAATGGTTTTATTCCTAACTCACAGATCGAATATTTTATGTAAGTATGGATACATGCTCCTCAAAGATTAGTGAAATCAATTGTGGGTTCCCCCAAGGTTAAATTTTAGGCCCAATACTTTTTAATCTATACATGCTGCCACTTGGGGACGTCATCAGAAGGCATGGCATTTGTTTTCACAGCTACGTTGATGACAGTCAACTCATCGCTTTGTCTCCTGATGACTAAGGCTGCCTTTACACTGCATTGTTCAAGTGACCCAATTCCGATTTTTTCCTCTCACGTGGCACAGATCGGATATGATTGGTGAATGTGTAAGCAGGACAAAAGCGCATGGATTCCGTTTTTCTCAGATCGGATACAGGCCTCTCTCGTATGTGGAAATAAATCGGAAACAAATCGGATACGTGCATTTGCGTGTGCCATGTAAGCAGACAGATCGGATATTCCCCAGTAAATGCGAGTCGTACGTCAGTGACGGCAACTCAGGACACCACCAACTGAGATCACATGACTTATTAAGGTGCTTTTTGTGCGCTGATTTTGCTGTCAGCGTGTTACCTTTCAGCCTCAGGCTTCAGACCGTAGTTGGAAACCGCTGTTATGTCCGGTCCGGACGCAAACGGTAACTAATGAAGCGGGACACCGTTGCTATGGAACAGCAGGCTAGAAGCCGTTTATTTCTTTGGGGGGCGTGTGTGATGGGGACCATGTGTGTGTGTGAGCGCGCGTGCTTGCGTTTGTGTGTGTGGAAGGAGAGAGCCCCCCCTCTCTCCTGTGAGCGCGGGGGTGTGAGCGCGGAGCGGGGGACTGTCGGAGAACCGTAAATTAAAAATAAGGTATCTCCTTCAAAAGTTTCGGAGTCTCTTAGGCCACTCTGGAGGCTGAAGGTTCAGAACGGAAAAGAGAACCCCGAGGAAATCTCCCGTGTGTTTCTGACTACGGTCAGAAAAGAGAAGTCATCGCGCAGGAAAGGTTCAACACTTGGATCAAACTGTTAGTTCAGCACAACGTCTGCAAAGAGAAAGCACATAAGACGGCCGACCAGGCCAGCCCTCCTTTTTACTCCCCCGTGCATCCCGTCAGGAGCGCCCAAGGCAACGCCTCCTTCCGTCGCCGCCTTGCCTCCATGACAACCGCAATCACAAAAGTCCGAAAGAGGTCCGCAGAATGCGGAAATACTGCTTCGTAGTCCTCAGAACATCTATGTTTGATAGTTTCAGCATTGTATAGTGTAAATGCAAAAATCAGATACGGGTCACTTTTAAAAGATGATGTAAGTGGGTCGTCAAAAAATTCGGATATAGTCAGAAAATCGGATATGGGCATCAAGATCTGCAGTGTAAAGCCGGCCTAAGAGTCACTCAATAAACTCTTAAAATGCATTTTAGACATTAAGTCATGGATGGCTGAGAACTTCTCACAGCTCAACCAGGACAAAACAGATGTTTTAGTGATCGACTTTGAAGACAAGAGACAGACAGTTTTGTCTAAATTAAAAAATTACAAAACTTCTCAGTGTGTGAGAAACCTGGGTGTTATTTTTGATTCTGAGATGAATTTTATCCCACAAATTAAAAATACAAGAAAAACAGGATTTTATCATCTTTAAAACATTGCCAGAGTCCGCCCATTTCTCTCTCTTGCCAGCACAGAGGTGCCAATGCATGTTTCTATTCCAGCAGACTAGATTATTGTAATGCTCTGCTCTCTGGTCTCCCCAGAAGAAGGATATCAAACCTTCAACCTCTGCAAAATTCAGCCGCACGCGTGCTGCCGAGGACCAGGGGGCGGGAACACATTCCGATTTTAAAATGGCTGCATTGGCTCCCTGTGCAATTCAGAATTGATTTTAAAGTTCTTTTATTGGTTTATAAATGTTTTTATGGTCTTGGGCCTTCATATTTATCTGATATGATTTTTAAGTATGAGCCCTCGCAGACCCAGAGATCCTCTGATACCGGCCTTTTGGTTGTTCCAAAAGTTAGAACAAAAACATACGGCGAGACCTCATTCAGTTTTTAGTGCTCATATGAGTTTGTTTAATGAAGCTTTTATTTTTGGAAAATATGAAACACACTTAAACATCAAGCTCTGACTATAAAACAGGATTTCTTTGTAGAACCTCAGAACATGTTTGTGTACGAATTCCCACCCTAACTCCTAACTACTAAAAACTACGTGTAGCCCTGGATTTTAAAAGCAATTTGGACACCATGCAATTGTGGTTTATATTCGCAGATCTGGAGAGCATCAATCCACACTGGTTTTTTGCAAAGACTTCTGGCAAATTTCCAGGGCACTGGATTTTGGAGTTGCAGTTTTGGACAGCACTACAAAATGGTGAACACACTATATAGTGCACTATGTAGGGGGTTAGGGTGGGAATTTTGACACAGCCAAAGTCTAAACTGGTCCGATCGGCACGTGTCCTAGTGAACAAAAGGTATGTATTTTTCACGTTCCTAAATCTGCCAGTCAAAAATTTCTAACTGTTCAGTTACCCATAAAACATGACCTTAAATTGCTACATAAGCGCGTTAACCAAGTTTTTTGTAACTGACTTTGATATGTTGATACTGTGGAATTCCCAGACTTCCAACCTATATAAAAAATCTTAAAATGAAGAACTAAAAATGTATCCAGAAATTCTGTGAACAAAAATCATAATTATGTGTATTCGCCAAATACATATAATTATAATTTTGGGGACCATTGTAAACCCTGATTATTAATCTTTGATGTAAAAAAATAGCAAGAATAATTTCTTTAATTCATAGAAATTGTTTATCTATTAAAATGTGTTTTCATGCGTCTGCCTTTCATTTAACTTAATATATTTGAATATTTTCCATATCAAATTTTAACAACCTATTTTACTTAATTATCTGCAAATACTATTTAACATTCAACCTTTTTCCAGCTGTTAACTTTTTTCTATGTCCTTTGCTTTGTTAATGGCTTATGCTGCTGTGGAACACCAAAAGGGAATTTACGGTTATCCCGGGCAAAATTTGTTAGGTTAATACTCTAATTTCAGAATTACAGAAGTGTACATGAATATTTAAGATGATCACATTAAATGCTGTGGCGTAAGTAATTGGCAAATGCTGATGAATAAATAATTTAGCATTACGAGTTGCAAAGCTAATGAAAAAAGATTTATAAATCCACAATGACAAAGAATACATTAAAAATAAATGATGTTCTACCATTTAGTTAAAAATGAAAGAAAAATACAAATTTTGTGTCAATTATTCCTTTACGAAAAATAAACAAAATAATCATGAGTATAAGATCCTTTTTTTTAAAAAAAAACACTGCTTTACTATCAAAATACAGATAAAGACTTTTTTATTATGACACAACCAATATGTGCATTTATTTTCCATATTGCACGGATGAGAATTGGTCTTACTTGGAGAAAGTTGTGGTCTTTATGTGACGTTTTCATACATCTATCACGAATGAACCACATTAAAATCACGAAAGAAGTATGAATAAACCATGCAAAGAACTCATGAATCAACGTAGATCATAAACCCTGCATTATTATTATTGTGCTGCTAATATGCACTTCGTTAGTGATATGTGCATCAATCTACGTAATTTGAACATGATGTGTGCTCGGTATATGCGACATAAAAGTTATACATCGGAGGTAGATTTGTGAAAAGTACGTTACACATACGTAGAACAGTAGTAAGAAGCCACAAATTTGCATATGCATGTCGTAAAAATCACACAAAATTGAGATTTATGTAACAGTTGTGTATAAATTACGCAAAAGTAGGGGTGTGTATTGTCAAGAGTATGGTGATACGATACGTATCCCAATACGTGTCCCACGATACATTACATATTGCTATAATGTACCAGAACACGTTTTGAGAGTTAATATGTGTTAAAAAATACAGAATATATGTCCTTTAACCACTAAGGTTCTAAAAGTATGATTGAGGAAATCTGTTTGTTTCAACATTGTTTAGTGTAGCAGCTTCTCCAGTACTTATTAAACGGTTAAGTAGCCTGAACGGTGCTTGAACAGGTGCTTCCAAAATGAAGAGGGGAAGAAAACACTTCTTTCCAGAAACATGAAAGTGTGATGATGAGGTAGCATGACAGGATGTAGGAGACACTTTGATGTGGCTAAGATGCTGTATTGACATGACAGTCTGCACTGCAGCTGCAGCTCCGCTTTCTCACACACGGAAGTAAACACGGATTTCACCGCTCATCGCCACGACATTGGCCCTTTTTCAGAGCGTTGTACACATCACTCTAATTGTTACGGCTGTGGCCGTATTTGGTTTGTTTTTGTTCTGTTTATTCTGTCTTTTGTGTATTTGATTTGTATCAGAGTGGGACTCCTGTGTTTTTGTGGATCTTTGTGTGTGTATGTCCATGTCTGATTATTTGCAGGTGTGGTGCATAAAGGTGTGGCTCCCATTGGACCCAAACTGATGGAGGCAGCCTTCAAAACCCCCGTGTGGACCTCCAGTCTGTGAGTAGGGAGCTTGGCTGCAGCCGGTCTCCATTGCAGCTTGGCCCGCTTCTCCATTTTGTTTTGTAGTTCCTCATTTGTTTTAGTTTGTGTGTTGCACTTAGTAATGTTTTGTGTTTACGCCCACTCTGTAGTTTTGTTTGGTCTAATTTTGTTTAAGTGAAGGTGAACTGCCATTTTCTTTAATAGGTGTTTTCTCCTGTTTATGTTAGTCCAGGGAGGTTAGAGTTTGTCTTTGTTTTCCCTTTTCCTTTGGCTCAGGTAAGAAAACAGATTTCCATTAGGTGGGGTTTTGTTTGTGATTTTGGCCTTGGTTCACCCTGAAGTCTTTTGCTTCACTTTTAGTTATTTATGGAAGCGATTATGTAGCATTAATAAAAAGCAAAGTCAAAACCAGAAATGCTTTTTCATTTTCAAAATGAAGCTTCATTTTTTGACAATCCACCAAGATGCTTTTTCATGTTCTACCTCAACACAGCTTATTCTGTCACTAAATTAAAATGATAAAGAAAATGGTATTTGACATTTCATTTTAAAAAAAGGTCCATGGTAAATTGTGTAAATTGTGTACTTGTATTAAAATGGATTAACAGAAATGCTTTTTAATTTTCAAAATGTAGCTGCATCAAATGACTCAAAATTAAAATGAAAAATCAATATTTCAAAAGGAATGTTCATTTTCTTCTTTAACATCGCTCATTCTGTGACATAATTAAAGCGAAAATGCAAAGAGGGGATTGCATTTTCGTTTTCACATCCACCCCACAAAAACTGTAGCAATATTCAATACCAGTCAGCATTTCCAGGGGGAGGCGGGGCGATCCAAAGTGCAGTAACACGGAATAAAATCCTTCATGGGATATTCACTATATTTTTGGTTCATTATGTCAATTGTTAGTGGCAGAAAAAAATGCCACAAACACAGCAATTCTGTGTTTTTTTCCACGTATGAAATTTTGGTATTTTAGCGATATGTGCATGATATACATAATTCATAAGTGTTTCTTGCGTTCCTCATTCATCGATGTGTGCAGATGTCCGTCGAGGGTTTCAGCCGACAGGAATTCAGTTTTGAGCTGTTGAAAATTTTGGGTCGAGGTTTCACACATTTTTTTAACACTTATGTCTGTCACCGATCTACCACCGATTTATAACCTTTATATCACGTATACGACCCACCTAAATAATTAATAAATATGTATGTGTATATTATTTTTATCTTAATATGTGCATACTATTTTTCAATTATAATTCATGCTCAGTATGTATGACAGTAAAAAATCATTATATTTTATAGCTTATAGATTATATTATAAAACATTATGTATAAATAAAGAAGCTGCTTGTTATTGTAATTAATATTTATGAGGACTAAGGGGTGAGTTTATGTAAGTTTATACTTCTTCTCACTCCTTTTCAAATATGTATTGTAGTATGATTGTTCACAATATATGTGTATCTGCTTGTGTTTATAATGTTTTTTTTCTTTTTTTTCCCCCCGAGTGTGAACATTTTTCTTTATTTTCTCTTTTTTAAATGTGTGTTCTTTTTAATATTTGAAATAAACTTGTTTCTTTTCCATTCCTATCACATTAAAATGACGTAATTGACCACAAATCACTAATGAATTGCATATTAACAGCACAGTTCATGCTCTACATTGATTAACGTGTTCTTTGTGTGGTTTTTCGTGCTTCTTTTGTGGTTTTAACATGGGGTTTTTTTGTGATACATGTTTGAACATTTCACATAAAAACCACAACTTTTCTCACTTTTTCCACGTATATTCACATAAGACAAATTGTCATCCATGCAATATGTGCAGAATGTAAGGAGTGGCTGTGTGACGCAGCCTTTAGCAACTATTGTGGCGCCTGACCAAAAAAGAAATGATTCTGTGATGAAACGGAAATGCCACAAAGGTAAGCAGAGGGTTAAATGGCCCTCTGTTAGCTCTACGGGCTGGACATGAAGGAGGCTGAAATCACCTGTGGATGATGCCTTTGATTTGAGAATCCTTCTCCAACTGCTGCAGCTTTAGGCGCCGCTCGCTGTCCTCCAGGCGGCATTGATACTGCTGGAGGATCTTGCTGGTCTGTTGTTCCTGGGACATAAGTCTCTGCTCATACTCTTCCAGTTTGCGATGTGACATCTTCAGGCGCTCCTTCAGGTTATGAATTTCTTCTTCATATTCTTTAACCTAGAAGAAAAATAACTTCAAATAGTTATGGGTTTACAAAAAAATTATCAGGAGTTTCAGAGCTGCAAAAATAGAGGAAAAAGAAATTTTAGAAAATAAAATACTTAGAAAAAAAGAAAAACCTGTGTTAGAAAATAAAAAACATATTTAAAGACCCCTCTGATAATCTTTTGATCAATTTTCAAAGTGTTCCCAGTCAACTTTAAATATGATTATGCCGTTTTTAGACAAAATATAAAAACCTGTCATTTTCTATAGGACAAAGTTTCTGCAGAGCGGCAGGAGTTCTCTAGCTAAGTACACAGGGCATTTGACACATGTTGAAGAACACGCTAAACGCAAGTTGTTGGTCATGTGTTTAGCCCGTGGTGTTCACACTGGATAAGCAGTGTCCAGATGGGTTTCTTCTTCTTTTTCTACTGCTTACTAGCACATGTCCAACGCAGACGCTAGTGCGAAATGTTGAAGCAGTTTAAATTTGGTGAATCTTGCTCCAGGCTTTTTCTTCCACAGTTCTACTTGGTTATAAATGTAAGACTTGCTGAGGGCAGTGTGCACGTAGCTTCTGAGTTGTGGGTGGGCCCCTTGGTGCAGAGCAACCCCACATCTGCTTCTCCGCCCCGTTGCTGGGAGTTTGGAGCAGGGCAACTTTTGTCCTGCTTAGTGTACTTTCTACGTCACAGATATAATCTTTTTCAAACTGATTCTGATTCACAACGATTTGAATAAAGAAATACTTAGAAATGCACATTTAGGCTTATTTTTCATTCCATGTATCCTTCATCATCAGAAAAATACTACAAGAACATCTTTAAAAAAACCCTGTTTTCATTGCAGTGGGTCTTTATAGCGCAGCATAACACATTATACACACCCTTTCTAGTCTGGATTCATCCATGCTCTTGGAATACTCTTTGAGCTGCCCCTCACGGTCTGGCCGCAGACTCTCGATGTCAGCAGAGAGGTGTGGCATGTTGGACACCCAGGCGACCGTCCGTTCATTCATGTTCCCCTAAAACAACGATACTAGGTCAAGATTTCAGGTCATTAACTTTCCAAACTGCGTCATTTTCAGCTGGACTCACCTGTTTGTTGGCGACTGGCTTGAGGAGATGCTGCTGTGGAGGCTGCAGCTGTGACTTCTTGCCGCTTTTGGTCGGTGTGTCTGTTGACTCCTCTGCAGCTGCCGTGGGGGCTTGGTTCTCTTTGGCGGCACCGGTCTGGAACGGGAGCCCGGGAGCCGGACTATCCGTCGCCGTCAGCTGCGCATCCTGCTGAGGCGCCTGCTGTTGGGCTGCCTGCTGACTTGATCGTGATTTTGGCTGGCTACCGCTCATGTTTGTGTCAGAGGCATCAAGGAGGATGTTCCTGCTCTGCGGGCGAACCTTTGGAGGTGTGGCAGTGGCTGGAGTGTTAATAGAACGCTGGGACTTTAAGTGAGGAGCAATCGATGTCTGGCGGACAGGATGGACTGTGGTTGGAGGTGTGGCTAAGGAGGCGGGAGTACCTGTGCCAGTGCCTGTATGAGATGTGACTCCCATCAGATGCTGTTGCTGGAGAGATTCCTGAAAAAAGGACAGAGTTAAGGAAAATGATGACCAAAATAATTGTATAAATTAAGACATTAATTTAAGCATACATAAAAGTTCTCTGTCATTTTGACATTTGCACAAATATCCTCAAGAAAACAGTTTATTTTCCAATGAAACCCCCCCCCAGTAAAAAATATATTTTTTTTTTTCTGTTTTGTAACCAATAAAGAATTTTGTTGTCATGTCTATTCTCATAAAATGCCTACTTTCATTTTCTCAACATTCAATAAAAGTGAACAAAAAAGCAGAGAGAAAAATAATTCCAATATTATCCACATTATCCTAGTTACAAATTTGCAATCAGGAAAAATAACATCTCTTGAAGTTGGTGGTCAAAACTGTTGACTAACCTGGTTAAAAGTCTGCCAGAGGAGAAGTCTGATTAGTATACAGTGGCCTGATTGTGAAATGTCATAATCCCTGCATAGGTTAAGACCATTGCAGTGCACATCACATTATGATCATCTAATATTTATAATACAGAGATATCCTCCCGATTGTCCTCTAGAAGTCATTTCTAAGCCTGAATATCTCCCAACTACTGCATACTACTGAATTTGATCCTTTTAGTATCTAAAAACCAGGAAGATTTAACAAATATCTACACAACAGATATCTAAAGCGAAAAGGTGCATTTCGGGTTTCCCTGTCTAAAACTCTTGCATTTAAGCATCACTATGCACATTTCTAAAATGGTTTTACGATTAAAAAAAAGCGAGGCCATTGAATGTACTTTGAAAAAACCCAGGCTGAACTTTGACCAATCAGGAAGTCAGGAAAGGATTTGGTAGTGTCGTATGGATGGCGGCCTTTTCAGGTTATGAAGTGCCAACTGTTTGAAAATTAATAATAGAGGAGAGATGAATAATTGTAGTTTGTGTCTAGCTGGAATTTTATGACACCAAAGTCTTTCATAGTTTGGGATAGAGCTGTGAATGAAAAGGCCTAGAGCAAGATTCTAGAGGTTTGCTCCACTTTGACATTTCACCTTAAGCCGCTTCCAACTGAAGGTGGTGGACATGCGCCAGTAAACGGTAGAAAAGGTAAAAGAAGAAGAAGCCCCTCCCTGCTTGTCCAGTGTGAAGGTCATTCTCAACACAAGTTCAAGACCACAGCCGATGCAAACGTAGCCCAATTCTTTTTGATTGACAGCCTGACTTTAAACCCCTGTTGCAGGCCAAACTGTGCTTTTTCTGCCTTTGCAACCAAACCAACAAACGCATTTATGAAAAAACAGAGGTGCAGTGATCTCCTGCTGAAATACCTTAAATGTGGAGTCCAATTCCAACCATTGAGTAATGTTAAAACCTTCTGTCAGTATACTTTGCAAGAGAAAGTGGCAGAAACTCCAATTTTGTGCTGCAAGACCTTTTTTATTCTTGAAAAAAATGTAATGATAAAGGTAAAGTACACATCATCCTTTCTTGTGTACCCAAGGTTTTTTAAACTTAATTATAGTTTTTTTGCATGACCAGGCACAGCTTATATCCTCCATAAACCTTTAGGATCTCCTGGAAAGCTTTTATCTGCTACTTTTGTTTGAGGCCAGCATCGGCTTCATTTGCCGCAAAAATAGAGGTGAAATACGTTTTTTTACTTTTTTCTGTGCTAAATCTTTAGAAACTAAAATCTGACATGACATTTTGTTGATCATTCTGCCCACCGTCTGTTGCAAGTTTTAACTTCATTACAACCGCACATCTATTTTTAGCATTTTGGGATATTATTTCTTTGTACATGAATCACACTGCAGCCTTAAAAGAGAGGAAAAAAAATGTTTTTAACGATCGATTGAAAAATAGGGTTGATAATTAATTCATAAAACACCGTCCTGATGAAACCATCTGCATTAACAAGCAAGCGAATTGTGACGTTTTTTTTTCCATTAAGGCCCACGCAGCAGGACGGAAATAGCTGAAGACGATACACGACAGCCCCATTAAACACAACAGCCTCACAGAGAGAGTAAACTTAGGAGTGTGATGGATCCACAGCCAGTGAGAACAAGCCTCAAGACACAAAGGTCGGCGGATTCCATTTCAAGCTGCTTCACAAAATACACGCTGCCCTGGAAAAACCAAGTCAGAAAACTGACAGTTTCATTAAATCTGAGACCCAATCTGGTGTTCTAAAAAGAAGTCTCCCTCAGAAGATTCAAAGAAACACCGATCTTCAGTGTAGAACTGTGAACAGATGGGTACGTTTGATGAGCAGCAACAAGCGTTCTAACCGTTAAAACAAGGCCCATCAAAATACTCGAAAAAATTCTGCAGAGCAGGTGCAGGATTTATTCGCCTTTTCCAGAATTTACTGCCATTAAACAAGTGCTGTTATACTGGTGTTGCATTTGCATGTTATGCTGCTTGATGAAAAGCCTTTCATTAAGGGTTTCATTCCAACCGAATTCAGCTCATTGTGGCTTGAGGCTCTCAAGCCACAATGAGCTTTAAAAAAGAAAGCCAAAAAGAAAAAAGAAAGCAGAAAAGGTCAAAAGAATCCTGTAAACGATCAAATTAATTATTTCGTTTTTGCTTAATATGACTTATAATATGAACTTACCCATCTGCTAAATCGATTTCTGCAGATTTAATAGTTCAAATTAAAACTGCGAGCAAGGTACTGGGGGATTGCCGCCCCTCTTACCCAGCCACCCCGGTCAGAGCTGCATGTGTCAAAAATAAAACTCACTTTTTTTCAAAATGGCTGCTTTTCTGATGGTTTTACTTCCATAGCAACCATTTAATTTTGTGGTTGCCAGGGGGTGACAAACAGATCTAGGTACGTTTTAGAAGATTTGGCAAGAGTAGATTTTTTTGATTTCCTTGGCAACTGAAGCTTTTTGCTAACCATGCCCACTTTCCTAATACGTTTGTATCGTTGCCATTTTGTCTTGTTCAGCTTAAGCCAGAGATTCAAGTATTACCTTTTCCAGAAAAATGTGCGAGCAACAAGGCAAACACCATTTTTGCGAGCTCACCACTCTAATGCCGTACAAAAGTTTAAAAACAAACATTTTTTCCTGAGTAGCTTCTACATGATTAGGAGGTGATAGATTTAGATAGAGGTAGGTTTAAATTTGTAGCTGCTACCAAAGCTAATTTTGGTGGGGGAAATTGAAGATGGTAGCTACCTCCTGAGGTCAAAGGTCAATAAAACTTCGTTTGTGGTCTTCTTTTCCCATATTGTGGGAAAATGTTACAATTGACAAATTTCATGTTTTGCCACAAAAATGGGCACCAAGCTGTAGGGCCATCCCATAATTATTTCAAAACTTACTTTGGGTATTCAGAGACGTTTGTTTGCGTTCATTAGTTGATTTTAAGTCATCTTTTGAGGAGATTTTGGCCCCATAGATTTTCTTTTAATTTTGCCTGTCATCAATTGTTTGAAGAAGGGGTTTCTGACTACACCCAAAATGATTTTTCATTGAGTACTAGGTGTATGCAAATTTTGGTGGGTTTTTGAGCATGTGACGCTAAAATGTGCAATAGGAAAGAAGACTCCAAGTCAACTGTGCTTTAGAGATGATAGAATTCAGGAATCACATGCACTAGTTTTGTCTATGCGTGTTTTATGTGCGATGATGCATTTCATTAACCTCAAACAGTCCTTCTGAGCACGCTGAGGACATGTGAGACATCCTTACCTGCACCTGCAGTGACAGTTGGTGCCAGGCGTAATCGTTGCTCTGATTCTGCCGGGTGAAATCATCACTGTAGCTGTGTGAGTGCACGATACTGGGCTGCACCAGACTGCTCTGTGACCGCAGGGCGGACAAGTCCTCGCTGCGAGAAAAAGCGCTGTTGCCAAACGCCGGCGGGTAGTCGGGGTGGCCATTTTCAGGCTCGGGAGCGAGCAGAAGAGGTGGAGGAGGAGCAGGATGCTGGGACTGAGCTGGGGAGTTCTGGGCTGCCAGATGGAATAGAGGATTCTGGAAAGACAGGGGGAAGTGCATTGCTGCTGCTGCTTGTTGTTGTTGCTGGGATATGGACTCTGTAGGGCCCCCCACGTGGCCCATCTGGCTAAGTCGGAGACCCGAGCCGGAGGATCCAGGCGGCAAATGCCCCCCAACACGAAGAGGACCACCGAGATTCCCGAAACTGTGACCGAGACCAGCTATGGAGGCTTGAGAGGAGGCAAGCATGTCCCCCACAGAGTTCAAGTTGGAGATGCTGTTCATGCGAGAGTCCTGAAGGTCCATCATGGACACACTTTTATTTACACTGTGAACCTGGGAGACACAGAACACCAGCATTAACACTCTTTTAAACTGATTTCTCTCATGTTATGTCTGCGCGTCACTTTGGGGAGAAAATAGTCTAACCAGATTGGATTTGTAACTCGTACAATTCAATTGCAATTATGTATTCACATCCCACTTATCAGCCACTTTGAAATTTGATTGTGAATAATCTCAAGTAAAACCTCAACTTGAGTGCTGTAAAAAAATGCGTATTTAGACTTTTTTTTTTAAATTTATTGGGGCACATCTGAAAAGATAATACTAGATATTGTTCACATTTCTTAGTTCAAAGTGGCTGATAAGAAAACTCTGATGACCTAGCATTCTGGTAGTATTTAAACACACCACCTACACACAAATCTGATGACCTGAAAAGAGTCTCACAACTCCTCGTGCACTTGCAACTCTGATTTGTGTGTAAATGGGGTTATGTGAGTGTGTGCGCACATAGTACTCACAGATCATTTTAAAATAGTAGTTTTAAGCTGGTGTGACTACAAGTTGTAGGTGCATAAATTGTTTTTGGTATTTGTACGTTTTTGATATTTGAGTGTACATGTGAATACACAATTGCAAGTACACACAGTTACGCACAAACAGTTTGTATTACAAATAAAGTATTACACACTCACACACAAATCCAGTGAGACTATTTTCTCTCCATACATAAAGAACTTCATCTGTCAGTAAAACCTAAAAAATTATTGAAAATTCAAAGAAACTATCGTTTTGTAAAACTTTAGTGAACTAAGAGCAGACGTTCTTAGCAATGATGATGAGGTGTGATCATAAAACATCAGAGCTATTCATCATTATACCATGGTCCAGGTGAACACTCGATTCTGATTGGCTGCACGGTGTGCATCATCCCTTTTTAACGCACGCGGTGGAAGCCTGAACCGTCCAACGCAAAGCCATTAACCGGCATACACCATGGTCACTTACAAAAGCAGTAAATATTAACGGAATATTATCTTGTGGGAACGAGATATTATTTAGTGCAAACGAAATATTAATTTGTGGGAACAAGATATTAATTTGTGGGAACGAGATATATTTTAATTTTTTAATGTCAGGACACGGGGCTCCGTAGAAAATATATAGACAAAGATTTTAAAAATGGATTTTGATTCATTTTCCTACCATAACAGTTCAGATATGTTGAGCCAGAAACCAAGGCTCTTATTTACACTAGTCCTCAATTTATTAAAACAAACAGCTGACTTTTGTCCAAAACTAGAATGTAGCCTAAAGTAGATTACAGTTGTGTTTCTTTCCAAACAGTAAAAACATGTATTGAACAAAATAAATATCATCTATTTAGATGAAGATGGAATATTTACGTAATGACCCCCTTTGACCTTTGGATCGGGTTCTGTGATGTCCGAGCTGCTGGTGCAGTATGCAGGGCTGGACCGAGCCAGTGGGGGGCGGGTGACGTAGAACACCTCCCTGGAGGAGCGGAAGTCGCGCTCCGCCTGACGCCTCATGTTCAGATTGGATGAGAGCGACTCCACAGCCGACACCCCGGTGGTGGGAGATGGAAGGCGAGAGATGTCTATTGAGCTGGAACCACACAACACAAAAAACAGCATAGGAGTTAAAATAAGATATTAGAAAAAATTTTAGAAAGCATGGAAGCCATGTGTTCTGTGGTTCATCTTTTGGGCACCAAATTTAGCTAAAAATGAAAAATATTCAGACAGTCCCTGTAAAGTATGGTTTTTAATCCATCTATCACACCTTTTATCTTCATGAATTGCAATTTTTTTTCTGACTTTGCACATTCAAGCAACCACTTCCAATAAAAAGGTCAATGTAAACATACATAAATGCACGTTTTGGGCTTCCGAGTTCAAAACCCTTGCATTCATGCATAGCTACGCACATTTTTACAATGGTTTTTGGACTCTACGTACAAAATACACGGCTATTGATTGTGCATTGAACGTTAAACCAATCAGGAACTAAGATTTGGTAGTGACGTAAGGATGGCGTCCCTTTTAGTTCGCGGAAGTGCCAACCGTTTGAAAATTGATCCTGGAGGCGAAATCAATAATTGCAATAAGTGCCTGGCTGGAATTCTATGACACCAAGTCTTTCATTTATCTGAATGGAGCTGTGAAAGGAAAAGCCTGGAGCAAGATTTGTGAGACTCACACCACTTTTGTCAGGTCAGGATGGTTGACGAAAGACCCAAAAGGCAGAGACGCAAGGCAGGTGGTTCCAAGAACAAAAGGGTTTTAATTCAATAAATAAAAGTGCTGCCGAGAAGGGAAACCAAAAAACCAGCGGTAGGGGTCAACATGCAGACAGGGAGAAGATGGTATGGACCAGCACAGAGGGAAGCAGAGACAAGACTTAACAGAACTGACAAGACACAGGTGCAGACGATCAGGAGAGATTGGGACCAGGGAAGTAAAACTCAGAAACAAAGACAAGTAGAAAACCGGAAGCAGAACTCTGACGGTATGTCTGAATGCCCACCCTAACCCCTACATAGAGCGTTGTTTGCCATCTTTGCTGTCCAAATCTACAATTCCAAAATCCAGTGCACTGGAAATTTCCCAGAAGTCTATGCGAAAAACCAGTGTGCATCGATGCTCACTAGATCGGCAAATATAGACCACAATGCATTGCGTCTGAACATTTTTTACCAAATAAAGTATTAAAATGTATCTTTTTGATAAACCATTTTATTTTCAGAAGACAGTGGACTCATAAATAATTTTCGCAAAACGCTCATATTAATTAGATTTTAACTTCGTGAAATCGATGACATCATATCTGCCGTTAATAAATCCAAACCATGACAACTTTGATATTTTGCACCAAGAATCTTTCAGCTGTAGGGGACAGACAAGCGCTAGTATTGACCAGGAACGGACAAGTGAAAACACCATGGGCTAAACCTACCAGTATTTAAATCTCTTTTAATAACCTACCTCTATAGGTAGTGCATTTAATTATTTTACTGGTTCTTAAATTAAAACATTTGATTTTATTGATTTCATTGGTTTTATTGATTTCATTGATTTTATTGATTTCATTGATTTTACTGATTTATCGATTTTATTGATTCTAACCACTATCACCGTTTCATGTGTGTGCTGGGTTTTATTTCTACATACTGGAAACTGTTTTTAATACTGATTTTGTCTCGCATATTAATTGTGCAGCACTTTGTAATCTGGATTTCGAAAAGTGCTATATAAATAAAGTTTATCAAATGTTCATCAAGATGTGCACGTCACATGTCCGTTGTGAATGTAGCTTAACGGTTGCATCATGAAGCACACGGCGGTGGAAACCAAGCATCTTGTTGGCACCATAGTTGTGACACTTCTGAGGTTAGAGTTGTCTCTCTCTCTCTCTGTCTCTCTCCTCAGCCATTTGATCTGTGCCCCCTCAAGCCTGGCTTCAGCAGATTATGTAACTGTTTCGGTGACATGTTTACTCCAGCAGATTCTGTTTCCTCAGTTTAGTTTTTGACAGGAAGGACACTTTCTGAGAGAAAATTAGCACTGTGCAGTTCTTCTGATATTTACACGGTTTTCATCTCCTTTAAGAGGTTCTAATTTAAGCGCCCTGTAATGGAGCGACTGGCTCCTGACAGCAGCTGATGAATTCAGAGTAAGAAAAGGTTCTGGTAACCGCACCCATGAAAAGGCTGGCGCTGCCAATTACTCATTGATAAACCCTCGTAAGACATGAAAAGGTTAACTATCTTTATGGGTTCTTAACAACACACCTGGAATATAAAAAGCCCTTGAACCTAATTTCTTTTATGTCATTTGTCTCTTCTGCAAATTTATCGTAACAAAGCATAATGTCTTAAACTTGTAAAGCCCACTGCATCAAAGAACTGACAGAAATTTGCAATTTGCCTCTACTTTTTTGATGATAACCTTGATGATTTGGTTAGTTTCTGCTCACAAAATTGTTAGTTTAAGATGCAAAAAATAGTAGAGTGTTCAGGACAAAAACACCTTATTTACCCACTGTCTCAAATTTGACCCACACATTTTTAACATGGAGTAACTGTATTAAATGGAAATAACTATCAACAATTTTTTTATTCTTTCAAATCAGCAAGTGGTCCTTTAAGGAAAATGACCAACAATAGATGAATTATTATCATCATAAAGGTTTTAAAAATTAGCTAAAAGTTTCCCGCTAAAAGTGTTTTTAATTTTTCACAGAGGCAGTCATTTTTAAATAAGCAGGAAAAGCCCGTCTACTGCCCCTAGTGGGTTGATAATGAACTACAGGCCTGAAAACATGGACCAAAATTATACATAGTCTCATAAAATTCTTGATTCAAATATGATACAAATGGTTGCATAGAATTAATGGAGCCAAAAAGCCAAACAGAAGCTGAGGACGGGTTCTGTTCAGAGACTTGCAAGAACGTTTTGATGGATAGGAACTGAAGGCCGCGGTGTTGTAAGAACCTGTTTAAGTCACGCATCATAAGGCTTTGGAAGTCGGAGGACATGAGGCGATTGAAGGATGGGCGGGTGAAGAGCCTGTCCTTCGGTCGCTCCGGCTGCTGATTTGTTGGCATGTGAAGCTGCGGGTTTCTCAGGGCGACGCTGATGTCATTCAGCAGGCGGGGCAGGGGTCCAAGTTTCAAAATGGCATCCTACAATAGAGTGAAGCTCAAAATTAGTTCAAGAACTTCTGCATTTCAAAACTACAACAAAAAAAATTCCCTAACAACCTGAGATAATATGAGGTGCTTTTGATTTTTTGATTTAGAAAAAAAGAAATGATTCTTAACTTTCACTAATTTCTACAAGTCAGTAAACATATAATGATGATTTTAACTTCTGACTTCCAGCCTGTTGCTCTGAAATATTATTTCTATTTATTTCATCAGTTAGAGAGCTTCTACTTTTTTACAGTATTATCTACACTATAAAGGTCTCCCCCTAAAGGTCTTACTTTTTTCTAAAAAACAAAACAAAACACTGCGCCTTGTATTTCAATAACTGCTACATAATAGCCTACATAAAAAATGCAACAGTTGATCAATAAAAACAAGGAATCCCAACTAATCAAAAATTACTAGAGGGTCTTCCATCTTTAAAAATCAAGAATGTACAATGAAAAAAGGAATGTCAAAAGAGTTAAAACAAGCTTAACTATACTATATAATAATAAATATACTTTAACCTTAATAAATTATTCAGTCTAAAATGTCAGAAATTCCGACTCTAATCTCCATATTCTGACATTTTACATATACTGTAAAATATTAACAACAGCCTTGTAGTTAAGAAAAAAATGGACTTGGTGACATTGACATATTTAAGGCACCTGTGTTGGCATGTCGATCCTATTCAGAGAATGAAATATTTATTTTATTAAGTCTTATAACTGCAGTACATATATATTTACAAACACCCAAATTATAAACAGTTATGACTTATTTCAGCTGAAATATTATCTTCTGAAGCCCCCCACTCAGAAACAAAAGTTGAAATATAATTGACAACATTGTGTCCTTCCACCCACCTTGCTGAGTTGGCCCATGACTTCCCACAGCAGACTGTGGAGCATGGACAACTCCCTGCCCAGGTCAATGTAGCCCTCAAAGCCTCCAGCGTTTCCTCCAGTGTCCAAGTTGGAAATTTCATAGAGGAACTGCTGCATGGAGCCCCACTCCATCTCCAGGAACTCATTCATGAAATACATGTATTCCTCCTTTGGCCCAAATCTGGACAAAAAGATGACAAAAAGGCACAATGCTGGACATCGGTGGATACAATTCTGGGGTGAGATTTTGACATTTAAATTGAAAATGTCATCAGCATTTTTCTAAACATTGAACAACTAGAATAGTTTATTAACTTTTTTTTTTTATTGCAAGAATGTGTCTTGGTACAAAACATCTTCTGTCAATATGAAAGCTAATGATGACCCTGATGGTAACCATGGTTACAGCCTTGTCTTCTGCTTTAACAAACAGGGGTCAAAGCATGTTTCCACTTCCACAAAAGACCTTAAAGACACGGCAGCCTCCGTCACTTGGCAACTCGTGTCGTTTTTTGTTTTGTTTTTTCACATCAGTTAGCTTTGTTGTTTTACACACCTTGTCTACTTAACCGTTATTTTCTTCTGCCTTTAGAAAAATGGCATCTTATTCTTAGATGATCTATCTCTTGGCACTCACTCTGATTAAAGTCAACTTTTTGAAGCTGTGAATGCGCAAAAACAGCAGCAACTTTAGCTTACTCCCAAGATGTTAAATGTGGCAGACATCTCACAAGTTACAGGCAGTGATCAGTTGACAAACTTGACCAGATTTAGCATCTAAATCCCCTAATCTGTCATTCAAACTGGTCAACCTTCCTCACAGATAAGCACATTCCCAGGATTCTGCAGAAAGCTTCAGACAAATCTTGAAAGGAAAAGGGGGTCAACACTGTAACGCAGCAAAATGTAATCAAATGTAAGTTTCTGACATGTTCAGCAGATTCAGGCGGGATTGATGTACTACTGCTTTTCATCAAAGGTGGATTGACTTCTTCCTTCCTGCTTACAGCATCACTGACAGAAGATTCAAACCCAATGAGAAGTGAAGCCGCTCAGTTTAGTAATCTTGTCATCTTGTCTTGGTCTTTAGGAGGGTTTGGCATCAAAGCAGTCTATTTTCAAAACGTTCCCAGTGGTCTTTTTATGACGATTATGGCATTTTTAGCCAAAATCAAAAACCCTGTGTCGTTTTCTAGGACATAGTTTCTGCAGAGTGGCAGGAGTTCATCAGAAATGTGCCTGTGATGTGCCTGATGCTGAGAGCTCTCTGTTTACCTGCTCTCCTGCTAGCTTATAGCCGCTCACAACCCAACAGTAACACGACTAAATCACATGGACAAGGAAAACGAAAACATACATGGATGTGGATGCATCAGAATGAGGCGGAGCAGGGAGCTAGTGGTCCGCCTAGTGTATTTTCTACGTCACAAATTCCCTTTTTTTTATACAGCTTTTTTCTTCTTCTGCTCCTGATTTACTACAAATTAAAAAAAGAACTTCTTATAGGCCTCTAGACTCAACTTTTTTCTTGGGTGCACATGTGCGAACGTGTCGCAGCACGATGACCATGAATCCGCTGAGTCTGCAGCGGAGAAAAGCAGCTTTTCTTTGCACCGATGTTCAACACATTGCTAACATAGAGAGCTGCTTTTCTCTGTGGCAGTATAGCCGTTCATCACGTAAACATTTCACAACTGCACAGTGTTGCACATTAGCTCAGGGCTGCTTTTCTCCACCTCAAAATCCACTTGAATTACGTTGTGGGGCGGCCATGGTGCAGCTGTAGGGCGGTCGACCCATGACCGTAAGATTGCAGGTTTGATTCCCGCCTGGCATGCCCATGAGTCGATGTTTCCTTGGGCAAGACGCTGAACCCTACCATGCCTCTGGTGGTAGGTTGGCGCCTGTGTTCGGCAGCGGACACGCCACCAGTGTGTGAATGTGTGTGTGAGACTGTGTGAATAGGACCGTGACTGTAAAGCGCTTTGGGCCTTGTAGGTAGAAAAGCGCTATATAAGTATACGCTATTTACACCATTTAAACAAAAGCCTAGAGGACAGGATGGAAACACTGGGGCGTGTGCAAACTGGACGACTCAGATGTACATTCTCATAAACAAAAACAATCATACCATTTTTTTTTCCTCACAACGGCTGGACCCACCGAACGACCATGGATTTTTTTTTAGGCGCACCATTGAAAAATTCAGTTCATGTCTATCTGTCTATCTGTCTATGTGTGTGTGTGTGTGTGTGTGTGTGTGTGTGTGTGTGTGTGTGTGTGTGTGTGTGTGTGTGTGTGTGTGTGTGTGTGTGTGTGTGTGTGTGTGTGTGTGTGTGTGTGTGTGTGTGTCCTCCATCTTTTAAAGGCAATACGCTCAGTTTGCTGCGCCACTGTTCTGCATTGAAACCGTTCAGAATTGTCAATCTCAACTGGTCACACTCAGATAAAAGATTTTGTGATTTTTAACACCTAAATTACTGCTTTTTAATCCATTATGTTTAGCAGCTCATAGCACAATTTTCTGTGATTTGACACCTTCAGAATGCATATTTATTTCAGTTTTTGCCTTACCTTGTAAGTGTTTCTAGGTAATAAAAATTTAACATATTAAATGATCTGATCAAGAAAGTTTTAAATAAAATTAGCCAAAAGAGTGAATAAATTACTCTTAGCTTAAAATCTAACATTGAATGTTAAATGTGTCAGAGCTCACATTATACATTTGCAGAACTGAGCATTTTAATGTAAGCAAGGCTCATTTTCTACTGAAAGAGCTACAAGCAGACAGGCAAAGCTTAAATGCGTACTTGCTGAAGCTGGCCAGGTTCTGCATCACCCTGGCGATGAGCGTGAGCGTGCGAGACGTGCGTTCAGCGGGGTACTCCTGCATCAGGCTGAACAGGGAGGGTGACATGATGGCTGGGCACATGAAACGCAGAAACAGGGAGGAGCTGATGAGGCTGTCAGCAAGATCCTCTCTTCCACGCTCAGCACATCTGGCTCTCCAAGACGCAAAGACTTCCTTCAGCTCCCGGGGGAAGATGCTGAAACACGTACTTTGTTATTTTAATTTATCACAAGAACTGTCAAAACAGCTACGCAAAATGCTTTGAACAATTCCCTGTAATACCAGCTTTAAAGAACATACAACTATAATCTGATAGAAGTGAATTTAAAAAAAGAAAGTGGCAGATTTAGGATTGAGCTGCCCTGACCAGAGGGAGTTGATGATTTTGCAGAGTAAAAGCTCGCAGCACATGCGAAGGTTGGCTTGATGGTCAGCGAGGACGGATGGGGGGACACGCATGGGGTCCACCTCACAATTCTCCTCAGACTCATATAAGGCTCGAATGAAGTCACCTAAGGATGGAGAACAAAGTCCACGCATTATTGGATCAAAACAAACAGAAACCAAAGGATTAGCAAACGCTTAACTTATTGTAATCATCAATTCATACAAAGTATTTTTATGATTGAACTTTTTTTAAATGAAACATTGGGTTTGAAAAATAGGCTTCTGGAACTTAAGCCTTATTTAAGGTTCTTCCCAAAATGTGGAACAAATTCTTTTGAGAATTGAAAAAGCTTTATTTACACAATGTAAGTGAACGGCATCAAAATGACATTCTGAGTCAAAATGGGTGACGGTGATAGACCATAGCAACAGTTGGACTTTTAGCTTCTTTTGGACCAACGTATCCATTTTCATGACAATCCATGGCTTAATAATTCTGGAGTTCCTCGGCAACCAGAAACCCAGCCTCCAGTGATGGAAAATAAAGGAGATGAATAAACTGTAATCACTTCTATCATCTATATTTCTATCATCAAACAATTTAAATCCCCATCCAACATGTAGAATACTATTAAATCGGTTTCAGTGATAGTTTAGTTTAGCAATTACCTATAATACATAAGATTATATAATTATGAAGCCCATTGAGAAAAATATGCTGTAATTTGTGCTATATAAAAAAAATTGAATTGAATTGAATTCAATATATAATTTGGTCCTTGCAGGCGAGGATTGCTGTGGGACAGAATAACATCACAAACATTTTTGTGTACTCTTGTAATTTAGTGTAGCCTCTATACAAGAAACAAAACTGTAATTGCATGAACAATGCTTTATTCAACCATTAAAAATGAACTTTAATTCATTTAAAAATCAAATCACGACGGAGTATTAGGGTCACCATTCAATGAAAAAAGTAAAATACATTTACGAGAAGAAGGTTGTGAAATTATAAGAAATAGATCGGAATTTTACAAGAATAAAGTTGTAAAATGATAAACAAAAAGGTCAAAAGTTTATGAGAAAAAATCTCAGAAATACGAGTAAAAAAAGTTGATATTTCACAATAATAAAGTAATAATTTTATAAGTTTCCAGTTGAGAATTTACTAGATTAAAGTCATACATTTCTTGTTAGATCATACATTTTCTCTCATAAATATATTACTTAATTCTGGTAAATGTATTTATATCATCTTCATAGTGGCTCTAATCCTCTGTCTCTGATGGTGAAATGTCATGATAATATATCTGGAATGGACACAGTGTCTTACCTATAGCTTCCTTGAGGTATCTGTGGCCTATTAGTTTGAGGTACTCTTCCACAGCCTTCGTAGCGAGCGTGTTCTCCCGAAAGATCAAGTGTTCACGGTCCATGAATCGATCTGCCTCACACATGGCCATGTCTGACAGGAACTCCTAAGAGGAGATCACACTTCCAGGTCAGTGAAGGCCACACAAAGGAAACTATTGCAACCGCACACACGCCGCGGTACACCACCTTAGTTTTCCCTGTGCTTTGCAGGATGTGCACCAGAGCGAACGCCACCTCCTCTTTACTCTTCACGCTCAGCAGCGGCTCCAGGACGGCACACAGTGTTCGGTAGTTGTTGGTGATGTATTCGGCGAATTCCTTGTATAACTCCATCGGGAGGATGTTCATCGTCTGGTAGCGAGACTTTATGCGCAGTGAAGCGTTGATGACTTTGGTACTTCCCACGCCGCCACCTTTGGCCAGAACACTGGACTGTATGACTGGGTACCACTGCTCCACAAACTGTCGGCCTGTGATGCTGGATATGGGGATGCTGACCAGGCCAATGTATGTGCTTTTCTCCTAAAGAGCAGAACACAGAGACGTTCTTTCTTTGACACCTTTTTGTCTTGTTTTTTTTATCGGCTGTTCTCACCTTACGCCTCTTCTTGTCTGTTTCCTTGTAGAGGTGCAAACGAAGGCTACGAATGGTGGGTAAATTGTTGAACTCGAAGTGCTCCCCCCAGAAGACGGTGTCGGTGCGGGGTTTGCTGGTTGTGCGTGCATACAGCATGTCATCCAGACACAGCTCACAATAGTAGCGCTTCTTAGCTGGAAGATCTCGAGCCTCAATGATCCACAACTTGAGCACATTATCCACTCGTCGGCTGTTATCCTGCAAGTGTAACAGTGATCATACTATAAGAAATGTGTAGACCCGCTGAGAGTTTTTAACATGTTCCTGTGGTATTTTTACTGATGATGGAAGACTTTAGAAAGCTTTTGTGAATCACAACAAAATGTTGTTATTTGTGACGTAGAAAATACGATGGAAGAACCTCAAGCTCCAACCTCTAAAGAACGGTAACGGTTACTCCGCACCAACAGTCCCACCCACAACTCAGAGGTTACCTTAAAACTTTGGGTTTTTTTTTATTGCGAGGTGAATATTTACTGATTTACTGCCGCTCTGCAGAAACTATGTCCTAGAAAACAACACAGGTTTTTGGATTTTGGTTAAAACGTCATAATCATAACAAAAAAAACGCTGGGAACGCTGTGATAATAGGTCAAAAGATGTTCGGGGTGAGACTTATGGCAACATTACTATTTTGGAATCCATTTTACTATTAAAGGGATAAAAATAACATCTGCACCGAGGTTACCTTGTTTGGTTTGACTGCTCGTTGCAGATTTTCAATCCATTTGTCTCTTTCTGAAGCAGATCGGCAGGCAAAACACTTTGTCCCTGAATTTGTTGTTACCTGCAGACAAAAACCAGCTTATAAAAATAAATTCACATATTTGCACAGTTATTTTTTTGTTGAAAAATGGTTCATCTAGACCAGTGTTTTTCAACCTTTTTTGAGCCAAGGCAGACTTTATCCTTGACAAAAATTCTGCGGCACACCAGCATCCAAAAATTTAAAACTAGAAACTCTATAGTCTGTAATGATCAACAATCCCTCCATGATCTCACATGCATTTATGTGATAATTGTGGCAGAAAAAGTTGGAAGCTGCTGCTGTTTTTTTTTAAAAAGATGTAATAAAAGTTAAGTTAGTTTTCAGTAATAAATTCCCAACTAAACTATTTGAAATGTTACCCTGGTAGTTGTTTTTCCCTCCAGTTTATTAACATGCAGTTTTATGTAACCTCACAAAAAATAAATATATTCTTTCTAAATAGTGATTTAGTTTTTAAATGTTGGTGAAAAAGGCAACTGTAATTTTTGAACAATTATATGATCACAATTTGTTTGATACATTTTACACAACAGAAACTAACATTATATTTGTTTTCTGTAGCTACACAAAAAGGGAACATGTTGAAGTTTTACTAGTTTTTCTTTCGTCTTAATCAAAGATGAAGTCTTTAAAAACTTTACCAAAAATGTTTTATTTCTTTTCAGATGATTAAATTGTTTCAATTTAGTTTAATTGTGTCTGTTGGCCACTTCACCTTCATCCAGTTTCTTAAATGTTATTATTTCTATTTAAGCTCGACTTTTCATTTTTTAAAAGTGACTGAAGTCTGAAAGTGAATCCTGCAATCCAGATGTCATTAGAAAACTGTTTCAGTCAGAAAGATGACTTGGACGTAAAAACCTAAGAATTGCCCATTTTATGGGTAAAGGCTTGTCACACACTCATACATTTTGTGCATTTTCCATGTATGACATTTCAGTCTTTGGTAAAACGTGCGTGATATACATCATTAATGTGTTTCTTGCGCTCGTCGATGTGCACAGAGGGTTTTGCCCAAAGGGCCTTTACATGAATTCAGTTTTAAACTTTTCAAAATGCTTGGTCAGTTAAGAATTACACAGTTTATGCACATTTTAGGTAGTTTATACACAGTAATTATGCAAATCTTACCCAAGACTTTTGCCAGATGCATTCGTAAATTTGTGTCTTTTCACGACTGTTCCCTGTATGTCTAACGGACTTCTCATGCATAATCTACCGATGTATAACTTTTATATCCCGTACACAATGCACTTATCATGAAAAAATGAAGCAGTGAAGGATTGGAAAATGGTGATACACTAACCTCAAAGCAGTACTCTTGACCTAAAATACTGGAGTGGACCGGCTTGATTATGGCATCCTCATCCAGAACTAGATCCAGAGCTTCTGCAGCACTGCTGGGGGAAAGTAGGGACTCGTGGGAGTGGGATTCTTTAAAACTTTGCATCAACCGTGTCCTGAAAAGAAAAAAATACAAATCCACACCTTTAAATTTTTAAGCAGATTAATTTCCACATTTTCAATTTTTCTATTTTAATTAATTAAACAATAGAACAGAAACGACATGAAAAGTTGCTGTAAAAAACTCAGGTTCATTTTACTTTAGTTACAGAAGCTTTTATTGGATTTTTTTCTATTTTCCTATTTTTTTCTCACTGTGTCCCTTTCAGTGGGAAGGGTCTACTACACCGCACATTCACTGGGCTGCTGGAGCCTATCCTACTCACTGTTGGGTGAAGGCTGAGTGCACCCTGAACAGGTCGCCAACAACAAACCCTTTGACAATAAATCTGCATGTAGTCTTCCTAACATGTGATATAAGCTGTCTTAAAAAAATGTCAATATCAAAAATAAACAGAAAAAGGAGGGGGCGGGGCTACACCTCATCAGGATGTACAGTATAACTTTAGAGGAGAGCAGCGCCGCCTAGGAACAGAAAGGTGGTGAAATTGGAAGCAAAAGGTGAACAAAGGTAAAACAAGGTCCCCTTACAAGCTGAAAAATACAGCTAGAAACCTCATTCTGGTGATCTGGAACGTAGACAGTAATATCAGCCGAGGAACAGACGTCTGTCCTTCAGGGCTAAAGCGCAAACAATGAGGCTCAAATTAAGCTGTAGGAAGCCTGCTTAGACCCAAACACGAAACAGAAGGATTTATAATGACGGGTTGATTATTTCTTTCTTTCAACGGCGCTTCTTGACAATACATTTAATATTGTCATAAACAAATTGGTAACATTTAAATGGTGCCACATTTTTAAGACAAATACATCTGTATGGATGAGCAGAGGAGTGCAGGATGATTTAAAAAGTCTCTTCTGTCAGCAGAACTTTATTTATTATCTGCTTGCTGGAATATTTATTAGCGTTTTAAAGAAACAGAACCGAACAATTGCATTTTTAAATAATTTTAGCAATCTAACAATTTATATCTTTAAAGACTGGTTCAGATAAAAAACATCTGATTTTGGTGTTCCTAACATGTTTTTGTGACGTTTTTCTGATGAGAGAGGACATATAAAAGAAAATTAAGCTTCAAATTGCTTTTCTGAGTATTTTTTTTATTAAAATCCTTGTGAATCAAGAGCAGACAAAAGAGAGCGTAGTTGAAATATAAAAAAACATGATGGGCAGGCCACAAGCTACCTGCTCCAAAGTGGAAGGAAAGGGGGGGCGGGGTTGCTCTGCGCCAACGGTCCTGCCCACAACTCAGATGTGAATTTCTAATGAACAACTACCTACAGAAACTATGTCCTGGCATAATCAGATTTAAAAGACTACTGGAAACACTTTCAAGATACATCAAAAGATGATCAGAGTGAGTCTTTCACAAGCGAGAACTTCAGGAACACGTAGAGTCAGTTCCAAACCCTCTCAGTACCCTCAGGTCCCGAGGTGCAGGTCCTCTGGTGGTCCTCATGGTTAGAAGAGAAACCCTCTGTGAGGTCAGTCTCCAGCACGTTGGAGCTCGCCTGTGAAACAGCCTGCCTGTTTAACCCTTGTCCTATCTTGTGGGGTCAAAATGACCCCACCCTTCCATTGATGTGTTCTACCTACCATGACAAAGGTGGATAAAGGTGGAAAGATTTCATGTAATCCATGGACACCAGTGAAGATCACAAATCATTGAAGAAAAAAGGTTCAGAGCACTGTCTAGTGGGTCTAGATGACCCAACTCCCAATGATAAAATGCCTAGGATAGCACAAGGGGTAAGGATGTAAGGGCTTCATCTACTTTTTAAGAATAAACGTAATGTTAACCCTTTTAGCTTTTCTATGAGGTAGATTTTACACTTCCTGATGTCTTAATGGATCTCATGCATCGTTTGCTTCTCTATGATGTGCTTGTGTGTTGAGTGGGTTTTATTTAGGCGATTATTATCACCATTGTATTTATTTATTTTACGTAAAGCACTTTCTGCAACAGGAGAAGTGCTTCAAAAATAAAGTTGAATTTGAATTTGAACACACCGCTGTGGGATGGAAACCCACCTACTGACTGTATCGGCGAACTGGAGTGAGTGAGTGAGTGTGACATCACCCGCTGAAGATGGCTCACTTCCGGCTCCAACTAAATTAAGTCAAGTCAGTCGCAATACCGACGCCACTGTGTTGGAGCCAGTGAGCAGTCATTGGTCTGAATTGGTCTGACTCTTTGTTTCCAAGGCAACCACTCTTAGCAATCGAGTAAGTTTGTTGGAAGGCCACGCCTACTCAAAAGCAGGTCAATCAGGCATTTCAAACGTTCGACGTGACACCATTTACTTTTATTGAGGCATCTGATTGGTTAGTTTATGACTTAAATAACTTGCACTACAGAAAAAATATCAGGATTATCAAAAAAAGTTTTAGAAAAAGATAGTAGGTCATGAACGATTGTTCTGATGAACAGAAAGACTGAGGAACAGCTGCTTATTTCTGTATAAAAGTCGATGGGGTTTTGGCTTCTTGGAACCAGTGGGTACTTCCTGTTTCGAACGCCACGGGAGGAGGGGTCACTCACTCAATGGAGTCATCCTTCAACCATTGACTTCAAAAATAAAATGAAAAATCAATCCGCCAAACTGCTTTTTATTTGACTTTTTTAACGTTGTCGCCCCGCCTCCCCCCTGGAAATGCTGACTGGAAATGAATTTTGTTTTTGCGTTGTAGATGTGCAAACGAAAATGCAATCATTGCATTATTGTTTTATTTACATTACAGAATAAGCAGTGTTGAAGTAGAAAATAAAAACCCATTTTGAAGGATTGATATTCCATATTATGTTTGAGTCAATTGATGCAGTTACATTTTCAAAATGAAAAAGCCTTTCTGTTAATCCATTTTGTCAAATTAGACATTTCTAAATGAATTTAGCTACACATTTACCAGAGAACTTTTTGAAAATTAAATGTCAAATACCATTTTCTTTATCATTTTAATTAAGTGACAGAATAAGCGGTGTTGAAGAAGAAAAAGAAAAAGCAGATTGATTTTTAATTTATTTTTGAGTCAACAAACACAGCTTCATTGTTAACAGGAAGTACCCACTGGTTCCAAGAAGCCAGAACCCCACCGACTTCTATAGAGAAATAAGCAGCTGTTCCTCAGTCATTCTGTTCATCAGAACAATCGTTCATGACCTACTATCTTTTTCTAAAACTGTTCTTGATAATCCTGATTTTTTTCATGATATTTTTCTATAGTGCAAGTTATTTAAGTCATAAACTGGTCACAGTGAACAGCACACCCAGGCTGATCCCACAGGTGTATGATGGGGTTGAGTTCAGGACAAACAGCCGTTCCATCTTCTCCACTCCTAAATCCTGAAAGTGGTCTATTCTAGTATAACATATTCTCATTTCATTTGACATCAAGGCTAAATAAATGCAAAGCGGCTCTCCGTGCTGATGGTAATAATTCTTTGGAAGCTGAATCTCAGGTTGTGCAGATTGCAGCACAGAAACTGGTAAATCAAGCGACTTGGCAGTAGAGGTAGAGCAGCTGCACTGGAAAGCTAGAGTGTGAATTTGGATGCTGCGGGTTTATGGCAAAGTCATCTTAACACTACAGAGGGAATTAAGCATGTGTGGGCAGAACTCAGAACAGGCTGTGAAGGCAGCTGTCTGAGGCAGCGGTTAGAGGCGACCTGATCAAGGCAGTCTTTCAACCCCAACATCACTTCAATGCTGCCCCTCAGAATCAACTCAGGCTGCAGAAACACTTGCAAAATCTTTTCTTGAGCCTCCGCCGAATTACTTTTTCCACCTCCGTGAGCATCGCACATCCTCATCCGGCCTTGAAAGTGTCTATAACGCATCTCTTGCTTTGTCAGGAAACTGTGCTGTCAGCACTACATTTTTACTCTCAACATCTTTGTATCTCCCAAATGTGCATCGTGACTGGATTGTGTGAGGACAGCATAAAATTTGATCACAATGCAAGCCAGATTCCACTGGGATGTGACCTCTGAACAGAATGCACAACAAGGAGACGCTGTCAGGGAGCTGCGAGCCAGTGCAGCCTGACGACAGCAGATTAAGAAAAAGATTTAGGAAATCAAACTGGCGTGATAAATGCAAACACTAACCCTACCTTAGTCTCTCTGGAGAGAGGGAACAGGTGTGACAGCATAGGTTACATCTGTTCAACATGGCGTTGACTCAAATATCCAATCAGCACCGGATCAATGTGTTTAGACCAAATGAACTCGATCAACGGACCTGCTGAAGTTCAACGAAAGTATCAGGATGCAAAAAGGTGGAATTCAAGTAACTTTTAATATGCTACAAATTAATACAAATTAATAAATACTCAGATTTAAAAATAACTTGGACATCAATAAGCACAACCAGTGACTCCATATATAAGGTGCTTTGCTGTTGTTGTTTTTTTAATGAAGGCTTTTGAGTGTACCCAACCTTGGTCCCTACCTCCCCTCCTCCCTAATATCCAATGAAACCTTAAAAGTCAAACATTGTGTGTTTATTGTTCTGGCACCATCCAGCCCCAGACCTGCATGTTTGTGGACGTTAATGTCAACGCTTCAAGTAGAATAGGCAGACTCAAGATGACAGAGGACCATGATGCCGCTGCAACCCTGAAGAAAACAATCGGGTCCTTAATTTCTGTTATAATTATGACCAGTTCGAAGATGAGAATTATTGGAGTTCCTTAAATGGCCACTGGAGGCGTACTTCAGAAGAGAGCACTCGACCAAGATGTGAAGTCTCATTATACCCAATTACTCAACTGTTTAAAGTTTATTTTAGCTCAAATTTGTGCATAATTAAGCATGTTTTTAATATGTTTTTAATCAAAAGTGGGAAGACCTGACTGAACCTTTATTATCCGTTGACTTGACCAATTGCTCATTTTTGAAATGACAGAGACTGTTTTAAATGAGGACTCAAAACCTACCTTTTAGCTGAAATATATTTGTTTATTATATAATAATTTGTTATAATTGTATCTATTGAAACTTTTTTTACGTTGTATTTATGGTTAATTGTTTTTTGTGACTGTTTATGTATACTTTTGTGATTTTTACCTGTCCATTAGAGTTTATTTATTTATTTATTCGTTAGTCTCAACATTTACTTTTATTATTTTTACTCTTCAAATCTTTTTTTAATCCAGTTTCTTGACTTCAGGAGGATCCTCCACAAAGTGACCAATCCATCCACGCTTATGTTTCATTTCATTGGGTCCATGGCGCTGGGAGGATTTTATGTGTTTTATATATTTTATTTCTACTTGTAGTCTGAAAAGCACTTTTTGCTATAGTAAAAAATATATATATATAAATAAAGTTTGATGCGAATTGATTGGATTTAATTTACATAATTTAATTTAATTTGATTAGAATTAAAAAATTACATTACATTAGATCCGATTACATTACATTAGATTACATTGAATTAGATTAAATTAGATTACATTACATTAGATTTGATGCATTCATTTGTTCATTTTTTATCCATTCTAATTAATTCAATTTTCTTGAAGATAAGATTCCTTGAATCAATGTTTTGTCTGAGTTTGAGTCACATGATTCAAAAGTCATCAACTGACTCATTCAGATCCCAAACGTTATCGAAGAATTTGTCTAACTTGTTTTGTGCAAACTAACATTTATATTCTTTTCATACACACATAAATGTGAAGATAAATGTTTTTATTTTTCAAATTGTCATAAGTCTGTAAATAGAATTTTAATGAAGTACAGTAGATTACTACATGGTTTTCCTGACAGATAAATCTGGTCTTTGTGGATTTTAAAATGAAATAGAGGAATAAAAGTCTTTCCTCGTCTGTGTGTGGTGAATACTGATTCTGATGACTTTTATTTGGTTGAAAAGTAAAACAATTCCAATTCTGTTGGCATTTGCTGGTTACAATGGCTGCTGATCTTTGATGTGCTGCTTCATTTTTACCAACATTTGTTGTGTTTTGAATGACAAAGTGTTGCAAAAAATTGTTTTCGACGGTCACCTGATTCTGCAAGGAATCCGCTTAAGAAAATGAGAGATCTATAATGTTCATCATAGATGCACTTCAGCAGTGAGAGACAGAATGTAAAAATTCAACCCAAGAAATCACCTTGTTTGTTTTTGAAATTGTTCATTAGTATAATGGTGCAGAAAAAAAAAATCAACAGAAGTTCAGCTCAATACTTTGGGCTGTAACGCTGGTCTTCACAAACAGAGGTCAGTTCTTTCCTGTAGCTCTTCTTACACTGTAGCTGCCATTCTGGTCCATTCCTCCATGCGGATCTTCTCAAGAGATGTGAAGTTTTGGGGCAACACAATTTCACTACACTTCATGTATTTTCTATTGGATTGAGGTCCAGCTGTTGCTGACGCCACTGCAGAACCTGGGAAACCTTCTTATGTAGCCACTTGCTCCTCGCCTGGATGGTGTGTTCGGGATCAGCGTCATGCCGGGGGATCCGGCCAAGTTTCATTCTCGATGCTCTCACTGATGGAAGGAAGTTTTTCAGATACCACAACCATCTGTTCCTTCATATGGATCAGCACTTGGCATAAAAGCAACCCCATAGAAAAATGTTTCCACATCCATGGGCTTCAATACAATAACCCTGTACAACAACTCACAATGCAACAGATATCCTTTGCACATTTTGTTTTGCTTCTTCTCTATTTTGCACATTTCTTTTGCACATCTCTTTACCTGCACTGTTTTGTAAATATAATTTTAAATTATACCACATTTTACTTGTTCTTGTTTTTTATTTTTATTTATATTATTCTTAGTCTTTTTTTCCCCCTGTCAGTTAATATGGTAACGAACAACTTTCCCACGTGTGGGATCAATAAAGTATTTCTGGTTCTGATTTTTCTGTCCTCCTATTGATCTTATGTTTACTCCATTTTCTCTAGTTGTTCCAACAGCTGATCATGTATCACTAAGTTGATAGGATCATTTCAGCAGGGGTGGGATTTTATAGGTTTGCTTCCTTCCGCTCCCTTTCAAGCAATGTTTATGGCCCGCAGCACTCACAGAGTGCAAGGACCATATTTATTAATATGTCTAAATATCCTAAGTTTGATTTGTCGTTGTATGAATGTATAACTGATGATTGTATTGTTTTTGTGTTTTATTCTTATTTGATTGATCAAATCAAATCTTATTCATGTGAACAATCATCTCCCGGTTGTCCTTCGACATCTCTTTGTCATGGAGGAGAGGTAGCAGTCTGACTGCTTGAGGTTGTGGAAAGGTGACTTTTATACAGATAGTGAGTTCAAACAGGAGCCAGGTAACAAGTGAAGGACTGAATTCTTGCTCATTTGTAGGAGATAGATTATTATTTTCTGCACCATCATGCAAATAAATTCTTCAAAAATCATACAATGTCATCCTTTTTTTTAACATTTTGTCTCTCACTGATGGTTTACCTTTGATTGACACTACAAACTTCTCGTTTTTTTAAGCGGTACGACCTACAGGCTGACAAGTAGTTGTTTGTCCAGCGGTATGAGGTTGGCAGAAGTCCCTTACCTCTCCTGGTCAGCACTACGAAATCGAGGTAAAATCATCTGCCTGAAACTGCTGGTCCGGTCCAACTTGGGTTGACTTTTTGCCCTCTTGATGGATCCCTTCAGTTTTCGATTGAGAAAACTCTGCAAACCCCAGACAAAAAAAAAAACAAAGACAGATGGCTTTTAATGGCAACACACTTCCAAAAGCATCACCTAGACTTTGTCTTCCAGCAGTGGCAGAGAAAGAACCATTTATACTGGAGGGGGAGCAGAAGACTTTGGAAGGGTGGCAATAGAGTGAAAGACCTTTACAAATGAAAGGATAAAGAAAATGTTCAGTTTTGTTATTATTAATATAAAACACTTCTTTTAGCTGAGGTACTATTACTATGCTTAAAGAAGTTTGTATTGATGATTTCTTAATCTTTGTCAAAAATTATGCTAACATTGACTCAAAAAGTTGGGGGGGGGATAAAGCTTCTGTGCTTGGGGGCAGCTCCCCCCACCCCTCTAGCTGCGCCCCTGTCCTCCAGCAGAGCATTCTTGACAGCTCATCAAGGTGATTTGAAAGATCTCATAGAAAAGTTCTGCTCTGGTTCTTTTTTTCTTTTTTGGTGGGGGGCAGGATGTTGTACTCACAGGCTGCCTGAAGGGCTGTGGGGTCGTATTGGGAGGGGTTTCCATGCTTGACTGTCTTACAGAGGCAAAACTTGCCCTGCGAGATTGGTCTGTAAAAGAAATATAAAAGGCAAAGTAAGGAGTCAGGAAATAAATTAGGATCAAAATTTCTGACTATTTTTATATTTTATCTAACTTTTTTGCAGACATTTTTACTCAAACAAAACTCCACTTTTTATCAAACGAAACAATATTTTCAAAAAAAAAGCTGGTGAGAGTATCTTGTGCGATAGAATATTACCTTGACGTTCCTGTCTCTAGAAAAGGAATTCAGCATAATGCAAAGACATATACATACGATTCCACCACATAACAGCAGAAGCCGAGGAAATACATCGACAACACACACCTAAAAACATAAAAATATGACTGCGTGAGCAGACGTTTCTAACCAGCAGCTGCCGTCATCAGCGGCTGTGTTCCAAGGTCAGCAAAAAGTTGTGCACAAAACTTCATGTGAGAGCTATATTGGAAGGGAAACAGACAATCCAGTGAGTCATCTGGGAACTCGTGGCTCAGGTCTCACTTCAGGCAAGAGCAAACTCTGCAGCTTAGTGATGGATCCATGAAAGGATGAGCAACTATCTTTAGAGATACTTTTTTCTGTTTGACCACAGAGGAGGTGGTCAATGCACACGGAGAAACTTGGAGCTTAAACTCTGCACCAGTACAGATTTTCTTCTTCTTCCAAGTTAGTAAAGTTGACAAATATGAAGGAAATGTCTGGCCAAAACATTATTTTTCTTCTTTCAGCCACATCACTTTGTTTTTTTTGACCCATCAGAAGGGCACCATCTTTCACAGATGTGACGTCAATATGTGACAACTCTAAACATGCAGCACGATACACCAGATTTATGGCCCAAATAAAGCTAAAAATGTACTGAATGTTGGTTTCACTCTCCAGTCCCATTTGTGCCTGTGGATAAAGAGCCGCGTTTTTTTTTTTTTAATTATCCTTTGCTTTGAGCTGTTTTTTCCTTTTGAAACAGAGAATCAAGACACTGTCATCCTGTGATTTCTTTGCTCCTAAAGCCTGTAAGTAGGCTACTCTCCAGGTTCTATTCTGAATCACAGCTAATTGTTTGGTTTCTATGGAAACAACTCCAAGGGCTTCGATTTTAACTTGAATCTTGGAAGATGATGGCAAACGACAGAACACGGACTCAAATAGAACACTGAGCCACACAGCAAATGTTGCGTCTTTGCTTTAAGATATGAAGAGATCGGATCTTTGAACCAAAACCAAATCTTTCTCTGTTTCATTTTTCGTTTTTTTTTTAATTATGAACGATCAATTTTTCCACATACCTGTCTCATAAAACAGTCACTTGTCATATGAGCTGATGTGGAAAAGTGTGACGTTTTCAAAGACATGGATGCGTTCTGTTGGGCTACTGAATGTAAATTGCTGTCAGGACTGAGCGTGTGGGCGGCAACAGCCTCTAGCTCACCGAGGCACAGAGAGAGGAAGACAGAAAGAGGAAGATTGTGAGTGGGTGTTGCAGAAACATACTCAACCCCTCTCATATCTATTTATACATACAGAGAAACTTTTTCAATAAATACACATTTCAAAATCTGTTGGTCTTCTCAGGCTACTTTAAAGCCAAAAGCAAGGAATTTAGAGACCATCTTCAAATATTTACATCGTGACCAAAGCTACAATCCAAATGATTGGTGAATAGAATGCGTTACAACATACGTCAGAGGTGATGGTCTGAAGCAAACCAAGTCTCCTCTGGACAAAACCAACAGCCACGCAGGAGGGCTTTCAATGAAACGTCTATCATGGGAGTTTCTTTGAACAAGAAGCATTCTCAATCTTAAGGTTAAATCTCCGAGTTGCAGCACCCAAAAAATGCATAATAAAGAAGAAAATCATTGATGAGTGACACTTTTGGGAGAAATTTATTGAACTAAGAAGTGGAACCAGAACGGATATTTTATCTTGAAATAATAGCATAACAAAATATAAATATCTGCACGCTTCACTACTGTAACACAATGATGCTTATATAGCTTCATGAAACATGAGGAATCTAGTCTATTAGTGCGACACATGAACAATTATTCAGATAGAATAAAGAACAAGCTAATTCTGCCAAACCCAACTCTTCATATCACTTTAAATAACTAAATCCATTGAGTTCTTAATCATCTGACTTACTTTGGAACATTTCTGCCAAACCCGGCGTAAGAAAAGAACAAAATCAATCTTGTATTTTTTCAGATTTAATCCAGAGCTGTACTTCTTCTCTTGCAAAGAGGGAAAGGTCAAAAAATTCAATGATAAAAGAAAAGTATATATCAATAAATAAATCAATTAAGAAATTAAGAAAGTAACTGCTCAATTTTTTGGTTTAAAAATTATTATTGAGACAAAACGAGCCCCAGTACGGAACCTTGGACATGACACTGAAAAACTAAATGAAGAAATGATCATTAATAAATGATAAATGATCATTTTGTTTTCACAAATCAGTGTTTTGTGAGCACAAGTTAGCATGCTGGAAAACTCCAAATGTATTTTACATGATAAAAATTATAATATTAATTGAGTCAGTCAGGTTTGAATGACATCATATCGTATGTAAATTATTAGGAGTAAAAGTTGGCTAGAAAATCTGTATTCCTGCGTGTTAAACTACTAATTGAATACAATATGGAGGACAAATAATATGAAATGTTTTTAGGATTGCAGACAGGAACGCTGACTCCCTTACCCTTCTGTTTAAAACAAAGGGTTGCAGGTCAGAGAGGAACACGTTCTTGGCTCCATCTTGACTATCAAGAAAGTCGACAGACCCGCACAGTATTTTTTTTTTTATTAACTGCAAACTGATTATTAATCTAACTTTGTGGCTTACTGACATCACAAACTCAACCTCAAAAATAAAAAATGAAGGATCAGGAGAAAATCCACAAAATCCTTTGTCTGTTATTAACTTTTTTCAAGAGATCGACAGCATTTCTGACATGTCAGGAAGAGTACCAGAATGCAAAGTGTTTATGTTGTAAACTTTACTAATTTTAACTTGATTCATGTCTAGGTTTCCTCTTTAACTGTAAAGCAAATTGATGCAAAGTTTACGTACATGCATTCTTCTGTTCAATTATAGGCCGTTTATTTAAGTCTTATGTTGAGATTGTTGCAAGCATTGATGACATTTGTTTTTAAGATCAGATTTTAAATACCAGTTTTACAAATATGTTAACCATATAGTTTTTTTATGCCTTATAGGAAACATCGGAAAGCACAACAGTGACTCCCAAACAGCTAACTAAACCTGGTGTCTTCGATGTAACATAAACTGCAAAAGTAGAAGTACTGGATTCCTGAAGTCAGCTTCTGTAAAGCTAAATCAGATTTCTGTAGGAAGACCTCTGCATCATATAATGAAAGGAATGGACGTCCCCTGACAGTGGAGGTGTGGAAACCTGCTGCACATGTAAACCTGAAGAATGAGTCCACCAAAAATGAAGTTACTTACAGACCCACTCTGATGAAAATTGTGTTGTTGTTTTTTTACATGTTCTTGTGACATTTTTCTGATGATGGAAGACACATAAAGAAAAGATAAGATTAAAATTGCATTCCTGAACAATATTCCCCCGGTAATGTTAGACTGGAGGTGTGAGGGGCTGCAAGCTAGTGGGAAAGCATGTAAACAGAACGCTCAGCTGTGGTTGACGGGAAGGGGGGACGGGGGTTTTCCACATCAATGGTCCCGACCAAAACTCAGAGGTCAATTTCTAATGAGTTTCTGCTGCTCTCTATGTCGTTTTTTTTTTTGTTTGTTTTGTTTTTTGCTTCGACTAAAAATGACAAAACGCTGACTAAAAGACCACCGGGAGTGACTTGAAAATAGATCAGAAGATTATCTGCATGGAACTTTAAGAAAAGAAAAAAGCTTTGGAGAAAGTCGTAAGACAAATTGGCTCAGTAGAACCACGGATGTTACCAAAAAATCAGGTGGGAGTGAAATTAATTAACCCCACAGGTTGTAGTTAAAAGCTAAAAAGCAGTCGAGTACTTCAGTGTTAAAGGTCTCTCCCACTCCATAGCAGCCAAATTCACAAAAGCTAAAATCCCACATCAGCTCAGGAAAATAAAAGTTTACTTAATTAGTAAGAAAACCGTCCAAACAAGCAGCATGACTGACAGGAGCCAAATCTCCCCGCTTCAACTCCGTGGCTCTTTGACAGGCCGGCAGCATCACCTCAGGGGGGGTTTGGCACCGTCTTATTCTGAGCTGTGATTTATAAAAAAAACATGACATCTGAGATGCCAATTGTGCAGAAAAACACACTTTCATTTAGAGAGACTCAAAAAAAAATCTCTCAGTTTTTGTCAATGTCTCTTGCTTTTCAAAATTATCTTTAATAAAGTTAAAAAAAAACTGAGAGGACAAAAAATTGCACTAATATGTTAATAACGCTGTAATAGCCGGAACGAAAAAGATGCACGGTTTGCAAAAACAACAACAAAAAAGAGGTTTTATATTTAGAGACACATTGATGCTATATTTAGAAACAAACCTTTTAATGAGGAAAATCTCAAATGCACCGGGAAGGCAGAGCTGACGGAGTTGAAAGGAGGGGTGGGTGGAGGGGTTGAGTGAGAGGGGGCAATGTGGGCGCCGAGGAGCCACGGGAAAGAACCAGCGATCAGCCACAAATCTGAAGGATATGTTCACAAAATAAAGCAGTGGCTTCTGGCATTCTGCACTGAAACGAATTATTCTTAAAGGAAAATGCCCTTCGAGTGGAAAAGACTTCAGGGCAGCAACCTGAAGTTTCTATCCATCACGTGTGTCTTTCAGCTTTCCTGTCTTTCTCCAGCTCTTATGTGTTAGAACTGGCCAAGAGGAGAGTGGCCTAGTTACCATAGGAACACACTCACAGCTTGGGCACTGCTCTCCATCCAACTACCTTCATTTCCATGGATATATAAGCTTTTTCTGTTTTGTTTTAATGCTGCTTGTAAATGTTAAAACTGTGCTACTGAGATTCTGGAATCAAAGAAGCAAACTGAAGCTCCTGCCATCTTCTAAAATGCGTCACAATAAGGTAAATTTCTCTTTGTAACCACCCTTAAGCATAAAGCTCTAGACTAGACAACTTCATTAGGAACACCTCGCTGGCACCAGGTTGGACCTTCTATTGCCTTCAGAACTGCCTTAATCCTTGGTGGCATAAATTCAACAAGGTACTGGAGTACCTCATTCCTCAGAGAGGTTGGTCTATATTGACACGACAGCATCACACAGTTACTGCAGGTTTGTCTATGACTATTGGGTTATAAGGTCCTTTATTGGATTGTTGTGTTCAAGAAACCAGTCCAGATTGATGGAATCACTGTGGCCAGAAAGGGATGGACATGGTCAGCAACAACACTCAGGTAGGCTGTGGCGCTGGAACCATGCTATATGGTACTAAGGGGTCCAAAGTGAGCCAGTAAAATATCCCCCACAGCATGACACCACCACCACCATCCTGAACCACTGACACAAGGCAGGATGGATCCATGCTTTCATGTTGTTGATACAAAATTCTGACCCTACCTTCAGAATGTAGCAGCAGAAATGGAGACCCATCAGACCAGACAATGTTTTTCCAATCTCTATTGTCCAGTTTTGGTGAGACTGTGTGAATTGTAGCCTCAGTTTCCTGTTCTTATCTGACAGGAGCAGCACCCGATGTGGTCTTCTGCTGCTGTAGTCCATCTGCATCAAGGGTGGACGTGTTGTGTGTTCAGAGATGCTTTTCTGCAGACCTTGGTTGGAGCCGCCACCAGTGTGTGAATGGGTCTGTGACTGTTAAGCGATTTGGGCCTTTTAGGTAGAAAAGCGCTATATAAGTATACACAATTTACCAACCAATTGTTCTTTGAGTTCCTGTTGTCTTTCTATCAGCTGGAACCAGTCTGTCCCTTCTCCTCTGACCTCTGACATCAACAAGACATTTCCATTCACAGAACTGCCGCTCAATGGATATTGTCTTTTTTTCAGGCCATTCTCTGTAAACCCTAGAGATGGTCGAGGGGGGGAAATCCCAGTGGATCAGCAGTTTCTGAAATCCTTAGACCAGCCCGTCTGGTACCAACAACCATGTCATGTTTAAAGTCACTTCAATCCCCTTTCTTCCCTATTCTGACGCTTGATTTGAATCGTCTTGACCACGTTAACATGTCTAAATGCATGGAGTTGCTGCCAGTCACATGACTGGTTGATTAGAAATGAAAAAGGAGTTGGACAGGTGTGCCTAACAAAGTGGCCAGATTACTTTCCCTCCCAGCAAAAGCAGCACATATAAGCTGGACAAAAAGTATATATTTGCTTCAACAGGGAATGGAAGTTTTATTAAAGTAGAGGAGGACACTTTGAAGTGCATCAAAGAAAATGACACCATCGGGTCTAGGAGATGTCAAAATAAAACTGGCAGTGACGGAGCATCGATCAGGGCGAGGGATGCTCTGCTGGACAAAACAGTAGCCTCAAAGATTCACAACTTGAATAAATTAAAAAAAAAAACAACAACAAATGGTTAAACCATTCACTGGTTACCGAAAGCAGAGACAACAGCAGCGCAAGGCACATATAACATGTATAACAGAGAAAAAACCTGACTGGACCACGACAGATTGTAGATGAGGCTGAGAAAACGGCGCAGAGCCGACAGAAACAAAGACAAACGTAGTCTGGTTTTTCAGCTAAACTGACTCACTTGGGGTTAAAACTCCAGATCCGCCACAGCAAGCCTCCGCCTGACCAACCAACCCAAACTGACTCTGATGCGGCAGCCACGACTTTGAAGATGTGTCCATGCAGCTATATGGCACAGACACAGGTGTCTTTCATTGTCAGCATTGGTATATCAATAAAAATGAAACAGAAGGAGAATCTGAAATAAAGGTTTGAAACTTAAGTTCATTTTCCAAAAGGACAGTTACCTCTCTTGAAGCTTTTCAGAAAAAAAAGACATTTGACCCAAATGATAATAAATCTTTGTTCAATCATGGACACAAACAAACACATTTGTCAGGAAATATGACTGTATGCAGTAGGATCTTGTATGCAGCCCATCATAGTTACCCTTTACACAAATCCCAGTTAAATGTCACAAACCTCAAGCTGCTCCCATGATTAATTGATAAGTCTTTCTACACTGATCCACTCCAACTGGGTTTAAACATGTTAACAGAAATCGTTATAGAGAATAAAAAGACATTTAACACAAAACTTTTATTGTTTTTGCTTAATTTATTCAAAAGACTTTTGAATAATTTTTGTCTTAGGTAAAATCTTTCCAGGTTTGTTCAATAAAAGTGGATCTCTGTAAAGGAACTGTCACTTAGCCAATAAACATATTTTTAGTTCTGCAAATAAAAATACAAAAAATTAATTTCAAATAAAAGCATTTGAAGACAAACTTACTTTTTTATATTTTCTAAATTAATGTTTACCCAGTAAAATGTGAAGGTTATGATCAACTGTCAAACAAACAACAACCTTGATGTTGTTTGTTGTGTGCAGTGACACGTGTGGCGTGTTCACATGAGCCCGCAAATGCAGTCAGGGACAGAAACCTGCATGAAAGATTCAGACGCTGTTGTGTGTTTAACGCTTAGTTGCAACTCTCTCTCTCCTGCCAACTGCCTGCGGGGGAAAAATAGGCAAACCTGTACCGTGAGGTGGCCCACGTGAAGTTTTGAGATTGTAGACCATTCCATGAGTCCGTATAAAGAATACTATGAGCATGCTGTGGTCACATCTAACACTAATGCTACGTTTACGTCCAGCCACACGCATTTTTAAGATCGTTTTCGGCCTCTACACACAAAACCCGCATCCATTGAACACGTGTTGCAAACGTGACCAGGTCCCGCTTTGACCAGTCAGAGACTCAAATTTGGTAGCAGCGTATGGATGGCGTCTATTTTAATTCATGGAAGTGCCAGCCAGTTGAAAAGGAAAGAGAAATAATCATTTACGTTTGTGCTCAGATGGAATTGTACAACACCAAGTCTTTCATATATCGGAATAGAGCTAAGAAAAATCCTGGAGGAAGATTTGCACCACTTCAACATTTCCCACCAAGCCTCTTCCAACTATAGGTAAATGCTATAGTATTAGGAAGTGACAGTTCAGTGTGAACACTTTCTGCTAGAAGCACATACGAAAAAACCCGTGTTCTTGAACGTGCCCGGTGTGATGAGCCTCCACAGGCCCGGACGACCCAAGAACTGGCAGTGGAGGTACAGGTGAAACCCCCGTACGGGTTCATGTCACTAGTCATGGAAACAGATGAAAGGCAGAATTTTGCCTTGTTGGGTACAACAAATACACGCCTGTTTGGAGTCTGTGTTCCACTAAAAAGCAGAAACTGAGGGTCTCAAGTTCAGTTCACTATGGGACATTTGTCCCACACACAAGTTTGAGGCTGAGACAAAAATGTCTCTCAGCCTCAAACTTGCAATTTTGCAGCTTGTTCTTGTCGTATCTTGGACTAAATTTTGTCTCGTCTGTTGTGCGACAACTGTTCTGTGATTGTTTAAAAAAAGCGCTTTTGTGTGTGCTTTGTATGTGCGAGTACAGAAAAGGGGGTTTACCTTCTGCTTTTACTAATTTCTCACTTGTTTGGTTCACAGTACCAACCAACCTTAAACACACAGTAGGGTTCTCTTACTGTGTGTTCACAATCAGCTAAACTCTTGTAATGTTACAATGCTTAGGCTGAACTGCTGAAAATAAAGACTACACAAACGCTCTGCTCTTCATCTCTTCTTGAAGCATTAAATTCCCTGCTTTGCAAAAAGTTTGTTCCTGCTTTTGGAGCCCTGCATGCCAAAACAAATGCTTTCTTTTTCTCTTGTATGAACTTGAGTTATAAGTTCATGCAAGAAAGAAGGGAGACATTTTTTTCTTGCATGCGGGGCTACAAGAAAACATGTCTCCCAAACGTCTCCCTTCTTTCTTGTATGAACCAGAGTCATTGCTTCATGGAAGACAGAAGGAAGATATTTGACCTTGCGAGCAGGGCTACAAGAACAAACGCCTCCCTTCATGCAAGAACAAATGTCTCCCTTCTTTCTTGAATGAACCAGAGTTATTGGTTCATGCAAAAAAGAAGGGAGACATTTTCTTCTAGCAAGCAGGGCTACAAGAACAAACCTCTCCCTTCATGCAAGAACAAACTTCTCCCTTCGTGCACAAATGTCTCCCTTCTATTTTGTATGAACCCGTTATTTTATCATGTTTATCATGTTCATGTATGTAGAGATACAGGACAAACGTCTCCCTTCATGCAAGAACAAACGTTTTTATTCTTTCTTGTATGAACCAGTAATTGGTTTGCCAGTGCACACCTTTTTCACACATTATATTTGTATTTTTAAAGCACCCCATGGAGTAAAAAAAGACAAAATCAGCTATTATGAAACAAATATGATTAACCCTTTAACACCGGAACTTCAGCTACAGTGTTGACATTCCTTCGATTACCGTAACTTTTCAACCGTTTACGCAAGTAACGTAATTCCAGCAGATTCTGAAGAAGAGAAAAGCAGCTTTGCGCTGATATGCAACACTTTACGGTAATGAAGTGTTTGCATAATGAATCTAAATCAGATTATTCTGTCATGGAAAAAGGTGGCTTTTTCTAGGCTCCTACCTAATTTACGTTAGAAATGTGTGGCATATGGGTGAAAAGCTGAGATGAAAAGCCACTTTTCTCCGTGTCAGAATGAGCTGATTCACGCTGATGGTGTAAACGGTTGAAGGGCTACAGTACGTCAAAGAGTGCATGTCCTTTAGGTGTCGCCATGATTTCACTGCGTTAAAGAGTGGAGAAAATAAAATAGGTTATTGTTGTAAGATTTTACAAATTAAAAAATGGCTTTTATATCAAGAAACATCATCTTTTATATCCCGTGTGAAGGAAGCACCTGGATGAGTCTAAACACCGGTGAAGAAAGTTGATCCAGAGCTTCATCCGAGCTCACTGACTGACAGCAAGCGATGCTGCAAGAAGAAAGATGTCAGTGAAAACAATGGGGGGAAACAGCTCTTAAACTTTCTCAATACTGTTGTCTTCAATCTGGAAAAAATCTTTGCAAATCGGTTGTTAAATCTGCAAAAGAGAACTGGGGAAACTCAAGAAGAGGGTAAAAGTGTAAAACAGGGCATTTACGACAAATGAGGCAAATGGATGAAGTTAGGGTTTGTGGAGATGACCTCCTGTAGTTCCAATAACTTCAAAAATCTCCATGTGTTCAGGAGAAGGAACTTTTTTAAAACTGTATAATAGAGAGTGTTAGCCACATTTACAACATCAAAAACAAAACATTTGGATAAAAAGCAGAAGTTTAAACATTGGCAAGATCTCTTTTAACCCTATAAAGCCCACTTCCAAAAATTTACAGAAAATTCACTTATTTTTGGAATTAAGATGTTTTTAACCCCTTTAATGGAATAATATTTTTAGTAGTGTAAATTATGAATGGTTGGGGGATTTGATGAGGTTTTTTTTCTTACAACTAATATTAGATTAATATACTAAAATACTAACATGAGTGTTCAGGAAAAAACTTATTTACCCACTGTCTCAAATTTGATCCACACAATTTTAACATGGAGTAATTGGATTATAAAGAATTATTTTTCAAATTAAATTAGAATGTTGCATTTTTCAATACTTCAATAAGTCATTAAAAAATAACAACAGATGAGTTATTCTTACTATAAAGTGTTGAACTATAAAGCTTAAGTTTTTCCCACCAAGAGTGTTAATGAGATTTCAGGAGGCAGCCATTTTGAAATGAGCAGGAAAAAAAGTCCTTCTACTGCCCCTAGTGGGTTGATGATGCACTACAGGGCAGAAAAATGAACTCAGTTCTGTAGAAAGGGTTCATAACAAAAGTTTTATATCATGATAATAATATGGGGGGGGGGGTCTCAGAAATGTAAAGAGTTACACAAACTTTAGAGGAGTTGGTGAAAACTTACCAAAAAAATGGACTGTTTACAACTGAATTTATACAAAGAACAGCGTCTTGTCTCTCATGAAAACAGGAGAGAAGATCATTTAGGATTGCATTTCCTTTTTTGGGGGGCGGGGGGAGCATTCAATCAGGCAGATAAATCCTTTTTGTTCTTGGCAGTGCGATGAAGCTCCACTGGTGCATGGCACCGACGAACAATAGAATCAAGAATCAAGTTGGTGCTGGAGAAGAATCAGCTCGATGCCTGCTGTCAGGCAACCCGGCTGACAACTGTGACAAGGCGGAAGAGAGTCCAGATTCTCAACAATTTGAAGAATGTATCTGTGATTTTTCAGAGCCACACCAACCAAAAAAGGTGGGGAAAAAACAAAGTGCAGGATGAGAAAATCCAGCGATGGGGAATGACTCAGAGTCAGTGGGACTTATCTTGTTCCATCAGGAGAGCAGGCTCAGACGTTTCATTAACTGAAGCACTTCTGCCGGGTTCTTTTTTTTTTTCTGGTTTGGAAGGGGGAGCCTATTGTGTGCAATCATCGTGCCACATAATGGGGCCATGACGATGAAGGCCATCCACAGCATTTAAACGTTAACAGCTTCTGTTGCCAGCTGAGGCGGAGGACAAACACTTATCCAAACTGGATTTTTTTTTTTTATTGGAGGAATAATTCCGTCTTTGTAAAGTGAGCTGAGGCTTACAGAAAACCAACTATTTGACAGAAACTCTGGAATTTTTGACGTCAGTTTATGTCAAATGCAGAATCAGGAAGGCCCCCTGTGGTGTGTGCAACAGTTTCCGAGCAACTCTGAAACTACAGAGACACCTGGCATTGACACATGCGCAGGAACCCTGACTAGCATTTAGCCCTTGATGTTCATATTCAACAAGCAGGGAAGGGATTTTTCTTCTTTTTCTGTTTCCTAACAGCGCATGTCTGCCACCTACAGCTGGAAGAGGCTTGGTGCCAAATGTGAAAGCAGTGCTAATCTTTTCTTCCACTGCTCTATTCTGTCATTTGAAAGACTCTGTGTCATAATTCTGGCCAGCCACAAACCGTGATTATTAAATTCTCCTCTATGATCAATTTTCCATCGGTTGGCCCTTCCGCGAATTAATATGACGCCATCCATACGTCACTACCAAATCAGAATCCCTGATTGGTTAAAGTTCAAGCTTCAACTCTCAATACACGTTCAATAGCTGCACGTTTAGCATGTAAAGCGAAAACTCTTAGAAGCTTTGTCAAAATTTTGACTACGTTTACCGGACTTGGGACAGGCAAAAGGTTTGTGGCCTGTTCAGGCTGCATTTATCTTTTTTATGTCTGTCTGTCAATGTGTCCCCACATTTTTTAATCTTTTGTTTTATTTTTAGTTTTTTTGTGCATAATGTTGTTTTTTATGGTTTTTTTTATTTTTTATTTTTTATCTAGTTATTGTTGTTGGACATCATGTTTGGGGGGAGTAGAGTCATTTGTCCCCCTTTGCCCAAACCTATATCCGGCTTTGTAACAAAGAGTCTTCATTTAAAAAAGGAGACATTGTAAATTTAACTAAACTACTACAGAGAGGCCGGAAACATCGTATAGTTAGTCTTAATGATCATAAAACCCACAAATAAAAAAAACACATCTCAGAGACGCTTGTTAAAAAGTGAGATGGACCAGCTGCCTCACACAGCCTTGCAGTTTGGGTTAGCCAATCAGTGAAGCTTGATATCCTCCAAATAATTAATGCATGCAGGAAGCTTGGGAAGCTGTAATTAAACAGTCATTAGCAAGAAGGAAAGAAAAACACAGATTTCAGCAATAACACACCTAGAGGATTAGAAAAAAGCTTGTCAAGGAATCTGTGTGTCATGAAGGGTCTCCCAGGTTAGAATGTGAGTTGAAGTTGAGCCGGAAGCTGAAGCTGCAGGATATCTGGCCTCTGTGTGCAGCTCTGGAGACTACCCCTCCTGCAACATCTGTTGTGGTGCCTCCTGCATATGCTGTGCACACACGGGCTGGAAGGAGAGCAGAAGCATCTCTGCGTCTCCTCAGACCTGCTGTCATCCCTGCTGCACTTTCTCATCCATTTAAAACCAAAATTACACTACAGAGGCTCGGCTGCAACTTATACACTCACCCAGAAACACGGGACTTTCTAATGTGAAGAAATGGAGACAGATCAGTTACATCTGTGGCTGGATCTGGCAGGTTCCCAGGGCACTTGCGGGGTTGAGGTTCCAGATCAGTTTGTGCAGACCTGAGAGATGTCCAGATTCAAGGAAGAAAAGGCCAGTTCTGTGCTCTTTAAAGACTAAAGACGCCGACTTTAAGGTGGGCAACTCCTTCTGCCTCTCACCTGCAGTAAGTCTGTGCCTGTGATGACAAAAAAAAGGGGAAGAAAGTGAAGCTGAGTGTCCTCAGCTTCCTGCTCAGTCCATCACTGAAGCCTCAGCTCGGCCGTGCAGCTCAGCATCCTCCCTCTCCTCCTTCTCCTCCTTCTCCTCAGCCTCCTGCTCTCCGACTCGAAGCTCCAGCAAAACGCAGCTTTCCAGGTGATGAGGAGGACCTCCGCGGGCTTTGGTCATGATAGCTCCTGATTTCTGCTGCGTCTGGTCTGGGAACTCCTCTTTGAACAAAAGAGCGGTTCAGTTCATCATCTGTTCCCTTTAAAACAAGATACTATACAGAAATTAAATGTTTATTTTGAAGATTGTTCCAACTCTGGACAGCAGCTTTATTCCATTTTGCGCGCGGTTAAACCTCCGTCCAAAAAAAAAAAAATCCTGCTCAAAAACAGAAAATCCTGGAAAATGTGAGAGCAAAATAAACCAAAAAAACGACGCTCCGTTTCTAGATGCAGCTAGATTTGCAGATGTTCTGTAGTTCTCGCAGCGTGGATCCGACTCACATTCACCCCCCAAAAAACAACAAAAAAATGCACTAATGACGGTCGTGGTGAAGAGGTGAGTCCTGTGACAATTTGGATGGACGGCCTTTACCTTTCTGCGCCCTGAAAGGTGCGTGGAGGAGTCTCTCCGTGGAGGGCGGGGACTGCGCGTAAAAAGACGAGCGGATTTTTTTTTTTTTAAATAATGAAAAAAAATAAAAAACGACGCCTCCTCCTGCGTAAGGCAGCGCAGCCCGCGCGCACAGCACTCGCGTCTCCGGAGCGGCTCTTTTCACCAAAGACTGAAGCGAAATGACGCAGACCGCCCACTGCGCTCCAAAATTACGCTGGAGATGAGGCTGGGGCGCAACAAAGTTCATTTAGGGAAAATTTCGAGGGTAGCAAACGTCTCACGCTGTTGTCGGAGGGGGCTGCACTGCGGTTCCAATCCTCTCTACAGCATTGCTCAACGGATGCTTATCTGTGCAGTTAAAAATATAAGGCACTGGAAGCTTCACTAGTAAACCTCAAAGATGGTTTTACAAAAACAAAACAAAAAAAAGAATACATTTGGGTTATTTAAAGTCTAGTTTGCACACAAGAAAGCTTTACAGCAGCTCTCCGGAGTAGCTTTGAATAATGTGTTTACATTATGCACACTTGCATTTAATTTCAACTCAAGCAACTCCAAAGAAAATTGTGTTTGTTTGTTTTTTTTGTTGTTGATGTTTTTAATATGTTCTGGTAGCATTTTTGTGACGATGGAAGACATATACAAAGAAATGTGAGCTCCAAATTGTTTTTGAGTATTTCTAGTTTAAATTGTTATAAATCAGAAGCAGACGGAAAAAAAATCCCATTGGAAAAACATCTTATGAGATGTAGAAAACACTGGGCATGCCACAAGCTCCCTGCTCCGCTCTGGTTTGATGCATTCACTTGTATACGATTAGATCCACGTACATTTTTGTTTTCCGCGTCAAAGCTCAAAACCGTATGGCTGGATAGCTCTAATTGCTCGCCATTTTTGTTGCACCGTTAATGTTAGCTTGGGGTTGTGAGGGCTGTAAACCAGAAGAGTGTGTAAACAGACAGGTGACAGGAAGGGGGGCGGGCTTACTCTCCTCCAAATGCTCCAAAGGACAACTGAGAGGAGAATTTCTAAAGAGCTTTGCAGACAAACCTGTGTGGTTTTCTAGGACATAGTTTCTGCAGAGTGGCAGTAGTTCATTTGAAATTTGTCTCGGGGGTTGTGAGTGGTACTGTTGGCGCCAAGTAAGCCCGCCCCTGCTTCCCATCATTCATTTGTTTCCACTCTCTCCTGCTAGCTTACAGCCCCTCACAACCCCAAAAACACATTACCGGCAAAACAAAAATGGCGAGCAATATTGGCGCTATCCAGCCGTGAAGGTTTGAGTCAGATTCCAACTTCCAACGAGGAAAACAAAGACGTTCATGGATCTATTTGTCTACAAGTGGATGCATCAGAATGGAGCAGAGCAGGGAGTTTGGATCCCACACAGCATTTTTTTCCAACAGCATTTTTTTGTCTGCTCCTGATTCAGAACAACTTGAATGAGGAAATACTCAGAAATGCATTTTTAGGCCTCATGTTCTATCTACACATCTTCCAATATCGGAAAAATGCCATGTGTTAAAAACACTTAAGCACCATTTTCATTGGAGTGGGTCTTTAACTCTCCTATAAGGTGTCCAGAAGGTGAAACAATCTTAGGTTCATCAAGAGTCTGATGACTTTCAACACATGAAACGTCTTCTTGAAGGTCCTTGTTGCATTGAATACATGCAGCAAAGAGAGTGTGTTTAGCATTTTGCATGTAAACAGATTACATAATTATACACTGGTAATTCTTACATTGTAAATATGTCAGATCATTTCATTGGCAAGATGCTGTTGCGTAACTCTTATGAAAACCTTTTTAGGGTGTTTGTTTACCGTCAACCCCATTGGAAGTGTTATTTATGGAAATAATTTTTATAAAAAGGGCATTCAAACTGACAATTGTTCTTAGTTTGTGTCACAAACTGGTGGTGGAGGACCCAAAATGCAGGAGACCAAGCTTGGTGACAGGAAATAAAACAACAAACTGAACCGTGACGAAACTATGGGGAGAAACAAACCGGTGACAAAACAGAGCAGATGACCTGACAAGGATGAACAGAAACCAAGACACTTAAATAGGCTGAGGGTAATTAACTGAACTGAAGACAGCTGTGGATCATGAACCTGAAATTTGAGTGACTGACAAAAAGAAAACCAAAACATGACCAAGAACAAAACCACAGAATCCTTACAGTACCCCTCCCCAAAAGGGCAGATCCCAGATGCCCAAACAAACCCAGAGAAGGGGACCTGGAGGAACAGGAAAAGAAAAAAAAAGTCCAGAATACAGTTTGGGTTCCTGCAGCCTAGCAGAAATGAGGGGTGACATGGCAATCCCCTCAGGAGGAACGGTCCCAATTACTCTCCCCAGGGACAGGAACCATGAAGGGGAGCATGAAGGATCCAAATTGCAGAGATGGAGGACATGGTTCCAGGGCAAGGGGTTTATTCTAATAACAAAAAGCGCTGCAGAGCAGGAACACAAAACTAAAACTCACTGTGGGCATAAACATGGAAACATGGTAGAAGACGGTCAGGGATGAGACGATAAAGACATTACATGAGAAACATTAATGGACCAGCCCAAGAGGAAGGCAGAGACAAGACTTATATACAGACAAGACAGACAAGACACAGGTGAACATGTTCAGGAGAGATTGGGACCAAGGAAGTAAAACTCAAAAACATGACAAAACAGGAAACCTTTCAAAATAAAACAGGAAACAGAACTCAAACATGACAGAGACCAAAACGGAAAGCAAAAACCAATACAAGGAAACCCAAACCATGTTTGAGCCTAATTTGTTTTACAAAAATAAGACGTTAATGTTCATCTAGCAGCAGCAAGTAGAGTTAAAGGAGGGGAAAAAAGGAAATTATGATGGTTATAGTTACTAAATGTGTATCTCGGGACACTCTTGCAGTTACACCAAAAATATAAACTGAAAATGACACATCCTTCACTTTCAAACTTCAGTCACTCGCATCCACACACAGATTCAAATCTCCATGGAAACTGATAAAAGAATAGGCAGGGAGGAGAAACAGAGACTGATTGACAAAGCAGAGATTTAAAAAAAAGTGTGAGTGATCAGCAAGAAAATACAGAAATAAAAAATAGATTTCATGAAATCAAAGCAATTAAAACAAATAGCTGATCAAAAGGGGGAAAATGTGAGAATTTGACTTCCAACGGATGTTAAATGAACGATGAGCATCATTATTTGAACTCAAAGGTGTCAATGTTGCACGGATGTTGCAGATGGCAAAAAGATAAAGGGGGGATTGACAGAAAAAAAGGTAGAGGACGAGGGAAGAAGTACAGCACAGAGTACAGCACTGTACACCACCTACACTCGTCGCCATGGCAACTACCTCACTAGACCCAGTGATAATGCGGCTCCCTCTCTTCCTATTCTGTAAACTGTTCAATTGATACCATATGCAGTGTGCGATGTGGGAAACAAAGCTTTCTCTGTTCTGTCACTTGAGGAGATTAGATCCTTGTTTAGAAGCAATAAAGCAAAAATAATATAATTTCTTAAAGATTTAAATATGCATCTACTCACCGGAGATGTTGGCTTAGCCTGACACTGAATTCATAATTATAGCTTCAAGGGAGAACTTGTTATTTTTAAATTAGCGTTTGGTCCTCTGTTACCAAAAAGCAAGTGGTAAAGTGTGTAGGCAGCGTTTGCTCTTTTAGAAAACCAGTATTGAGGTTCATGGAGTTTACAAAAAACAAAAAAAACACAGTAAAATGATTTCATAATGCGGTCCCTGTTATGAAGGAAAGGTGACACCACCAATAAAAACTGTTAGAAGCAGCATCCTCCTTCAGATCTCTGCACTGAGGGAGTGAAGGCTGAATGGTGTTGCTTTGTGCATTCCTGTGAAAGATGGCCGTCCACACACAACTAACTCACAGTCAGCTTCCAATGCATGCTGAAAGCATGCCAGAACTGGAGACTGTTCTTGTTTGGCTATTATATCTACATCTGACTGCACTAACAGGAAACATCTGAACCGAGAGCATCATTCATAATTCATGAATGCTGTACCCCCCCCCCCCATGTCTACGACACCTAGAGGAGCAGAACATAAAGTTATGTTTTCCCCCCTACTTTAAATTAATAACAAAAACTTCAACAGATTGTCCCCATAGAAAAATAACCAATTTGCAAATTGCTAAATAACAAACAACAACTTATAGGTGAAGCAAAAAGGCCACCAGGTGAAAAGAGGCCAAATCAACAAACAAAATCCCACCTGTCTAAAATTTAATTCAATTCAATTCAATTTTATTTGTATAGCCCAAAATCACAACAACAGTCGTCTCGATGGGCTTCGAAGTAAAACGTGAACTCAAAAGGATCATGAATACAAAGAGTTCAATAGGAAAATACTAAATGGAACTAACAAACTGACTAAGCTATACTGGCATCCCTGCCCTTAGACCCCCCTTCACGGTAAGGAAAAACTAATAAAACGGATTCCGGAAAATCGAAGAAACCTCAGGGGTGCCCACATGAAGGAGGGATCCTCCCCCAGGACGGACAGGCGATTTACCAGAACTCTTAGAGAAGAATTAACTTATCTAAATCTACAAATACATATATAAAGTCCAGCAGACGAGCTTCATCCAGTCGTGGTTGTGGGGACAGTCAAAGGCGCGAGTCGAGCCGGAGATAGGAACCACAGCCAGGTGTAGGAGCAGAGAGGGACTCGGTCAGGTACAGAGCAGAGACGAGCCAGAGATGAGCCAGAGGCAGGAACCACAGCCAGGTGAAGGAGCGGGAGCAAAGGCGAGGTACACGGTCAGGAACTGGAGCACGGATGAGCCAACTGGAGTCTGGAAGCACTCCCACTCCCCAGGAGGGGAGAGGAAAAGAGGGACAATACATGAATCGTACTGCACCAAACAGAGGCATGGAGAACTAAATGATAAATGATGATCAAGAATAGAGGAGAGGAAGGGTAGAAGTAGATGAGAAAAGAGGACAGAACCCCAGTGCACCATAGTTACCCCAGCTTCAACTTCTAGCAGCCTTTTAAAAGAAATAGTTATTAAGTTTAATTTAAACACATTAACATTAAGTTAAATAATCTCTGAATACTAACTAGTCTGACAGTAAGCCTGTCCAAAGAGGAATGTTTTCAGTCTAACTTTGAATGTAGAAACTGAGTCGGCCTCTCTTACATGAGCTGGGAGCTAAAATCTGAAAATGTACCTGTAAATGAAAGAAAAGGATAGGAATAGCAAAGACATGTTAGTAGATCAAGACTAGTTCTTCTGACAAATAGTAAAAGCTGTGTATTTCTCAATGGGAGTCAATTTTGCCTTCTTGGAACCAGTGGGTACTTCCTGTTTGGAACACGTGGGGGTGGAGTCACTCAGTCGAGTTCTAAAATCCGTCAACAGTTTTTACCCCATGAAACTCCTAAATGCGTCTGCTTTGAGTTTATTTTACAGCATTTGAGTTCTGGAAATCTGCCTCCTCCATCAGTGGGGACAAGCCGTAAACCCATTACAATTAAGACTGATTGCTTTATACTTTAGATCAATGTTGTAAAAGATAAAAGCCAAACTGATTTTCTTTTGAAACAGTTTCTTGAGCTTTTTTTAGGCAAAATGCATATTTTCTGGGAGTTTTTAAAGCATACATTTTTCGTTTTATTTATAATAATTCTAATTTTGTACACTTGATCACTAGGTTAAGGGAAAGCTGCTTTTCATAACATTTTGGGAAAATTCCTAGAAATTTGAACAATTTATGAATTTTTATAAATTGAATTAAATCATGAACATGAATAGAATTGGAGTCAGTTTAGTGTTTTGGCAGTAATAACTAGCTCTGATAGAGATGTGACTGATACTTCAGGTTCATGTTGACAAACAGCAAACTTCAATTTGTTTATTACTGTGGTCAACTTAGATGTTCAAGTTAGCATTTTTAACAAAGAATCTGATGAGAAACAGTGTTTTCTTTTCTTAAGGGACCTATAATTATTCGGAAATGAGCTTATATTAAAATTGGGAGTATAGATTCCTCACTTCATCAGACGGCTTTAATGCTGTGAAGGCAGATCCTACAGGATTTAAATATATTCCCCATCTTTCATCCATCAATCATCTTTCCATGCCCTGCCATCAGAATGCATTTGAAAACATGTTTTTTTTTTTAGTGACTAAACATATACATATCTCTTTTTTCATGTGGGCTTTAATGAGCTGGAAGCTGGTCAGAGGCTCCAGGATGCTGTTCAGGAACGAGTCAAAAAGCCTACATTAGTCGAGCGCTGAGGGGTGACTCTGTAATTCTGTATTTAGGAAATAAAAATAGAAATCCTCATCAGGCCCCAGAAGGGTTAGAATAACCAAACTGCAGTTGGATGGGTCAGGTTCAAGACTGACGCTCAATGTTCTGCTCCTCAAAGCCAGTCGATTCAAAAATACATCCCTGTCTGCAGGTCAAACTGTGATGGTTTCACAAGCGAGGCATAAATTGGTGGGATAAATAGGGCTCTTTCATCAAGACTGAATGTTTTTGAGGTCTTATTATGTTAATAGAGCCCCCCAAAGAGAGGGTCTTTGATCAATCAACACCGTCAGAGGGGTTTGTCAGCCACAGATGACGAATTGAACTCAAGAGCCCGATTTTCTGAGGCAATATCCTGAAATTCAGAAACGGGGTCGGACTCTGTGTTTTCTGAAAATCAATTAAGTTCACTCACCGGCTTTGTTCACTCCTGCTTTAGGGTAACAGTCTGTAGTTTCACCATCTTCCAACACAGCTATACAAGTTGGCTGGAGTGTTGACATCCAAACTTGTTTCTGGTGCATTTTTTATTGTTTTGGTCTTATTTTTTGATGTTCCGGGCTTGTTTCTTCTATATTTTATCCTTGCACAAAGCTATACTTCTGCAGTTCTTTGATGCGTAGTCCTGAATAACAAAGTAAAGAAACGTGCCTGTCTAGCCTTTGCCAGGGCTGCAACAATGCTGCTCTGCAGATATGCAAAGTTTGAGAAAGGCACTCAAACTGGCTGCAAAGGTTTAAAAAACGAGGGATTTGTTTATACAAAAACCCTCATAAAAATCTCTGAACTCCAATCAAAAGCCTTCAGCGTCTTCTGGTTCTGATCTATGCTATCCAGAAAACTCAAATGTTTGTCCTCTTCCTGTTTGGTCACTTGAAGTCATGCTTGCATGTTTCTCTGCTATGGCAAACGGTCCAGAGTGAGCCCTGCCTTCACCCAGCTGCAGTAGCTGCTATAGGCTCCAGCAACTTTAACAGGTCTTTGATAAAAGTTATTGAAGGATGAAAATCGTGTTTTTAACATGTTATTGTTGTTAAAGGAAACTAGGCTTAAAATTGAATTTCTGAGTATTTCTAATAGTATTTATCTGAGTATTTCTAATCGTGATCCTATTTCTGAGTATTTCTATTTCTGAGTATTTATAATAGTATTTCACTTTCTGAGTATTCCTAATAGTATTTCTATTTCTGATTTTTTCTAATAGTATTTATCTTTCTGAGTATATTTAATAGTATTTATCTTTCTGAATATTTTTATTAGTATTTCTCTTTCTGAGTATTTCTAATAGTATTTATGTTTCTGAGTATTTCTAATAGTATTTCTATTTCTGAGTATTTCTAATAGTATTTCTCTGAGTTTTTCTAATAGTATTTATATTTCTGAGTATTTCTCTTTCTGAGTATTTCTCTGAGTTTTTCTAAAAGTATTTCTATTTCTGAATATTTCTCTTTGAGTATTCCTAATAATTGGAAAAAGAGATTATTTGTGACGTAGTAACTACACTGGGGGGACCAGGAGCTCCTTTCTCTGCCCCATTTAGGTACCTCCACTTGTAGATGACTGGATCCATTAACGTCTTCCTCGTCTGAGCGGGAAACTGGATCAAAACTGGAGAGCACCAAGATTTCTCGCCATTTTTGCTGCTGGGTTGGAAGCAGTTATGGGGGCTGGGAAGGGGGGGCGGGGTTGCTCCAGACCAACAGTCTGGAGTTGTTTTTGAGTTGGCCTTAAAATGGCACAGGAGACCCGTGGGAACGTTTTTACAGTAGATCAGAAGATGATGGGAGCAGATCTTTCAGTGAAAAGCAGATGGATTGATGGGGGGAGGGGGGGGGGTTTCTGCTGTCACACCAGAACACCGATTTCTAGAAAATCCACTGAAGTATTAATAAAAAACGAATAATAATCCAGTTTGAGGGGGAGAAAAACTACAAATTTGAAATTCAGTTGAAAATGACAAGTTGGTCCAGGATGCTGAGATGAACTTCCTGTTATAATTAAACGCTCATTGCCATTGATATTTAAGAAACAGTATATAAAATCAATTCTAATATTTAGCACCAATATGTATCTTAAGGAGGTTGTGTAGTCAGGATTTTAATATCTAAATACTGAAGTTACCTCTCTGACAAAAAACAACAACAATTCTTCAGATTTCAGGGCAAAACATCGCATCTGTTGATATTAACAATCAAGTCAAGAAATGAGTTTTACTTTCAAATATTTACTTTTGTTAGTGGAAACAGGTTTGTACATTTATGGAACCAATGAACAAAAAGCCTGGACATTAAGAAAAAAGATATAAAAACATTACAAAAATAAAAGTGGAAATAAGTCAGTAATATTGCTACTATTGATGTTTTCTGTTTGGGATTATTGATCATTTTACTGTTTGCTCTTTTGGCGTTCTTGGATTTACTGTGGAAATATTTTCATGAACACAGTAATCCAGCTGTCATCCCAAAAAAAAGACTTCTTTCTGAGTATTCTTCATGAAAGAGAAGCAAGGAGGAAGAAATGTTAGCAGGACAAAGACTAGGAAGTGACTCCAGTTTGTCTGACAGACATTTTCGGTCGGGCGCCCTTCGTGGCTCCAGAGTCCCCTGGCGTCCCCCCTCCTGATGTGTTAGGAAAGCCGTGCGCCGCCACATATTTACGGTATGCCTCTCGGATGATGCGGAAGGCCCGCGCGTTGGCGTACGGAATGTCAGTGACCGGGTCTCGGTACAGAGCGGCCTTGTGGGTAACAGGACAGATCTCCTGAACGGGCGGCTGGGGGCCTGGGTGGGGGCTGCGAGGAAAGGCCACCTCGAACGCCTCGTCGTCACTGAACGTCACGTAAGTCCTGGAGCACAGGCCTCCAGTTGGCTGCTGGGACGGCGTGGTGGGATTCTGCGGCGCGGCCTGAGGGACGTCCTGATCCAACCTTTGGGACACGGGATGAAACCTGTTACCATTTGTTCTCATTTGGCCCCCGCCAAAAACTCACCGACCGGAGAAAAAACAAGATGACATCACAGCGCCTGAAACAAAGAAATCTCTTGTTTGGCTCAAAAACGATTTCAAAATCCACAAACAAAAGCAGAACTCACATGTGACGGAAAGTTTCCTGGAAAGGAGGTTTTCAAGTTATTATGGGATGGCGAAGGGCCTACGACTTTGGGCCATCTTAAGAAATTTCACACACAGGTTAATTCTTTAACCATAACGGAGGTTTTGTTGACCTTTGACCTCAGAAAGAGGCCGCCATCTTCCATTTGAAAGTAAATCACCTTTAGCACCTCCTACAAATTAAACGTCCTCCTTGGAATTGTGACCCATCGCCTCCTAACTCCCCGTGCCTCATCGGGCAGCTACTTGGGAAAAACTGTTGGAATTAGAAATTTGTAGATCTGGAACGGCTTTAGCGTGGCGAGCTTGCAAAAGTGACGTTGCTTTGTCGCTCACACATATTTTGAATATTGTAAAAATGTAACAAATGAATCGTTGGCTCAAGCTAAACAAAACGATATGACATAGGATAGGAGCACATAAGGAATGCAGGTAACATAAATCCTCTGTTGCTAAGGAAATCCAAAAATTTACTTTTGCTGATTCTTCTGAAAGTTACAGCAACCTGTTAGTCATCCCAAGGGGACCTAAAGATAAAATGGTTGCTATGGAGATAAAAGCAACAGAAATGCGGCCATTTTGAAAAAAGTATTTTTTTTCCCCATGAATTTGTCACATACAGCTCTGACCAGGGTGGGAGGGCAGAAGAGGGGAGTGAGGGGAATGTAGCGGCCGCTCCAATGGTGAGGGCGATCAAAAGGGTGCAGCGAGGGCAGGGCCAGGCAGCACCTTTAGTTCTTCTATTATTTTACTGCCTTGATTGTTTCAGGATAAGCTACGCTCACATCACAGTGGATTCTTCAATAACAAATCTCACTAGAAAAATTGAATAACAGCTAAAAAAAAAAAAAAAAAAGCATAAAATATTTCAGAGATTAGACATAAAAACTGAGATTAGTTGGAGCAGGGCACTAAAGGCGTACGTACCCCTCCACATCCACGTTTTCCTCTTTCAGGACAGAGTGGGAGACGATGGGCATGAGCAGCGAATGGTAGCGGATGGTTGGACCCTCGAATCGACGCTTCTTGTGGACTTGCTTCTTCTTGTCTGCTTCCAAACGCTCATAGTTTTCTGCAAAAAAACAAACACGTCACTCATTGGTTTGTGCTGTAACTAAATGACAGGAAACATTTGAATTTTATGTTAGATGGAGTTTCAAATCCTTTAATAATTATAGTTTATAGACTCCAATGCAAAGCAGTGAATTGTGACTTTCAAGAATTATTCATCGTTTCATTTCATTTCTGCTGTTTTTTGTATATTATTCAATAACTGATAAGGATAGTATTTTTATTTGTATTCAATCCGTACACAAAAAGGTTATGAGCCAAATAAATGTATACTGTGTTCAAAAAAGATGTATTAATTGTAACCAGGCAGTTCTAAAAAGCTATAAGCTGATAGTTAATCTGCTTAAACGTCAACTGTTTTGATTTAACTTTGTCCTAAATCATGTAGAGTTTCACATAAAGTGTCCTAAAATAAAGATCACTTCTTTTCATTTACAGGTTGTTGTTTTTTCTTAAAAGGGAGTCACATGGGTGAGTTTCTAGTTTCCTGCATTATGTCATTATAAGCGTTATGGATTTAAGCTCCTCCTTGTAACTGGAGAGCTTTTCTTCAGATTTCAGCTGTCTGATTATGCTGTCTGTTTTAAAGGGCTGCACACATTTGTTTTAGATCTCTTTTGTTATTGCTTAATCCTGTGATTCTAATCTGCGGCAGCCGCTCGGATTCTCACCCAGAGAGCGGATGTTGAGCTCTGCTGTGACTCTGGCCTCTGCCAGCAGCTCCTCCTGAGTCAGGGGTCGATCTCGATGGGCTCCTCGCCGTCTCCGCGGAGCGTCCTGGCGCTCCTGTAAGCGCAGGTTGGTCTTCCTCGTGTGTTCGCTGGTGGACTGCCGCACCGACTTCCGCGCTGTCGGAGATAATGCACACAAAGAAACCTCCAAAACCTGACCTGGGATGGACTCAACCCTTTAAACAACGTGTTCAATTAGAGGTGGTTCTCCTTTGTTTTTGTTTGGTTTTTTACAAAAATGAATTCAGCATATGGTTGTGATCTTACTCTCTGCAAAGTCCTGCAGTTCTTGCGGAATCCTCCTCCTGAGCTCCACTCGGGTTTTCTCCGTCTTCCTCTGCTCTTCACTGGGTTTTTTAGGTTTGGGTTTAGCCACCTTTATGGGTTCCTTCAGTCAAAAGTAAGAAAACTAAAAACCAACACTTTCACAAGTCAATCCTAATTAAAAACATCAAAATCTTATTGGTATTTATTTCAAATCTGCTTTAATGCTGCACTTCAAGGAGGCGAGATTTAAAGCATGATTTAAGCCTAAAGTAGTCAGTGATTGAAATGTTCCTTTATTGTGTCAGAAAGTAATTCATTTAAAGAAAACAAATAGCTTTGATTAAAAATGTTTATATTTTCTGGATGGTCTTCCACAGTGGAAGCATTTGTAAGTGTATTATCTAAATACAATAGTTTAGTTTTTTCTGTGCAGATTTTCAAAATAAATGTCTTTAGAATATTTGTACAACTTCCAACGATTACATCCGTTGGGTCAAGGGTCAAAAATATTCTGTGAAGACTTTAGTAAGGAACAAAAAAAATTAAGTCCAGTCTTATTCTTCTTTTAAAGCAAATGCTCAAATGTTTAGTAGAATTGTCTCCTAATTTATGGGGGATCGAACAAAAAAATCTGAAGAACCAAGAAAACATAACTCCGTGCAATAAAAAGGGTCATTCTGACCCTAGCACTATGCAGCGAGTTAATTTCCAGATTAGAAAGACACTTAACTGACCTACAGAAACTCACTTTACTTTATCATAAAACGCAAAAACGATAAAGAACACAATTTAAGACCATTTGTTCATGAAGAAGCTTCATTTAAAGGCTGATGAAGTTGAAAGAAATACAAAATACCTTGTAAGCTTTAGTAACAACTCTGCTTTTCCTCCGAGGAGCATCTTCCTCTTGGTCACTATCCGGCTCATCACCTTCATCGATGTCAAAGTCACTGTCAACCTCATCCTCAGTGTCTGAATGTTCCCCGTGATATTCATCATCTCCCGATTCCTGCAAAATAAAAGCCCAGATAAGAGAACAATGAAATTACTGAAAAAAGGTGGTTCTCCACACAATGGAGCTGCTGCTGAATTCGTCCCGATTTTCTCACTATTTAAAGGTTTCAAAGTTAGCTGCTCCACCCATTTTCTGAACATCATTGTCCACTTCATGTGTGTGAGCGACAAAATATGAAAAAAGATCCAGGAAATCACAAAGTTTGATTTGTTGTAAGGAAGGAATTTTTATAATGGAGAAAAAATTAAGTATTTTGACAACAAATAAAGTTCACTTCAACACTTTGTAATGTAAGCCTGGTTTCAATGACAGAGGTCAAAGGTTTCATGTTGGTCTTCACCAGGTTTGAACACACTGTAGCTAATTCTTTGGTCTTTTCTTCCATGCAGATCTTCTCTAGAGCAGTGATGTTTTTAGACTCCACAGGTTCTCTACTGGACTGAGCTCCAGAGACTGGCTAGACGACTTCAGAACCTTGAAATGTCTTTATGTAACCGCTCTTCGGTTGCCCTGGTGCTGTTTTGGGGATTATTGCCATGATGGAAGATCTAGATGGAAGATCTAGGCCCAAAGCATGATGTAGGTACGGTGTTCTTGGGATGCAGCTCCTCCAAACATTCCTCCTGAGAACCAGCATATTAATTTATGACCTTTGAAGACTCCGTTTTGTCTCCCCAGGAAACCAAACTTCACATAAATCCACCCAAACACACGAGATATTATTGGAAAGGCCAGGATATCCTTATTTGAGCACATCAGGATTTAGCTTCAAATGAACCAAATAACAATCCAAAAACAACTTCCCCCTACAGAGGACGTAAATGACAGGGCTGGTTCTCAAGAGGATAGACCCCCAAAAAAAAAACACATTTTAGTCTTATCTGACACTATGACAATCTCCAAATATTCCTCTGGATCATCCAGATGGTCTCTGACCAACTTTAGGCAGGCCCGGACATGTGCTGACTCAAGCATAGGGACCTTTGGAGCGTGATCCCTTCAGGTCATTGACCGGGAACCCCCAGTTGGAAAGAGACTGCCAGTGACCGTCTAATATTAGCTCCAACCGTTGATCTCCATCAGTCTGCTTGTTTATCGTAGATTGGTTCATCTCAGTCTTGCTCAGGTCTACAGTCTTGTCCCATTCCGCAGCTCATTGGTGGAGAAGTTGCAGTTAAATGTTTACGGGTGTCTTTTAAACAGATAAGCAGTTCAAACAGGTGACATTATGCAAGAGAGAACAGTAGCACTTCATGAAGAAGTAGCAGGTTTGTTTGGGACAGAATTCTTGTGTTTGTGGAAGACAAACACGTTTTTTCTTCATATACAAATAAATCCTACAATGTGATTTACTGATTCTTTTTATAGTATGTCTTACATGTGAAGTGTACCTTAAACATCACAGTCCTCTCATCTTTAAAAGTTAGACAACTTTCTCCCCATTGTTCATCTTGTCCCTTCTCTGTGGGTAACAGCTCAAACTAGTTGTTGATCATTCCTGCAGCCATAGGTGCGTTTGACTCACATCGTGAAATCCTCCATAGGTGGTCTTGTAGAACTCGTCCTCTTCTTCGGCGTCCAGAAGCTTCGACATGCGGTTTCCCGCAGTCTTTCTGGGTTCACGGCTTCCTGCCAGACTCATAGTACCTGCTGTTAGCTACACCGCTAGCCGGGTTAGCTTTGTTGTGCAGCGGTTGTCAGTGGAACACCAGACTCACGCTTTCGTTGCGTTTTTCTGCACTAAATGAATTATGAAAGGTCGTCTGTATTTAATACATTTTTCCATTTAAGTGGCGTTTAAGCCACTCTGAGCAATATCTTCAAGTAATAAATACGAATGACTACAGCGCCAAACACTACAGAACCGTGGAAACAAAGCACATCCGGGTGACGGAAAGCACTTCCGTGTAGCGATTGCGTTTATAAAATAAAAGTATTTTTAAGGTTGATTTTGATTTTTTTTTTGTTTAATCAAAATTGTATTTCTGATTTTGACTTGATTTGAGTTAAGTTATAGTTATATATATATTTTTTTAAATGGATATGGTTGTATTTCTTTTATTTACCACAATGTTTGCAAAACCCTCCACGATTATTATTATAATTATTATTATTATTATTTTTTTTACAATGTTCTCACCTTTATGTTAACTTATTGATTTCAACAAAACGCAATGTTTTGTGTATCTTAAAGGAGTAGTAGTGGAATTTAATAGTCTCTCTTTTCTGTTGCATTAATTTGGCAGATTTATCAGTAAAAGAAAACCAAAAATGTACCAGTGGGATTTAATTGTTATTACACTAATTCATCTATTTTCTTAGCCTTCTGCAGCCCTTTTGGGGTCGCAGGGCCAAAGCCTGTCCAGGCTACAGTACACCCTGCAGGGTACACCCTGGACAGGTTGTCTCCCAGGATTTGAACCACTGTTCACTGGGCAGCCCCTTTTGTAGAATCTTGTTTTGGAAACCAGTGAGAGCTCTACAATGCTTTTTCTTACAACAGAATTATTTAAATAATTAAATTGGGAATTAAATTGAAGTGATAAAATAATTTGCTACAAAAAGTGTGTTTTGCAGGTTCTCCACTCACTGTGTTTGTGTCAGATATTTTTCCCCAAAGTGTATATTTTAAAATCGTGTTCACGTGGAAAAAGTTCAACCCTCATGCTCTTTTTTTTGTTCTGCAGTTTTTCTCTAAATGTTAAAATGTTCATTTCAAAGTGACCACAGAAACTATAAATGCACCGCAGCTTTATTTTGACATTTTTATAGAATGCAGGACAAGTTGAAAAAAGAAACAGAACAAAAAAAACATTAAAGCAAACTGATATAATTACCAGTTAAAAATGGAAGTAAGATGTGTCATAAAAGTTATGAACAAAAACATCTTAAATAAATTAAAACTATCTAGCGCAAAAAAAAAAACCTAGATAAGTGACTTTGTTTATAAAGATGTTTAGAAAGTAAAATTTCAAAATTAGTTTTAGAAATACAGCTCATTGACAAAAATAGATGTCTTCCATGTAATGACTGACACGTGTTGTTTCTTAACTAGCCATCAAGCTCACTGTAGGGTTCCTGGGAGTGTGGTGTTCTTCACCGGGTCCGTTACCTCTGGTACCTGTTAGGGTCTCTTTACTCATCCAAAATTTTAGCTTCCTCTTCTTACTAACCTAATATATTACACAAATAGGTTTAGCAGGTAGTTATAAGGAGCATGGATATGAATTGGTAAGTTCAAAAGGGGCCCAAGTCCAAGAGGTTTGTTTTTCAAGGAAATGATTTTAATTGCATAGCTTAAAGGGAGGCTAAACCAAATGATTAATACTTAACCCAGATTTAGCACCAGTTCATAGTTTACAAATGCTATAATAATGACACCTCACTTTTATAATTTCTGAGCATTAGCAAACTAGAGTCTCTGGACTTGGGCCCTTCTTGAATTAAACAGGGGTGCTGCCATCTATGGGATGAAGCAAAACCGATGCAAGAGCGGCCCAAGTCCAGGAATTTTGCACTTTATGCATTATAAATGTCAAGCACAGTCAAAACATTACAACGGGACTTATTTGGGACTTATTTGCACATAATCAGATAGCTTTTCCCTTGAAGACCATAGAGCAGATAATATCTCTATTTTGAAAAATTGTGGACTTGGGCCCCATTTGAACTAACTGATTCATATGTATAGATTAAACAGCAAACAGGTACATTTTTTCCTAACTGATCAATCCTGCAACAGACATGAATTCTGAACAAAATCCCAGGCAATGGAACTTTACATCCTTCCATTTGGACTGATCGATCTTGAATGGTTCAGACTAATAACGTCAGTCAAAAACATGCTTAAACGATTAAACCAATCACTTGTTAAAGGCTATCGGAATAATCAGACATTATGTTTTTATTGTCACTGAAATTGAATTGCATTTTTATTAAGAAAGCAAATTAATAACAAAATAACAGAATCATATCAGTTTCATGGTGAATCTGCCCGTCTCCATATAGCTGCCCGCTGCTTTATTGCTGCTGCTGGACACGGCACTTCTTGGCACATATGCGATGGTGGCTGTGTGTTTAATTTGCCCTTTGCCTTTACTCCAGAAGAACATGAAAACGAAGCACACGCTCACAGAGCTGAAAAACGACAGAAACCCAATCGTCGCTGCTATCAGGAGCGTCTTGACATCAAACGGGAGCTTGGGATTTCCGATCCCGCCCGGGGAGGCTGATGGAAGGACAGACCAACCATGAAGAGCAAAGCGGTTTTTGGAAGGTGATGGCAAGGCCTGGACATGAAGGCTGACGCGCAGGCTGTCGTTCCCTCCGGCATTGGAAGTGACGCAGATGTAGGCGCCACTGTCGTGTGGCTGAGCGAAGCGGACCTCCAGCGTGCCGTTGGTGAGAGCCCGTATTCTACCGACTGGTGGGACTTGTCTTAGCTGGGGGTTCAGCCAGTGGATGGAAGGAAGGGGGTCGCCTTCTGCACCGCAGTGGAGCACTGCTGTGTGACCCTGGTCCACCATCACATCTTGGCGTTTGCTGTTCAGGATTCGAGGCCTGTGACAGGTGAGAAGTTTCAGGAGCTCGTCGTCAGAGAAGTCCAGAAAATTCCAGCCCTGCAGCTGGACTGAAGTGGTGCAAGTCGGCGGATTCCCCCCAAAATCCAGAAGCAGTCGCCTCCGCACCACCCAAAGCAGTCGGCAGTCGCACGCCAGCGGGTTTCCGTCGAGGCCAAGAGCTTTTAAGCCGTCCGCCGACTGGAACGCCCCTGCCTCGAGGGTGGTTAGACGGTTTCTTGACACGTTCAGCAGATTCAAATGCATCAAACCCTCAAAAGCTCCAACTTCTACCTGGATCAATGATCCGCCCACTAGATGGAACTCCTCGAGGCGGAGTAAATCTTTTAGCAGGTTCCCGTAGATGTAGGTGATTGGGTTAAAAGAAAGGTCAAGATGCACAAGATACACAAGGTGATGCAAAGGGTCGTAGGGGACACCAACAAGGTTACAGTGCGTGATGCTCAGGGACGTGAGATTGAGTCCGAACAGACTGTTTGCAGACAAGCGCTCCAATCTGGGGCACTGAGAAACGACGAGGTCTTTCAGTTGTACTAGGGAACTGAAAGAGTGGTTTGGCAGAGTGGTCGTTCCCAGTCGCCGAAAACTGAGGCTTCTCAACCGACCGAGCTGATTTAGAGCTTCAGTTGGCACCACAGTGAGATTAAAGCCATCGAGGTCCAGCTCTCGTAAACTGGAGAGTCCGTAAAAGGCTTGATGAGAGATAAAAACAAAGCTATTGTCTGACGCTTTGCAGAACTGGAGGGATGTTAAGTCCCTAAAAGTAAAGTCCAGGAACACTAGAAGCTGATTACTACTTATGTCAAGCAGCTTTAAGCTGCTCAAACCAACAAAAGCTCCAACTGGAATGATCTTCAGGTGATTGTGTGAGATGTTGAGAGTCAGGAGGTTCTGCAGGCCCAGAAAGGCATCAGCTTCAATCAGTACCAGCAGGTTGTTGCTTAAATCCAAGTGCAGCAAAGGAGTTAGCATGTGGAACTGCTGGTGCACCAGAGTCTTGATTGAGTTCTTGCTCAAGTTGAGGAGCTTGGCTTCCTGCGGGAGGCCGTCAGGCATGGAGGTGAGCTGGCTGCCCCAGCAGTCTATCACCAGCTCAGAAGAGTTGCAGCGGCAGGACGGTGGACACGCCCTGCTGGTCTCAGACGATGAAGTCGCTGCCGCAATCAACAAGGACAAAACTCTCCAGCGTATCCAGAACTGGGCGGAAGTCACGCTGAACATCTGATGGCATGCGTGAGGGAAGGAGCGCTGACAGAAGACATATACGAAGAATGATGAAACCTGAAACCACATAAAAAACACGTGTCTTGATTTTAGTCATCTGTTGCGGTAAAATCTTGCCTTTCTTGGTGAAACCATGCAATGATCTGGCCCGCCAAACTAGAATAAATGATATTGATTATCTTTTACTCTTTCTTTCCAAGTAATTCTAGTGTCTCCCCAAAGATGGTGCAAAAAGCATAAATAGACCTTTGTTCAGTTGCATAGAATTGGAAGATTTATGTGTTTTCCGGGTTGGACAGGCAGTTTCTCCAATTTTTCCAACGGGACCTGAACACAGCATTTCTCTAAGTTTATGTTTTCCCCTGAGGAACATCAACCCATCGGTGCAATTGGCTCTAAAATCAGAACAAAAGTCACAGTTTTGGCGTTAAAAACTCCTAAATATTCTGTTTTATCAAATTCCAATCAATCTGGAAATGCTTTTTCGAATTGAATAATGCGACAGTTTTCGCGGGGTGGATGTGAAAATGAAAATGCAATCCCCTCTTTGCATTTTCATTTTAATTATAACACAGAATAAGCATTTTTTAAGTAGAAATGAAAAAGCATTTTAAAGTACTAATTTTTCATTTTAATTTTGAGTCATTTGATGCAGTTACATTTTGAAAATTAAAAAACATTTCTGTTAATCCATTTTAATTGTCAAATTAGACATTTCTAGATGAATTTTGCTACACATTTAGCAGAGAACTTTTTAATAATGAAATGTCAAATTTTAATTAAGTGACAGAATAATCAATGTTGAAGAAGAAAATAAAAAAGCATTTTAGTGGATTGGTTTTTCGTTTTAATTTTTAGTTAAAAAATGCAGCTTTATTTTGAAAATGAAAAAGCATTTCTGGTTTTGACTTTTATTTTTAATTATGCCACAGAAACGCTTCCATATTTCTCAAGAACAGACAGCAAAGCAAAAAAAGGAAAAAAGCAGAAAAGTTTTTCTCCATAAAAATGTTAATTTTAAAAATCAGAAATGTTTAGCCCTTGGGTCTGCAGCCTTTGATGCTACAAGAGTCAATTGAGCCAGTTTCTTACTGACTAGAACCCAGCAAGAGCCACAAAGCTAGACTTTATTATGTAGAAAAATGCACTATTTATATTTTTGTAGAAGTTAGGGATTTGTTTAAATAAAAAATGTAGCATTTAAAAATTTGCTAAATTTGAATTTAATGATATTTTCTGTATAAAAATGTTTTAATTTATTTTATTTTAGATGCAAGTATACAGAGCCACTCAACTTTTGTACTTTTATGTCCCTTCAGGGACTCCGTAGCAACACAAATAAATACATCTTGTGTCGTATAAATTTGTCCTGCTCCAGCAGATTTACTTGAATTAAAAATGCAGAAAAGTCTGTCCTTTATCCTGTTTCTTCTTTTTCAATTGAATACAAACATCACAACAGTTGTGTTGAATCCATTAAATTTGTCCCATACATGTAAATGCATTTATTTAAGAACTTTGACCCTGAACAGCAACTAAACACTTTTGTGCAGCAGAAGATAACATTTGCTTTATTTTAAGATATATAATGAACAGATCTGAGAGTAGATCAAATCTTTTACTATTATTTTAGTCAATTGTCTGATTTGTTGGCAATTATGAGGAGAGGAAAATCACATAAAACCTCTTGATTCTAGTGGAATCTTAGCAGTGGTACAGAGAAAATCAAGTAATGTTACTAATATCTAAAATCTAAACATAAATAAATAAAACTTCAAAAAGATATTGTTTTTTCAGATTGTAACTATTTTTCTTTTAAGCCAAAGAGCCAGAATAAAGTGATAAAAGCAGCACATGTGGCTCCAGAGACTCAGCTTGCAGACCCCTGGTTTAATCTGTATTTTTGATTGTTTGCTGCATTAAATCTACAAAGATCTAGTGATTGTGTTTCACCCAACAATCAACAAATTGAGCCGCTTTGGCTTCACTGAGACCATTTTGAAGTGTGATTTTGTTTAAACAACATAGTCAATAGAATTCCCATAATTATAAGTTAATCTTGGACTATCAAGATGTAGTTAAATGTGCTAATTCAGAGAGACAAGAAATAAAAAATAATTTAATTTGCCCTTTTGCAGTTTTACAAAATGCAACTTACTAGATGCATTCATTTTTTGTGAAAGAGAAATTAGAAAAATCGATTTTATGGATTTTAATTTTGTGTCCTTTTGAAATTATTTGCATTTTGTACATAAATAATCATCTGCATCAAATCATTCTGCTCAAAAGTTACCTTAATTTAGAATGAAGCCCTAACACCAGTGAGTTTTTCATCAGTCATCAATAACAACACTGTCTGATAAAAATTATTTTGAACTTTTTCTTTTGACTCAAAACAACAACTATTACATAAATCTCAATTTGCCAAATTCCAATAGAACAAAAAGAATACAATGCCAAGGTTTGGAATGAAAAGATCATGACCTAAAAATTATTACAAATGGGATCACATAACAGGGATGCTTCAATACAGCCACAAATATATTTTTTAATCCCCAGAAATTGTACAATAACGTTGAAGTACTTCTAATCCACCACTAGGGGGCAGAACGTTTATAAAAATGTGTGGAGATGGTATGGATAGTGGTGATGTTGTCACACTGTTAGTAAACAGATAATCAGGAAAAAAAAACTCATCATGCAGTGAGTTCTCACTCTGTGATAAGTGAACGTTTTCCTCAAATGTAAACTCTCTCTGGTGGCCACAAAGCAGTGAGGCTAAAGCTCACAGAGGAGTCACTCGTCCAATAAAATGTGCAACATGCCTGGGGAATGCTGTTTGAACTGTCAGGAGAGAGGCAGAAATGAGCGACATTGCACTTGGAAGTGTGATACCACCTTCTACTTTGGCAGCTCTGCTCACACGTCGTATGGAAGGGTCAGCAGAAATTCAGGAAAGAGACAGCAGGAGATGAGAACCAAATGATTTCAAGGCAAGTCGTTTGTGCAAAAACAATACATTTACCCAAAAAACAAAACAGATTTTTTCTTTTCATGGTGTTCCTGATGAGAAAGAAAGTCTTATTTTGAAAGATTCACCAAATTGATAAAACACATTTAACACCCCTTGATGCAAATATGCATCAAACCTTTTCAGGTCCAAAACCACCTCAGCATATATAAAGGCAGAAAACCGGAAGAGACTTTCATTTTTAACAACTGGATGTAAAACAGGATGTCAAAGAAGAGTAGATATAAATAATCTGAAACGAAACTTTTATTTTAATGCTAAATTTATTTTGAAAAAGTTGAAAAAACAAAAGTGTTTGAAGGAACAGACAGCCTCAGACTGTTTTCAGCTGCAGAGACACACTTTAGTTTTCACAAATGGAAAATAATTACAGCAATTTTTTTAAAAAGAATCACAGAAATACGGCAACTCACCCTCTCAGAAAGCAGAACTTGTCATTTGGATGTCATCTTCATACAAACCTGTTTTTTCTTGACGTTTATTGATGTTCTAACAAAAACCAAAAGACATTCCAGGATTTCCCATGAACTGATGGAAGCAAAATGAACAGATTAAATAAAAAAACAAGAAAAAAAATGCACCCCCCCCCTCTCCATTCGGAGACTCCTGAGGATGTTGGTGCTCGGTTCCCCTGTGGCTCCGCTGTCCTCATGGCAACAACAAGCTGGCTGCAGAATCGCAGGCGCTTGGTGCATGCTGGGGGATTATATGCACTAGCTGCTGGACTTCCTCCAACACATCGCACTGGATGACGGGAGGGAGACACGGGTCAGCCAAACGCAGAGATTTAGGAGCAACACCAGATGGGACTGAGTTATAAATGTAGACACTTGGAAACAAAGATGCATCTTTGAGAAAATTTGGGAAGTAAGAGATTAAACCAACGACAGGAAATCCCTCCGGAATTAAAAATAAATGTATTCCCTCTGAGATATTTGTTGGAAAACATAGTATTAGTGTTGCCTTGCAAATAATACACACTTTTAATCCTTTTAGTCAAATCTTTGGTAAACAAACCACGAAAAATGAACATTGTAAATGAACTTTGGGTTAGTCTTGTTAAAAGACTAAACTGTTAAGAAAAAAACTTAACAATTAGGCAGTTTAGATAAGATTAAATAAACAAATCCAACTTTGAAACAGAAAAAAATTGTAATCAAAAGTGCTATAATGTAACAAAGTGGCTTCTAAAGCAGAATGATTTTGATTAATAAAAAGTCTCTGACCCACAGGGCTTTGTTGGACACTTAATATTAAGGATGGCCAATTTATCTCTCTTTATAACGCAATGCAGAACCAAATGACCAGCATGCAATACAGAAGACATGAAACGGCAACAACAGATAGTTTAATCATCTAAATAAAGTAAAGGTAAAAAATTATAAAAACAAATATAAAAAAAAAAACAACGCAGACATGGACTGAATTCAATTGGAAAAAATGTCAACATAAACACATTTTGTGGTTTTGTTTTTTCCCACAATCCTGCAGAAAACATCGTTTAAGCACCAGAGTTGCTGCCAGCGACCGCTACATTGTTTGTAGGATCCCCATCAGCTGTGCTTAGCACACGGCTGTCCTTTCTGGGAGGATTCATAAGAAACACAAAAACATTGATAATGAAACATCCATCTCATTTTATGGTCATCCCAAAACATGCAGAATGCAAACACAGAAAATTCCCATTTTAAATACTCCTGCACCCCAATTGTTATGCTTGAAATCGATTACATATTCAAAATTTTGAAATCACATTCAGCTTTTACCCAGACATGCACCTCGTTTAAAATATGCTGTTTTTTCTATATAGGTTTTCTAAAAGCATAATTTGGACGTTTTTCCATTAAAAGCTGTTATTGCTCTAAAAAAATGTTTTTTTAAGAAGGAAAAATAAGAATGAAAGGAAAATAAGAAGAATATCATAAAGTTCAGCAGGAGAACAATCAGATTCTCCTCCATGATGGAATTGGACTCTGATCCTATCATCAACATGTCGACATATTCTCTGCCAAAGCTCAGATGTTTGAACTCTTGACGTCCAAATCGTGCTGCTGCCGGACGAATGCGGACCCAATGTTAACATTTATCTATTTATTTAACCTTCATTTTACCAGGAAGTCCCATCTTCTTCAAGGGAGACCGGGTCACGCCGCAGGACCTCTGATGGCGTCTGTACTTTGATTTAACACTGAAACCTGCGAACCACGTTCAGTGTGAACCCAGATTAAACATGCTTTTCTGTTTATATGATTATATGAAATCCCTTTTTTCTAATATACCCATTCATAGTTATTAAATAGTTTAATTTCATGCAAAGCTTTCAGCTCCAGTCATCTAACGTTTGGGCGTTAAGCATCTTCCCCTCAGACACCTCATGGGTGATCCTCATGCGGGAAAAGGACCACTTCAGCAGAGATCACTGCGTAATAAAAAGCTTGTGCTGAGTCAGAAACTTGCCATCTGGTGCTTTACCTCAGGGAACCTGCGTTCATCAGCAGAACTCTGTCCAAACCCGGATTCTGGGAGGGCAAAGGTCAGAGACGCACGCAAGCAGGAGCGGAAGCCAAATCAGAGTTCAACATGGCATCATGACTTCATTAGAGTCGTTTCATTAGAGCAGCTCCCCTGTGGGCGGGGCCACTTCGATGATTCGGGGTAATTTCCCAGACTGTGCTTTTTTTGTCTGATTGTGTGAATTAAATGTAAATGAAAGAATAATGTGAAAGTAGAAACAAAATGATGCAAAAGGTTAACAGCAACAAAAAGACAATGCACATTCGAGGATTTTTTTTCTGGAATGGATTTTATCATTATATGAATGTATATATGCGTATGTGTAAATGCATATTATTCATATTATAATTATGTTAAAGTGTTTTAAGATTATATCTCCTGTTCTTTCAACTGTTTCAGCTGCACCACATGGTTTAGGGATATTTTAGGCCGTGACAGCTGACAACAAATGAAATTCACATGACACGCTGCTACGGTTGATCGACTCGAGAAACCGGTTTCTAAAAAAGGGTTTGCAAGAGGAAACTGAACTTCCTGTTTTGACCGTGAAAACGTCTACTCTTCTGAAACTATCTGCATTTTTCTGGAAACACAACACGGCTCATAAAGTCTTAGTCAACGTGAGTAAAACTTTCTCTTTTTGGCATCTTTCTAGACGGTTTTAGCAGATTTTGTCCTCAAAGCTCTAATTTGTTTATGTTACTAAGTCATGAAACTGAGTAGATCTGTTCAGAAGAAAGTAAAAGGATTGCTGTAAAAGCTTCTGAATCTTTCTTTTTTTCGTTGGCACAGAGATCATACTGTCTTTTTTCTCTATTTGGATGGCAAACTGATTGAATGAGTGTTTGTTAGTCAATCAAATTCTGGCTTATTTTACATGTCAGTAAATATTAAAGTCTGTAGATCAGTTGATGAAATGAAGAATTTCACATGCGTCTTTCAATTTACACTTTGAATCCACAAATAAAAGGGATTTACTTGTAAAATTATTTGGCTGTGGTTTCTAAACAACAGTTTTTACTTATTATTGTGTTGAGAATTCAGTAACTTGCAATTCTGATGTAAAAAATTAAGACAATAAAAAGGGATTACTACAGATGACATCAAAATTTCAGAAGAACAGGCCTTGAGAAACAAAATGTTGCCACTGAGTTTCAGTAATGTGTGGCAATGTGTGGTAGCCCATCATTGTTTTGTGCTTTTTTGGCGCTACCCAAAAAAACGAAACTGTCAACTTAAATGAAATTGTTAAATCAACATTAAGAGCCCAGAGGAAATTGTTTTAAGTTTAGAATGTTGTTAGTTTTCATAAACTTTCCTTTTTTTCCAATTTAATTTTTTTCTTGACAAAAAACAAAAAAAAATGACCATTGTAACCCTTGTTCTATCCTAGGTACTTTAACATTGGGAGTTGGGTCATCTAGACCCCACTAGACAGTGCTCTGAACCTTTTTTCTTCATTGATTTGTGATCTTCACTGGTGTCCATGGATTACATGAAATCTTTCCACCTTTATCCACCTTTGTCATGGTAGGGAGAACATGTCAATGTAAGGGTGGGGTCATCTAAGATAGCACAAGGGTTACATCAAATCTAGTGGGAAAATACATAAATTCCAGTTTTGCTTTTACTCCAGGTTAATGAGTAATATTGATTGACTTTATCAATGCTTACAAACTTGTATTTATTGAGGCTGAGGTAAACCTAAAACAGCAAAGAAGGAGACTTTAGTTTACAACAAAAATATAAGATTTTCTATTTAGGAAAATAAATAAGCTAACTAGGTCATTTATACACATTATAAGGATGTCCATATGCTACTGCTGTTAGCTCAAAATGTCCTATTTTAGAGCAACCTAGCAGGTTGTGGTTCACAGATAATAATAAAGCTCCTTTTGTATTAGAAATCATTGTAAGAACTAAACCACACAGTGACTAAACACATTGACTAAACCACTTCCACAAACCTGTAGCCTTGTGTGTTCACATTTTTAAATAATTATGAAGTGTTATTATTTCCCAGCATCCTCTTTTATACCTCTTGTGAATGATAGTCTCATAATTTACATTGTGATTAGCACAATGACTGCAAAAGCTGGGTCTATAAAAAGTGATATTTTAACCTGGGTGTGTTGTGTGTTCTCTGCTTTATTCTATGTAATTCATATAAGCGTTACTTTTGTGTTCCAAAAGAATTCACAAACGTGTGCCAAAAAGAAAATACGTAGTGACAAACTGTAACGCAATTTCAAAGGTTTTGTTTCTGACAACAAATGTAAAATTCAACATAGCAGTTCTATGAGCTTGTTTGTTTCTTTCATGCATGTGTAGCGCCTTCAAGAATGAGCAAAACGCACATTCTCGCGCTTTTAGGACTGTTGCAGTGTCGCTACCCGATACAAACGCATGCACCAGTTGGAAGCGACTTGGTATGAAATGTGAAAGCGGTGCTAATCTTGCTAGTTTTCCACCAGGCTTCGTCTTCTTCTTTCAATGGCGCCCAAAAATGTTCATAGAAACTTGGGTAGCGACACATGAACACAAACGTTTTCATCTCTCAAGCCCAGAAGGCACATTTACGAGCTTTGACTTAGACTTTTCATTGAAAGTGGTCACGTGGACGCACGTTGCCCAAGCCGTCGTGAACTAAGCATGACATTTAATGTCATTGTTCTTTATAACACTTAGATGGTGGTGGGTGGGATTAGATCAAATAAAAGCAATATTTTAAGACAAATTCAACTATTTATTTGAACTCAAGACGTTTTGCAAAAAAGATCTTCCATTCAGTCTCCTGTGGTTCAGTTTGTCAAGTATCAGTCAAATAGAAACGCTGAAAGCTCTGTTTGTCTTCTCAGGATGCATCCTTTTTGTGCCGCTCTGCTTCTGGCTTTTTTCATCCATGGTCATTCCGCTCCTGATGTAAACCGTTTGTGGGAGGAGTGGAAACAGAAACATGACAAAAGTTACAGTAATCAGGTATGTTTTGGGAGGAAAACAAAAAAAAAACACACATTCTCCCCTTAATGTTCAATGTCTACCAAAACAGTACTTCTTAAAATTTTCTAGACAGAGATAGATTTCAGAAGAGCCGTATGGGACAAGAACCTCCATGTGGTGATGAAACACAACCAGCAGGCCACGGAGGGAAAACACAGCTTCACTGTAGGACTCAACCACCTGTCTGACATGGTAAACTTCTGCTTCTGCCTTTTAAACTTCCCCTTTTTCTATTGATTCATAGGTTGTCCACACAGCTAAAAGAAGATTGATTAAAAAAATAACACAAGTATAAATGTTTGGCACAATTTGGGAACAATCTTTTCTAAGATCTACACATTTTCTTTACATTTCTTGACTTTGCTGACAGTTTTATTCACAGGCTTTCTGCTAAATGCAGCTTTCAACTGATATTTCTGCATCCAGTCGGTGTCCTACTTGAGTAAATGAAGCTTAAAGAAGCAATGCACTCAACCAATGAAAGGCTTCAATGCTTCATGAAGCTTCATCTGTCCATCACTAGTCAGTAAGAAGCCAGTACTCGCACCTTACTAATGGCGTTAGGGCACCATGAGACAGTGTCACCGGTGCTTCACAAATACGTCCAACTTCCATTATCCTTAAACATACTTCATGATACACTTACCACATGCAGGACAATGGTACGTTCTATTTTCATGGCATACTTTTAAGGTGGATGTTTAAGCCTCGAGGGAACTGCAAGACACTCCCCTTAAGATGCAACCGCTCCTCTCTGTAACTCTCCACATATCCACAGCATCAGTACCTGTCAATCCCCCATATAGATACATGGGACTGAGCCTTTAGTTGGCCGGTGAATAACTTTATTATTCCTTTAAAACAACTGGATGGGGTGAACAGGAAGAGGGAAGTCTGGGTAATTGATAGATAATGAGTGGGACAGCATTCACGCAAATAAAACTGCATCAATTGAAAAGAATTGCCAAGAAAAACATGAAATAAACAGTAACTTGATGCATACAGCTCCTCTCACATGGAGAATAGTAGATAAAAAGAAAGTTTTCTACAATTAAAATATACATTAAAACAAATTAGTAACAAGAACAAGTCATTTTCTTAGTGAAAGTCTCAAGTCACTGTATGAGCCATGTTGAGATTCATTACACAACCTTTACTTTGAATATCTGTGGGTTCCTTCATTGTGTCATTTATCACAAAATCTTATGCAAAGCAATGACCAACAGATAGGGATTAAAAATGCTAATCCACACTGCATGTAAACACTCTAAAGAGCTTCCACAGTGGACGTTTGTGCAAAACGAATGTCTTCGTGCGGCGGCGTTAATCTGCACTTAAACCTCCGTTCTGTGCGCTTCTTTAAAACCAAAACCTATAGAGCAATTCCAATCTCTTTGCATCCAATCTGATTAGTTTAATCCAGCCTGGGTCTGGCCGAGCCTGGACAGTCACTGGCGTGTTACACAACTCTCATATGAGCAGCAGTATGTCTGGGAGGGCTAATGAATTTATAAGCTAACAGACATTTGAGAGCATCAACACAGCCGTGCAAGATGTGCAACCGCATATGAGTGCACTGAATGCACTGTATGGCTGTTATTCTTTTACTCAAAAAACTGATGCATTCAGTGTTCACATCTCAGTTAAATGTCCCTATATACCCAGATAGAGTTTGATTAATTAAAACCTGCAGATAATATGTTTGGAGAAAGAGTCAGAGTATACATTTTCTGAAAACAAAATTCTTAAACCATGAAAATACTCAAAAGTAACTTAAAAATGAAAAAAGATGGAGATGGTTTCATGAGGAGGAGTTGATGAAAAAACAACAGCAATGAAACCCTGAAGCCTGGATGGGCTGTGACGCGCTGACTCTGCAGGAACCTGGCAGACGTGTGGGACACACAAACAAGCTCTTGGCCCGCTGTCAGAGGACAGTGCATAACAGTTCTATTAGTTTCTGCTGCAAATATGAGCACAAACGCAGAGCGGCAGAGACAGGAGCATGGCAAAACGGAAAAGGTCTAAGAGGATTTGGACAAAAAGGGGAAACTCAGAAAAAAATGTGATTATAAAATATACAAAAACAAAACAAGTTTCAGGAAAGACAGAGATTATTGACGGGAACATTAGGTAAACATTGGAAAGTTAAAGGGATTAAAGGAATTGCAGCAAATTCTAAATGAAATATCTTGGTTTTATGACAAAAAGATTCAACAACTGGAGGTTCTTTTTTCACAAAATAACAATTTGCAGAAATATTTAAAATAATTATATTTAGGTTTTGTCAGTTTACATATTATAACGTTTCAAAAAATTAAACATAAAGTAAATACAGTTTTGACAGTGTAATACTTACTGTTCTTTTTCAGAGTTTAGCTAAAGTTGTGTTGAAAATCATACAGGAAGTTTTGAACGTTATTTCATTTTTGCACAATGTGACAACTCACAGATCAGCTGTGTTGAAAGTAAGAAACAACGTGAATGTAATTAAAGTCCATCTTTTGATCTATTTTAGAAGAGGTCTTTTAAATATAATTATGCCGTTTTTAGCCACATCTGAATACCTGTGTCATTTTCTAGAGCCTAGTTTCTGCAGAGCGGCAGGGGTTCATTAGAACACCCCCTCTGAGTTGACCGATGCTTCCCGACATCCTTCTGTTTAAGGCTGTGGCACACAGCCACTACGTGTGTTTTGTGCATTTTCCCCGTATGACATTTTGGTCTTTTGTGACACATGCGTGATAATTCATAAGTGTTGCCTTTGTTATTGGTCGACGTGCACAGATGGTCAACGGTTTTGGCCGACGGGTCTTTATCTTGGTTGGGTTTTCAGCTTTCGAACATTTTTGGTCGGTTAAGCAGTTTACGCGCATTCAATGATTACATCAATCTTACACAAGTGTGGATGATTTCTGCTGGATGCATACGCAAATGTGTGGCTTCCCACGACCAGTCCACGTGACAGACTTTTGACGCATGAACCATCGACGTATAACTTTTATATCGTGCATACGGCGCACATATCACGTTCAAATTACGTAACTGTCGCACAAATCACAGATGATGCTTGCGTTGTTTGTTCGTGCTTATTCCATGGTTTTAACGTGGTTCATTCGTATACCTGTGAAAATTTCTCGTAAAGACCTTAAACTTTTCTGGCTTTTTCACGTGTATTCATTCACACATGACCAACTTTCATCAGTTATTTCAATGAAAAGAGGTGAGTTTAATGTTGTGGGGTTTTTATTTTTAATATTTATTTTTTACATGCTGTTTTTGACGTTAAGACAGCTGAGGAAATAAACGAGAAGCTCAATGGCTTCAAGATGGAGGAACATGCCGACTACAGAAATCACACTTCAAAGCTACCAAGCGGCGTATCAACACCAGCGAGCGTGGACTGGAGGAAGAGCGGTCTGGTCGGTCCTGTCAGGAACCAGGTAAGAAGCTGCCAGCAGACAGCGCACATCCCCATGTGAGACCACTGCAGTTCAAACGTCTCTGTGCTGCAGGGTTTGTGCGGCTCGTGCTGGGCTTTCAGCTCTTTGGGGGCTCTGGAGGGCCAGCTGAGTAAGCAAAGAGGAGTCCTGGTTCCACTGAGTCCACAGAACCTGGTGGACTGCAGCACCGTGGACGGGAACCTCGGCTGTCGAGGAGGCTACATCACCAAGTCCTACAGCTACGTCATCCGAAACAAGGGCGTCGACTCGGAGGAGTTTTACCCATACGAGCATCAGGTCAAACTTTAGTAAAACTGACCATTGCCTCTGCAGATGATCTCTTCTGCGCGAAAAACGGAAAAATGTACCCAAAAATGTTGTATTAAATGTACAGATTTGATTACCGGTAATGTAATTTTTTAGGAAAACTATCAGAATCAGAAGCCTTTATTGTCATTGTACATAATAAAATAGCGAAGTTGTAGCAGCCCTGGAGTGGTAAAATACTGTAAATCTAATCAAAAAATGTATAAGAACCAATACAAATACAAGTATGAAAAAATAGAATAAGGTGAAATGCAGCACAAAATCAGCATATCAGCAGAGAGGTTACATTTAGTCAAACTACCGGTGCTACCAATATTTATTTGAATAATGAGGAAAAGAAATGGTAGAACAGTTAAACAATGTATGTTGACAATTCTGCAAATGTTTTGTTTGTTTGCAGAACAGGAAATGTCGCTATTCTGTGACAGGAAAGGCTGGTTATTGCTCCAGCTTCCACATTCTTCCACGGGGAGATGAGGGGGCTCTGCAGGCCGCAGTGGCTGCAGTGGGACCAGTCGCTGTAGCCGTGAACGCCATGTTGCCATCTTTCCATAGCTACAGAGGAGGTGAGGCCCATCGTGGCCAGAGATTTAGATTTGGAGCTTTAAATTCACAAAAAATCTCAACTGAAAAATTGAAAGTCAATAAAAAAAAAAAAATGTCAGTTTTTTTATGCAGAATTTTGATGAAAACTGTGTTAATTATTCTTTATTTTTGGTTTAAATGGTTAAAATGTCTTTCAACCCCAATATTTTGCCATTTTTAAAAAAATATTTACCTAAAGGTCTAAAACATTTATTAAACTTATGTCATTTGTAACAGCTGCCATTTATTTCCCAAAATTTTCACTTTAGCACTTCTTGTGCTTTTAATTGACTTTAAATTAACTTCTAATTACAATTTAAGAAACTGACATTTCTTCACATAATGCGTGAAAACTGTTTACTAATTTATTTGGCAGTAATTCTATTCCTGAGTTACATATTAGTCGGCCGTTTTTCCAAAAGTATATCTGTTTTATATATATAACAAACCTTTTTTGTTTTTTTTAAATAGTGTCAATTAAATACATTTGTCACTATGGGTGAAATTATTACAGATAACGTCAGAAAATCGAGCCATTTGCAGTTTTATGAAGTCATCTCAGAGCATTTCCATTTTGGAACATCTACTGTTAATCTAATCCTTTCATATTATTCTACATTTTGGAGACTAGCCTTTTAACAATTATTGTACTGCATTTTCACATACTTATATTTTCATTGTTACCGTCACGTTCTTTTTTTTTGTAGGTTTGTACAATGACCTCCAGTGCAACTCCATGCTAGTAAACCATGCTGTCCTGGTTGTGGGGTATGGCAGAGAAGCAGGACAGGACTACTGGCTTGTGAAAAACAGGTAGACTGTCTCTTTCCAAGCAACATCAGATTTAAAAATAAACCTAGCCTGCAATTACTGTTTGATCTGTGTAATAATTGGAGTATTTCTCATGGTTCCAGCTGGGGGTCTGGATGGGGGGAAGAAGGCTTTATTCGGATTGCCAGGAACAAGAGCAATCTCTGCGGCATTGCAACTTTTGCAGTCTACCCTTCACTGTAGATTTTCATGGACATCTATTTAAAGTTTCACCATTTTAAAAGCCTTCCCAGTGGTCTTTTCATCCTGATTATGCCATTTTTAGCATGACATAACAAATAAAAAAAATGTAAACAGCATTTTTTTCATCTGCTCCCAATTCACAACAATCTGAATAAAGAAAAACTCATAATGTAATTTTCTTTATGTCCTCTGTCATCAGAAAACTGCTACAAGAACATACAAAAAATAAAACATTTCACCATTCTCATTGGAGTTTAAAGTTAAAAACCAAAACAAGTGTCTTTTGCATATTGTACATTTTTATTTAAATAGTATGTTTGATAAAAGTTTTTATTATGATGTTAGAATACTAACTTTATTTATTTATGTTTTTTTGTCTGTGTTGAAGTACATTCTATGCAAAATAAACATTACATTACAATTCAGTATATGATCTCTGTTCTACCATCTTCTGAAGCCTTTGGTTCCTGGGAAGGCAGATCAAACTAAAATGATTACAAAACATGTTTAGTCTGAACCAGGGCAAACTTTTTGACTCATGGGCCACAAAGGGTTCTAAAATTTGACAAAAGGGCTGAACCCAGAGTAGATCCGTGGAGCGTTTTTTGGTAATCCACCTCAAACCATAGAATTTGGACAAAAACATGCTTTAATTTTGATTGAAAACACATTTAAATACTTTAAAACAGAACATTATAGAGTTTTTAATTTCAAAACCTTGATTTTACTCAAATGTTATCTCATCAAAACCAAGATTGTAAAATTTTATAATCCCCTGAAGCATTCGCTTATGTTTAATTTCTGTTTCTGTCATTTGATCTCTGGAATTATTTAAGAGGCAACAGTCAAACAGTTCATTGCAGGCAAGAAGGCAAAAGTTAAGTTAATTGATATGATGGGTTCTGTCAGCTCCATATTTGGCTTTTAGAAGTTGAGTGGATTGCTTTGATTTCCAAAGATGAAAAATACTTACATTCATAATCATGGTGGCCCTTTTTGTGGCTTGTTTCTGCTGCCACCAAGTGGCCAAAACTTTCATCGACCTATATTTGATTTATAAGGTGGCCACACTGATGAATTTAGGTGAAATAAATTATTTAAAAAAATATTAGTACTCCAAGTTGTCTTTGAGACCAAGTGAAGATCGTGAATTTAGGAATCCACAGAAAACAAGTTTCTGCCGGTTTCAATGGGAAATTGGCCTCACCTGTGTCCTCTCGTTCAGATGCCATTACCCAATCAGAGCTGATGCACACCATAGTCTGATTTCTATAAAATATTTTTGTCTGGTCCAGCTCCTGATGCCTGCCCACTGAGAGCTTCCCACCTTAAAATGTTCTGGAGGCTGGTTTTCACAGTTTTGTGTGGCTTTGTGCCTGCAGTCAGGTCACACCTGGACCAGCACTGGAACCTTTGGAAGAAAACGTACAGTAAAACGTACTCCCATGAGGTAAAACCCCAAACTTTTATGTCCACTCACTTCAAAAACAAATGTAATTCATTTTCTCATTTATATTTGTGTGTTTGAAGATAAAAGCACACTATAATCTGTTTACTTTTATTTTGAAGGAAAACATTAATTTCTCCCTGTAACTCTCAAGTCTGACAGTTTGTGTTGCATGTTCAATGTGCTGTGCTCCAGGTTGAGGAGTTTGGTCGCCGACGAATCTGGGAGGAAAACCTGGAGATGATTAGCGTCCATAATCTGGAAGTTTCCCTCGGCTTGCACTCCTATGAGCTGGCAATGAACCACTTGGGTGACCTGGTCAGTGAAGGAAAATGTAACCGCGTGAAGATGAGTTGATTTAAGTTAAAGTTGATGCATCAAGTTGCGGTTTCTTTGCAGACCGTCGAGGAGCTCATTGCGTCTCTGACGGGTACTGTCGCACCAGTTGGCCTGGAGAGAATTCATTATGATTTCGTTAAAATGAACACGTCTGTGCCTGAATCTGTGGACTGGAGGGAAGGAGGACTGGTGACTTCGGTCAAAACGCAGGTAAACGGCGGGTGTACTACAAAAATTGTTTTTAAAAAGTGTAATGTTTGAAAAAAACGTCAAATTTCTTATTTTTTTTAAGTGTCTCTTCTTTACAAAAAACACCTGTTTAGTACCTTAAAATTCAGTGTGTCTTGACCCTCCACTTCAGGGTCGCTGTGGTTCTTGTTGGGCGTTCAGTGCGGTCGGGGCCCTGGAGGGCCAACTAAAAAAAACTACAGGCATCCTAACGTCCCTCAGCCCACAGAACCTGGTGGACTGTTCCACCAAATATGGCAACTATGGCTGCAAAGGTGGCTTCATGTCAAACGCCTTTCAGTACGTCATAAAAAACCAGGGCATCTCCTCTGATGCTGCTTATCCCTACATCGGAAAGGTTGGTCAGAAGAAACTTGGGTTTGTGTGAAACTGGCTTGAATTTTGAACTTCGAAAAACCTTTTTTAGAGAGACAAATGCAAGTACGACATAAAGCACCGAGCTGCTAACTGCACCGGATACAACTTCCTGCCAAAAGGAGATGAGTTTGCACTTAAAGTGGGTGTGGCTACCATCGGCCCCATTTCTGTTGCAATTGATGCTTCGAGGCCCAAGTTTCTCTTCTACAGACACGGTGAGAAGGTGTGCTTTGTCGTGGTTGACTTGAGTATGAAGCTTTTTAACGCGTTTTCCTGACAGGTGTGTACAAGGATCACTCATGCAGCCACAACGTGAACCACGGAGTTCTGGTTGTGGGGTACGGCACGGAGAATGGACAAGATTATTGGCTGGTTAAAAACAGGTTTGTAGGGCAGGTGGAAGAGTGCAACAACTATTCAAACTCTTGCATTTGATGTCCCTTTATCTATTTATTTATTTATATATATATATATATTTTTTCTTTTAAGTTGGGGTGAACGCTATGGAGATGGAGGATACATCAAAATGGCTCGGAACAGACGCAACCAATGTGGCATCGCTCTCTATGCTTGTTTCCCGGTCATGTGATCAGGATTAGTGTTTTTGAATCTGTATGATGCATTTAAAAGGTTTTTCTGTGTATTGGTTTTAATAATTCACTGAAAACGCGTTTCTTGGAATAAAATGGATTTAAATTAAATACTTTGGTCCCAAATTTGCCAGTGTGGACAGTGTTCTCGTTACCTGGATTAAGTGACAGGTAAATCAAAAGCTGCAGGGGTGCCTGCCCTAGAAGACTGTCATTGCTCCCTATTTTATAGTTTGATCCTCCTGCTTTGAAATTCCCGTCCAGCTTAAGAACTTCAAGTAGATCAGAGGTTCAACGGCTCAAGAGTCCCATGTGGCTCTTTGACCCCCCCGCACTGTGGCTCTCTGGTTAAAGAAGTGTTTAGTTTTTAGGAAAGTTAGCGGACTTATTCAACTCGCATGTTGAACTAAGACATTTAGATTTGATCCACTTTAGATTTTATTTTTTGTTGCACTGGTCGGGATAGGCTGGGATGAGGGGATGTAAGCTAGTGGGAGAGTGTTAACCCTTGTGCTATCCTAGGCACTTTAACATTGGGAGTTGGGTCATCTAGAAACCACTAAACAGTGCTCTGAACCTTTTTTCTTCAATGATTTGTGATCTTCACTGGTGTCCATGGATTACATGAAATCTTTCCACCTTTATCCACCTTTGTCATGGTAGGGAGAACACGTCAATGTAAGGGTGGGGTCATCTAAGATGGCACAAGGGTTGAAAGATGGATGGGAAGCAGGGGCAGGCTCACTCAGCACAGGTGGTCCCACCCACTCTCGGGTCTTGAGATTTTCTTTTTTTTTGTGCCAAAAATGGTAGTCTAATTCTGTCAGAAATTGTATAAAGAATTTCCTGTTTAGTAGAAGTTGAGAAGAGCAGATTGAGACATTCAATGCAGTCCAGGACAATGATCTTTGTAATGTTTATTTCTTATGATTCCCATCATGAAACTGGAAAGCTGGCACCAAATGCACCTTCCAGCACAAGCAACTCTGACAGAAAATACAGCACCTTTTCAGCATCACTAAAGTATTCTCAACAAGAAATGAAATATTCAGTTTACCAAGATTTTCATTTACAAAACATGAGGACAACATATAACAGCATATTGTTTTTTTGTTTGTTTTCCTTGAGCTTTTGTTCCACAAACTCCGTACTTTCACATACAAACATCTAGTTTCTACACGAAATACACTGAATTTCTCAAGTGAAGTCACATTAAGAGCGAGACCTTTCAGTTAAACAAATCAAACTGAAAAACGAGGACACTCCTCGAGTCCCAGCTACAGTGGAGGATTCCTGCAAGTTCCCCGCCGCCACGGGTTTCCTGGCGTAAGTAGGTCCGTTTTTCTGGATTCATTTATGGACTCATTGGTGTCTCCAGAACCAAAAAGACAAATCATGCCATAAAAACATTTGACAAACTGCCATTAATAGGAAAAGTCCTTTATACTAGTGTTTCATTTCCACTACATTCCATATCACTCCCATTGATACAGATAAACCAGCAACCCTTTTCACAATTTGTACATATGTGTGTAAATATATATATATTTATATATATATGTTTATATAGAATGAAAATTCTACACATTTTATAGCAATCTTTTACATTTTGGGCAGAAATCAGATTTATTTGAACTTTGCTACTTTTTTTAGTTTTGTTAGGGGAGGGGCTCCAGGTTATTGCTTCCACTTCCTTCTTTATTAATGGATTTGTACAAACAACCAAGCTATTTATATTTTTTTACACAATGAATGCATCTTCATTTCTATAACTATTGCCTTTCCCCGGCCTTAACCCATCTTGTATCTTCGTGACAAGATAAACTGTAGGCGCACTGTATAACTGTCATCATATATACTTCATAAACATGGATAAAAATCACCTGGGTTCAGGTAAACAAAGACCACAGCCACCACTTACTTTCAGAACACAAACTTAGGTCATAACCACTTTTTAACCCCACTTTGATTAAGAAAAACCACTGCAAGCAACACGTCTATATCATCATACAACAATGGGAACAGTTGTTCTTTCTTTGGACAAGAACAGCTGGCATACAGGACGTCCAAGAAGTCAGACAACACGGCACAAAACATGCGTTACGATCGGTTGTACAGAGTTTTGGAGGACGGCGCTGTCGTTGAAGCTTTTTCCCTAAATGGAGTCATCTCTGAGACTGACTGTCTCTGAGGAGAAAGGCACTTTCAGGGATGACTGAGCACCCAGATGCTAAAGGACGAAACTGAAACTGCACAAGAACACCCAGGTTGGTCGTGAAAGATAGACATCCGCACATAATTATCTCTCTTTTAAATGTTTTCCCTGGTCCTAAACGAAGAAAACGGTAGGAAAATAGTCTACAAAACAATTGAAACATTAATGACTTGTTATTTAAAAAGTAATAGAAAATTGACAGAACACTATTTGACAAAACTTGAAGCTACGTTCACATCGAGTTTTCAACACGTTCTAGAACGCGCACACCCATGGTCTTCACAATGGACAAGCAGGGAGGGGCTTCTTTTTTTGCTGTTAACTAGCGCATGTCACTTAAACGGGTGTTGCCGTGTGCGGTGTGAACGTAGCTTAAGAAAAATACTTAATTTAAAAAATCTAATTTTTCATACTATAGTCAGGGGGTTCATATAAAACTAATTTCTTACGTTTAAAACCAATAAATCTAAAAAAATACAGTCAGCAAGTGATTAGCTTATATTATTTTAGCATAGATTAGCTTAGCTTAGCATAAAGAGTAAAAATGCTTTCTGGGTTGTGTTGGAATTACTTCACATAGTGCACTGTATAGTGCGTTTGCCATTGTGTAGTGTTGTCCGAATCTACAATTCCAAAATTAAGTACCCTAGAAATTTTCAAGAAGTCTCTGCGATAAGCCAGTGTGCATGGATGATCCCTAAATTGACGAATATAGACCACAATGCATTGCGTCTCAACAATTTTTGCCTAAAAAGTATATTTTTTTAATAAACCATCAACGTTTTTATCTTCAGAAGACAGTGGATACATAAATAATCGTCACAAAACGCTCATATCATTTCGATTTTAACTTTGTGAAATCGATGACGTCCTCTTTGCCGTTTAAAAAAAAGAAAATGAAAAAAATGGGGAGCATGGTGTCCAAATTGTTTTCTATATACAGGGGACTGCATAGTCCTGCACCATCTAGTTTCTTACTAGTTAGGGATTAGGGTGGGAATTTGTTTAGCTGTTCATGCTAAGCTAAGCTAAATGAAGTAAACAATGTTATCTGTTGGTGTCAAGATGAATAACAACCCTTAGCAAACAGTAGTACACAAATATACTACTATACGTAATAGACCAAATACGTGTAGATTTGGATATATGGCCTTCGCACTGAATACTTCTTCAGACTAAATTGGAACATTTTTAGTTTACAATATATAGATAGCATAAAAAAAGTAAACTTCAAGTATACTGTCTCACTTTTAGTATACACTTAGTGTAATTGTAGTACACTTAAATAAACTAGTTTTTGCTAAGGGAACCTCTGAGGACAGAAATGTCACATATGAATAAATGTGTCGGAGAAATATAAACTAAAGAGAGATTATGAAATATAAAGGGAATGCCTTTAAAATTTGTGGGAATAAAAACACACAAAAAATGTAATTTCAAAATATAGAAATCTAAATGTGTAGTTTTCTTTGAACAGACTGATACTTTTTGATGTCATCTTTGTGTCTTTTTATGGTAGAATCATTTCACTCACACATGCATAAACAGAGGAGGGTATTTTTGGGTCAAACTTCCACACTTTGACTTACTGATTGTCGGCACACGTTGGTTTACACCTTTGGAAAAATTTACCAGGTAGAATTGGGATCAGTTTGTCTTGAAGTTCTGTCAAATTTTAAGTCAGAACAGATATTTTAGCACTAAAAGAGTCAACCATGAGCACAGAGGAATCACCTTTACAGTAAAATTGGGGCTTGGCAGTCATTTTGTACCAAAGTATGAATTTTGTTGACTTTCACTTTTTCGCACAGTATGGGAAAATAAGGTTTGGTTTAAGCGATCTTTATGAAATTCCACACACACGTTTCAATGGTAAACCTGATACAGCTTTACAGTCAAGGTTGCACCTATGGCTCCAGAAAAAATACTTTCCTCTCTAAGACAATAAAATTTGACTAAAATAAACCCTAAAAAATTTGTGTGACTTTATAAAATGGTTAAAAAAATTATGTATCTGCAGTAAAATACTGAAATGGTTGCACTTATTTGTCTAAATGGTGGAATGTAAATAGGTTTTTTGTGCTAACTTTGCAAACATCTTTTTATTAATGTACAAATCGAACACACTCCTTTGTGAAGTCTCAAGTTGTAAACACCTGCTTTCTGATTAAAACCTCAATTTAAAAAAAAAGCCCCATAGACAGTTACATGACTGATTTATGATTTAAAAAATGGATTTGACATTATTTTTATGCAACCCAAACCCTCCCACAAACATATGCGCGATCCACATAAAAACGCCAACAACATTCCACACAGCAAGGAGGAGAAACACAGGTTCAACACTGAGGAAATAGCTCCAACTCGTCCCATGCACAACAGAGAATCCTGGGAAATGCATCTTTACCTGTTTGAGTTTCGTGGCAACAATTCAACCGGAATTATTCAGGAACTGAAACGGAAAAGTGTCTGAATAAGTCCAGCTTAACTGGAATGTTAGAACACTATGCGGCAGAAAGTAACAGCATTCAATCAGCAGGTCTGGCTTCAGTAACAGGCAGTTTTCAAGGGTCAAATATTTGTGATTTCATCTTAGAAAAAACAAACACAAGAATCACAAAGAATACTCAAAACATCTTTTTGAGTGAAAATATAAATCGAGCTTTACCACAAAAATCACAGTAAATTATTAGCAGCACTGAAAGCCAGTCACTGAAACCAATCACAAGCCAAAAAATAAAAAAATACACAGCGATCATGTCTGTAGACTGCATATTTTCATCCAAACCACATCATCTTTTAGGGCAATTCCTTTGTATTATATGTTTCAATGTATAAAACCACATCTGGCAGAGAGCAGCTGACTAAAGCAGAGGTGTTGTGATGCTCAAATAGCTTTGTCCACATGTGTGTGCTCTTCTTTTATGATCGCTGTGTGTCTGCAAAGACATTGGATGATGCAATCCACATTTCAAAGGATTCTAGGCCTACATTAGGGAGGCCGGTCTGTTCTGTGTGACAGACAGGCAGCGTTTGAAGCTCTCGGGGGTGTTTGGGCTCCAGGGCTCGGCCACGCTCTCCAGTTTTACTCCACTGCCCACTGCCGGTCATTTTCTTTACTGTAACACTTGGCCACGAGTTTCAGGCAACTTTGTTGCGAGGAAACTGCCGGCAGCGAGGGCACCAGCAGCAAACAAAATAGGCAAGGCTTTAGTGATGCCAACAAAAGACTGGAAAATGCTGATACCCAACACGGCAGCCAGTTTACAGAGGGCATTCAGGAAACCAAATGCTGTGGTCCTGAGGAAAAGAGGGACAAATACAGTCTCAGATGGATGTTACAACACTTTCCAACAACAACAACAACAATTTATTTATAATCAGCTAAATACCTCACAACTTTCACCAGGAGCTGCAAGAAGAACAAAAAGCATATGCACTTCTAATGTTTGGGAGACTGAAAAACTAAATATGTAAACAAGAAACCTTTTTTACAGCTCTTTTGATTGATCAATATCAACACCTGTTGAATTGTGTGAAAGCCTGAAAATCTGTGATCAGAGGTATTGACTGTATGTGGGAACTGGACTTAGTGACTCCTCCCCCTTGGCGTTACAAACAAGCAGTACCAGCTGGTTCCAAGAAGCTGAAACCCCAAAGACTTCTAATGAGAAATACACAGCTATTACTCAGTAATTATATTTGTCGGCATAGCCATTCTTGCTATGTTAGCTTTTTAACATATTCTAGATAATGCTTTTTTTCCCCATGATAGTTTTCCTGTAGTGCAAGTTATTAAAGTTATAAACTGACCAATCGGATGCCTAACTAAAAGTATGAGATCTTATCAAACGTTTGAAACAAGCTCCTGATTGGCAGGAGTGGTTGCCATAGAAACAATGACATTCGAACAAACACGGTGACATCCGTATCACAAAAAAATGGTGATTGAATTCACTTCATTCTATTGGAGCCAGAAGTAAGCCATTTTCTCTGAGTGAGTGTCACTCGCTCCATGTTCTCATTTACGGCCAATGAGTGGGGACGAAACCAGTGATTCAGGTAAAGCACCTTTTCTTGCTGGGTTAATTTCATAAATTATAATAGAATTATTTTCGGTGGGTCAGTGTGGGTGGACTAGATATGTGACCTCTGGTGTATCATTCTTTATAAACCTTTAATGTCAGAAAAAAAATCCATTCAGCTCAAAAATCAAAATTTTAAAGGAGTATTGACCATAAAGGCAGCAACATGGTTAAAGGGCTGGCAAAAACATACAAACACAGGCAGATGAAGTTTTAAAAAACAAATTATACATTTGATTTCAAGAACTGTTTTTTTTTGTTAATTTAACCCCTTGATGCCAATTGATGCCAATTTGCATCAATGTGAATTTCCTCTTGGAAATCAGCAGCTATCACCCCTCTTTTTAAAGGAGGTTATGCTTCAGATGTAACCCTTGTGCTATCCAAGGCACTTTACCATTGGGAGTTGGGTCATCTAGACCCACTAGACGGTGCTCTGAACCTTTTTTCTTCAATGATTTGTGATCTTCACTGGTGTCCATGGATTACATGAAATCTTTCCACCTTTATCCACCTTTGCCATGGTAGGGAGAACACATCAATGTGAGGGTGGGGTCATCTAAGATAGCACAAGGGTTAAATTGGAGTAGGCCCATCTCCATCTTACCTTGCTTATCTAAGGTCTCCCAAAAACTGGTCAACAAACAACTAATTTATTATTTTGAAAATCACAATATTGTGAGCCCTATGCAGTCCGGTTTCCAAAGTGGACACAGTTGTATCTCAGCAACTATGAAAGTGCTGACTGACATCATTTGTGCCCTTGATAAGAAGGAGTATTGTGTGGCTGTTTTTGTCGACTTGGCTAAAGTCTTTGATTCTGTCGACCACTCAGTATTGCTTAAGCGGCTCCATCATATAGGTCTCTCAATGGATTGTGCTGCTTGGTTCAGAAGTTAGATCAACGACCGTGTACAATTTGTGCACACGGCTGGCTACCAATCCTCTCCACTCCCGGAAACCATGGGGATCCCTCAGGGGTCTATCTCAGGACCAACTTTATTTAAAATCTATATAAACTAAATTGCTCATCCTTCTGGAAAACCCCCTCATTCATTCACACCTTGTGAGGGCAGTATTTCAACCTTTGACTGCATGACACAGCAACAGCTCACATAAATACAATACAATGCATAATCTGGTAAAAAATGACAGTACTACTTATCTTGGATTCTAGTGACATTATCTACACATCAGCTTTAAAACCTCTCCTTCATAAATTGGATGTCCTTTATCACATTAACCCTTGTGCTATCTTAGATGACCCCACCCTTACATTGACGTGTTCTCCCTACCATGACAAAGGTGGATAAAGGTGGAAAGATTTCATGTAATCCATGGACACCAGTGAAGATCACAAATCATTGAAGAAAAAAGGTTCAGAGCACTGTCTAGTGGGTCTAGATGACCCAACTCCCAATGTTAAAGTGCCTAGGATAGCACAAGGGTATAAGTGCCTAGGATAGCACAAGGGCTAGTATTCGTTTTGTCACTGCGGCTCCCTATAATACCCATCACTGCCATTTATAAGATCTTTGAATCATATACTTGGCCGTCGCTCCACTCTCACAGGCATTGGTACCATTTCATTTACAAGACTCTCATTGCCAAAAGTCCATTTTACCTTTGTTCCCTCCTTAACATCTCTACCAGTACTCGTAGTTTGCGTTCTAGTGATTTTCTCACTACGGTTGTTCCCAGGGTTTGTACTCTCCTGGGCCACTCTTCATACTGGAATGAGTTGCAGAAAACCTTGAAGTTGCGTTCCTTGTCATCCTTACCTGCCTTGAAGAAATCTTTACTAGATGTGGTTTGTGACGAATGTAGATGTTTTTAGATTTTTTTATGGGTCTCTTTCTGTCCTTTTATTGTAAACATTAACCAGGTGCATCCTATACACTTTTTATTGTTAATATTGATGTGTGAATATATCCTGTTTTATTTGGATGCAACTTAAATTATATTGTCATTCTGTTGTATTGTGGCTGCAAACTCAGGTCATCGTTGCAAATGAGAAATTGTTTTCAATCGACCTACGTGGATAAATAAAGGTTTAACTAACTAACTAACCAGCTAAAACCCCTTTTGCTCCCAACTGCCCTTAAATTAGCTTCTAAATCAAAGTAAAACTTTTATTTCATTGCTGGAAATAAATCCAGGTATCAAAGAGTTAAAATGCAGGCACCCATATTTAATTTCCCTCAAAAAATTCTGGAAATCATTGGTGGATATTTGTTTTATTTCCAAGATTAAGGAAAGCAAAGAGTTTTGGACAACAAAGCGTTTTTGTGGAGATTCATTGGCTTTAAAATGATTTCAGCATATAAGTGAAAATAAATATCTGACCCATTTAGGTCAACTCAATCAAAAGGAGTTTCTAAAACAGAACTCTGCTGCACCCATTTTATAAAGTAAAACGTTTTAAATAATGTTTTGCTGGTACTTTCCTCTAACTATTGTCCAGCTTATTTGAAGTATTATAGTCTGGAAAACAATCAAATAAGCAAACATACCTACTGTATGTCAACAAAAAAAGAAGCGTCCATCCCACCTTTTATCGGAGGGGTACAGCTCCACTGTGACCACATCCAGGGCGTTCCAAGAGGCAATGCTGATGCCCCCAAATAGACACAGGAGGGCGATCATCCCTGACTCGCTGTTCCCAAACATCAGGAAGAAACAGCTGACGCAAGAGATGATGCTGGACCCCGCTGTGAGGAGACAGGAAGGAGCGCACTGAAGGAAACAGATTCTGCCGCCGTCACTGACACGATGCCCCAATTCACCCACTACTCCATAACCGCTAAAAAACTGGATAGTGCAGGAATATCTGGTAACTTGATTTTTTAAAGCAATTAAGACACCATGCTCACTACTTAATTCTTTAAATTGCATATAAGACGTCTCATATTTTCTGAAGTAAAGTAATAAATATGAACATTTTACAAAGATTATTTAAAATTCAGCTGTATTCTGAAGATGACAATATGGATGATTATTAAATATATAAATACATATATATATATTTTTTTTTCAAACGACAAACAGCTCAAACGCAATGCATTGTGGTCTATATTCATCAATCTAGTGGGCATTGATCATTGACTGTAAAAGCAACGGATGAATCAAGCTTTACCTACAGCTCTCGTAAAATACGGAAAACTCCCTCACCATTGCTCCCTGATACTGGCGCCGCCATGTTGAAACCAGTCAACGGTGAATTGGTCAGAGTCACTCTGAGTCATTGTATCTATGGCAACTCCTGTCACCACTGCCACAGATACGATGACTCAGAGCCCCTCGGACCAATCACTGTCGACTGGTTTCAACATGGCGGCGCCGGCGCCCATCAGGAAGAAATGCTACTCCCTATTGGGAACACGAGAAGGGAGGGGTTGAGCTGTCCATTGTTTTTACAGTCAATGACATTGATGCATACTGGTTTATTGGTGAGACTTCTGGGAAATTTCCAAGGCACCTGATTTTGGAATTGTAGGTTGTGTGCGAATTTCTTCACTACTCACTACATAGTGCGTTTCAATTCCAAAATTGACTGCCCTAGAAATTTCTCTCTGTGAAAAACCAGCATGCATCGATGCTCACTAGATTGGCGAATATAGACCACAATGCATTGCGTCTGAAAAATTTTTGACGAAAAAAATGTATTGAAATGTATTTTTGAAATAAAATAAAAAAACTTTTTATCTTCAGAATACAGTGAACTCACTGACGTCATATTTGCCGTTAAAAAAAAAAAAAAGTAGTGAGCATGGTGTCCGAATTTTTTTAAAAATCCAGGGCACTAGAAAGGCCCGCACTGTCTAGTTTTTTAGTAGTTAGGGGTTAGGGTGGGAATTCGGACATAGCTGTAGATTCAAACAGTTCTACAAAATGGCGAACACCCTGTAGTGCACTATTTTGGACACAATGACCAAATAATGACTCACCTAGCATCCTTAGACGACCAATTTTGTCCATTAGCAGAGCGGAGACGATGTTTCCCGGCAGCACTGCCAAGGTGCCCAGGAAGTTGATGAAATATATCATGTAGGCGTTGTTGAAGTCGTCACTGAAGTCCAACACACAGCCCTCCTTGTTGTGGAGAAACGTGCTGTTGGCCAGTTTACAGTCAACGAATCTGTATTTAAACAAATCTGAGGGGGGAAAAGAAAGCACTGCTTTGACCAACATCATTTTAAAAAGTCTTTTTTTTCTGGGGGGGGGGGGTTCCACTGTTAGTAGTCTCAGGCCATGTTTAGCATTTTTTTACTACTTTACATTTTTGTCTAATAATTTACCTTTAACATTGTTTTTTGTGAAAATTCTTGATATTCAACTTTTTAGCCATGCTTTCCACAGATCTTTTTCCATTATAGTTTACAAAAAAGTCAAAATTAAACCTGAAACGGTACAAAAAACTCAGTTACGAGTTGCCCTTTATTTACTCTGCGACTTGAGATTAAACTGTGTTCATTTTATAACAAAAACTGTTTATAACAAAGTATACAAATAACATGACAATGTTTGAATCCCAAAGAAAAGAAAAAAAAAACCATGGCCAAAATTATGTGAAAAATGTATTTATAAACACACCTCCACTAAAGTGTCAACAAGGTTTATTCACAATCATGTACCATAACTCTTGTGTTGATTAAACCAGAAATTTCAATTTTTAAAACCTTTTTGAAACCTTCACATCCAATTTTGAGTGAAAAACATTTTAACCCTTGTGCTTTCCTCTGACCCCACCCTTACATTGACGTGTTCTCCCTACCATGACAAAGGTGGATAAAGGTGGAAAGATTTCATGTAATCCATGGAGACCAGTGAAGATCACAAATCATTGAAGAAAAAAGGTTCAGAGCACTGTCTAGTGGGTCAAGATGACCCAAGTCCCAATGTTAAAATGCCTAGGATAGCACAAGGGTTCATGAAAGGTCGGGGTCATGACCATGTCACTGTAAACAACCGATGAGTTCAGAGTCTACTACAGCTATGCTCACAGGTTCAAGCAGCCACTTCTAATGTAAGGTCCATGTAAACGCACATCAACACGCATTTCGGGATTTTGCGTTCAAAAATCTCGCCTTCACGCGTAGCTACACACAATTTCTAGATTGTTTTTGGGCTCTGTGCACAAAAACACGTGGCCATTGAAAGGTAAACCAGGTTTCACTTGGATCAATCAGGAACTTGGATTTGTTTCGTTTACAGGGACTTTTCATTGAAAGTAAGCGTTGTGAAATTAGGATTAGTCTTAATATTTTCACTGGAACTTTCTCACTATCAACACCGAAAAACCACACTTGTTTGATTTCTGGAGATTCAATGTATTCATTCTGATCCCACATCCTTTCAAAAATGACTAGTTATTCCCAGAAATAGGACAAAATATGATCAAATTCTATTTCAGGCAAAGTTGCCATAGAAGCCACCGCAAAACCTATCCTGCTCTGTTTTCAAAGCTGCTCTCAGCAGAAACTCAGCACTATTTCCTCGGGACATCTTTATACCAATATAGGAAAACTGCATAACTCCATTTACCTTTCTTCATGTCGTTGTGACAGCAGCTTTACAAACGAGTAACTTGGATTTTTTTCATTTCTCAGCTGATATCCAAGCTGGAACAATAACTGATATAAATCTAAAGGGAGTGAATCTGACAATCGTTTTTTGATGTTTGAGTGATACAAACATGAAGGAATGCACGGCTGGCTGTCTGGTTTAAGGAGATGGCTGCTGCCGGTGTCACAGAAAAAGCTAAAAGCAGATAAATCTGTAATAGCTGAGAAAATGCTGCAAAGAGATGTGTTTTCCAGATGGGACCCTAACATGTGGATTTAAATCTAAACCACACCGAGCCATAGCAGCTTTTCTTTTTTTCTGCTCTCATGCATCTGTCTTCTGTTAACTGATGTCTAAAGTTCTTGTTCTGTTCGATCGACCTAACCTGATGGCAGTGTTTCTTTTCTAATCTGGGATGGATTCGTTTGGGTTGCCATGGTAATAGTTTTACTGCACCAGCGTAACCCAGGGTTACCAAAAACAGTGTTCCTATCGGCTCTGTCTAATGTTTTCTAGCCGTGTCCCACTTTCCCTCCTCAATCAAGAGCTTGATATCCTACAAAGTGTTTCTGCATGATAGTAAATTGTGCCTTTCAATGTGAAAAATCCCCCTAGTGGTAATTTAGTGGAATTTTATTTCTATATAAAGTAAATATTAATGCATTTATGTAAACAAATCTTTTTATTTTGTTTTCATTTTGCCAAAAAGCCTTTGTTCTTTGACAAAGTTGTTATTGCATTTAAATTTTTTAATATACATGTTATGCATTTTTGCTGCTACAAAGAGTCAAAGACAGAATAGTGCAAATCATTGCCTAACTTTGTAGCTATTCAATTCAATTCAATTCAATTGTATTTACATAACCCAATATTTACAACAGTAGTCATCTCAGTGCACCTCAGAGGATGGCCGTGGTGCAGCGGTAGGGCGGTCGACCCATGATCGTAAGATTGCAGGTTCGATTCCCGCCTTGCACGCCCATGTGTCAAATTGTCCTTGAGCAAGACACTGAACCCACACTGACGCCAGTGTTCGGCAGCGGAGCCGCCATCAGTGTGTGAATGTGTGTGTGTGCATAGGTGAATGGGACTGTGACTGTAGAGCGCTTTGGGCCTTCGTAAGAATGTAGAAAACGCTATACAAATATACGCCATTTACCATTTATCAGTGGGCTTCATGTAATAAACATGAATCGTAAAGAACTTAAAGTCGCCAATTCAATAGCTGACTGCTGAATTAAACTAAACAGGGCTTCCCTGCCTTTAGACCCTCCTTCGCGGAGCTACAAGGAGGCGCGAGTCTGGGTCAGCCCGGATAAAATACAGGGTTGTGTCAGGAAGGGGATTCGGCGTAAAACTGATCTCTGCCAATCAGTGAAAGATTTTCTGTGGCGAGCCCTGACGGGAAATGCCAAAGGTGAACAACAACATTGCAACATTACACAATGTCCTATTTACCTGTGTTGTAAAACAAACTTGCTATGAAGGTGCAGTTCTTGAAGAAGGTGTTCGTGGAGGTGATGTCCTCGAAGTAGCACTCCTCAAACACAGAGTCTTCAAACACCATCGATTTCATCTTCAGGTTGAGGAACCTGTGGGAAAGTGTTGAAGCTGCTACGTTCATAAAATCTCTCACACGGCAGCACAAATTTATGTTGTAGAGTGAAGAAAGGCGGGGTTACTTGTCGTTAAAGTAGTAACCGTTGCGATGTATTTGGTTTTCCAGGGTGAAGTTGAAGGTAACATGCTCGACTCGCTCCTTTGTGAAGGTCTTGGTTCGAGAGTCATACTCCTGCTTCTGGATGTACTTGATCATGTCGGGGAACCACACCGTCAAACCGTAATAGCTGCAGTTTGGAGAAACGAGACAGATGGAAGATGTCTGTTTGGCACATGTTAAAGTTTCTGCCACTTTAGTTCACGTTACCTGAAGGACATGGTGAACCACACAGCCATGAGCATGAAAGTAGTCCGTTTATATTCCGGGCTGAAGCAAGCAAGAAGATTTTTCCTTATCTAAAACAGATGAGAAGACAGCCCATAATTAAAAATCTCTAGATTCTTTTTTTTTTATGTGTCTCTTCATAGAATGTGAGGATGTGTTTTTTGGTGTTTTTAACATGTTTTTCTCATTTTATTAATTTTATTTTATTATTCTTTAATTCTTGTCCTAGAAAAAAACACAGTTTTTGTTTTGTTTTTAACTAAAAACAGCACAATCATAACTGGGAACGCTTTGAAAATAGCCTCAAAGATGATCAGAGAGAAATGACTTGGGCGCTGAAAGTAACTCAAACTTTTCGTGTCATGATTTTGTTTTGTTTTTAGCCATTAGCCACCATCTGCAGGTGGGATGATAGGGGATGTAGGCGTGCACGTGTACTGTCGCAGCACGTAGGCCGAATGCAAGAAAAGCCAGAAAGTATCTCGCTGTGCTCAGCAGAGTACTGCAACAATATGTAGTGCAACTTTTATTTCTTTTTTTTGTTTTTACATCTCACTTCCTTCTGTTGTTTTACTTTTGACAAATCAGTCCATCTTACATGGAGGAAACATATTCAAAGGTGGATATAATGATCACTTTATAAATATATAATTGACCAAGTGTAAATAATATAACACCCCTTTATTCCATTATTGTGATCTAAACAATAAAAATAAGGCATTTTTTGAAAATGTCTATGAAATGTCAATCTGTAATAAAATATTTGACTACCTGCTTCGAAAGGCTCATGATCTTCTGTCGGTAGCGTTCCCATACGGGGGTGTCAGTGCCGATGTCTACCAATTCATCTTCCGGCTTCACTGTCTTGATTGTGGTCACCTTGGATTACACAGACACAGACAGGTCTAAAATGGAGGAGATTAACGTTTGGTTTAAGCCAAAACAATCTTTAAAGAAAACCTCTTTCTGATGCTTTAACCCTTGTGCTATCTTAGATGACCCCACCCTTACATTGACGTGTTCTCCCTACCATGACAAAGGTGGATAAAGAATGGAAAGATTTCATGTAATCCATGGACACCAGTGAAGATCACAAATCATTGAAGAAAAAAGGTTCAGAGCACTGTCTAGTGGGTCTAGATGACCCAACTCCCAATGTTAAAATGCCTAGGATAGCACAAGGGTTAAGATCACCAGGCAAGAAAATAGAAAGAAGTGTTTCGGATGGCAAGACTAATGCCCTATTGGTTTAAAATTTGGACATTTGAACTCACGTCTATGAAAGCCACAAATGGCCTACCTTGCTTGTTTTTTTGTGTGTGTCAGTTTTCTCGTGATAACGACATCTGCTTTCTGAGTATATTATTATATCGACGCCAGAAAATAGTAGTTTTCCTCAGCACCAGAACACTTTGCTATCTCGTTAACACAGAAAATTGGAACATTTGGGATTTTCATTGGTGAACACTGTATAACTGCTTACGAACACTACAAAAAATCAACTGCGCATCATTCTGTAACCATACAGACGTCCTGATCCCCTCATCTGGTCAATGATGAAATTGACAACAAGTGCAGGATCACTGAACTGCAGCCGCTAATGACGATGACCAATTTGGACGTTGTTTATGACCAACACATCAGCACAATGTCAATTATATAGTACTGACCAAAAGTTTGGACACACTTTCCCATTCATTTGAATGGGAATTTAAATGAATTGAACTTTTGGTCTGTACTGTATATATTCTGCTGTTTGAAATTTTCCCACGACAAATTGCGTTGATTTGCTGCGGATTGTAGAAAAATGAAAAAGTACATTCCTCGTTATCTCATCATTATGACGTAAAAAATGTATCATCTTGTGATGAGGACAACCACAATCTTGTTATCACAAGATAACTAAATTTGTGATCTCATGACAACGACATATTCTGACTCAAGATAATGAGATCCTGTGATGTCTAGATAACAGACGTTGTGTTTACGAGAAAATAGGCAAAAACAAGAAATGCGTATGTAGCTAATGTAGCTAATGTTTTTTGTGTAAAATGGCATGAACAATAAACAATTAATTCATATCTAAGGAGATGTTGGCTACATTAAAAACCAGCAGAGTTGCAACTGCTTTCTTTAATAAGTTTGGGAAAAAAACAGCTTTCTAAAGCAACTGCCCAATATTTCTGTATTTCAATATGTCTTTTTAGCACATAATTGGATGTTTGTACCCCTCTTATGATTACATCAATAGCTAATGACATATAATTTTGTTATAGCACCAAATGTGCCATTTTTCCGCTTAGTAGTAGACAGTTTGATGCAGACCGGAAAGGTTCTTTCGTTACAACCAAAGATCCTACCAAAAATAAAAATAAACTCACCTTTTGAATTTAAAAACACTGTAATTGTAGAAACTTACAGAAAAGACCTTCTCTGGGTGTCCCTTTGCTCGCATATTTGTGTCGTGAACTTGCTTCAGGATCATCCAGCCTTCATCGTGTTTGCCATTCTGTTTTAAAACAAGGCAGTGTTTACGCCTCACTCCCAAATTCCACACACTGCTGGTCAGTCATCCATATCTCTGTCAATGAGAAAAAGAATGCTCACCTCCAGGTAGAAGCGTGGACTCTCCGGCATGGCGTTTAGGGCAGCAATGGCCGCCACAGAAGGGAAAGCACACACCAACACAAACACACGCCAGCTATGGAATTGATACGCTGAACCCATCTGGAAACTCCATCCTGAGAGGAAAATGAAACACTTCATCAGAAAAATCCACTCATGAGTAATTATAGCGGAAGAGATCCATGGAGGTCTGCAAACACAAGTCAAGAAATTGAAGGCCAACAAGGCAATCATTCTAAGCTTCTTCAGTGTGGCGCAACACAGTATGAACCTTGTCCTTGACCTTTGACTTTCATCAAACAGAACTGCAGTATTTTAGCAGTAAGCCTCTTCCTTGGGCTGAAAACAACATTACAGGAAACTCAGTAGTCGTTGACCATTCATATCATATTTGATCCATGCACTTCTGACACCCCTACCTTAATAGCATGATCTAAACTTTCCTTAAAAGGCAAATGTACCGTATATAACTTGGTCTGCCTTGTAATTCATCATCATTCCACTAGGGGCAGTAGAAGGGCTTTTCCTGCTCATTTCAAAATGAAATGAGCAGGAATTTCATTCAATTTTTGGCAGGAAAAAGATTTGCTAGTTTTCAAGACTTAATTAAAATGACAACTTATGTATTGTTATTCATTTATAAAAATACATTTATTTAAAAAAATGTATTTATAATTATCAAAATTTTGATACGTCTTTGCATAAATGTATAACTGCTCATTGTACTGTTTTTGTGTATTATTTTTACTTGATTGCTTGAAAAAAACCATTTCAAATCGAAATCAAATCAAACATTTGCTGTATTGAAAAAACGCCAAATTTTTTGATAATTAATTAATTATATTACAATCCCAATTAGTTTTTGTAAATTTTTGGCAAGTTTTTACAAAGTCATGTAAATTAATTGGCTTAGTTTTGTAACTTTAAAAAGCTGTGTGTGCACTCTTTGAATTAAATGTCCCTAAAGAACATCATTACGGAGAAAAGAAATCTGATAAACCGTACGTGCGCACGGTTTATCAGATTTGGACAACATTAAAGTGGGATAATATCAGGCTTTATTTTGTCAAGACCCGATTGGTAACACAAATTAACAATTGTTTGTGTGGTTTTTCATGACTGTTCATTCAAAAGCTGCCTTGTCCTGTCCCAAAACCCGTCCTCTGTCTGGCGATATAAATCTCCCGGGAGACACGGTTCTCCCGAGTCCAGCAGCTCGCCCACGCAGAGCAGGACTGCGGTCCGAAGCCTCCTCAAGACTGCACACCATAACAAAGCACCCTCCCCTGCCTGCAAACATGAAGCTACAAGTCCGGCTGCTCTGCTCTGAGACATGCACATGCAATACGTGCACACGGTTTATCAGATTTTTTTATTTTTTTAAGCACTGGCACCTGGAGGGCTCCGTACATACCGTACTAGAATATCTAGAATAGTATTGTTGCATACGCGACGTTGTCCTCCTTTCTTCTTTCTCTTTTGTTTGTTTACCAGTGCTAGCTGCTGATTGCCTTATAAGTATCACATTTTTGGCCAAATCTGTTAAATAAATAAAGGTGGCTTTGTGCTATATGGTGAAAATGAGAGAGTCATCATGCTATAAGTGAACATGATGACTGAGACTGCTGAACCCCTTTGTTACTCACCATAATGGGGGATTATAGTCCAGGCCATAGCAGAGGCATATATTCCTCCAATCATCCAGAACATGCAAAGCCAGCTGAGGTGTTCACCGCGCTTCTCTTGGGCCAAAAACTCAGAGTAGTAGGAAAACACAATGGGAATTGAACCACCAATTCTGCAAAAAACAGAACATGCTTCAATGCTGTCACTACAGACTTTAAAAAAGGCTTGCATTTTTTTACTGCACACCAAATAACGTGTAATTAATTTTAAAGACCCACTTCAAGAAAAAGTTTCTTTTTGGTGTTTTATTTTTATTTAACTTTATTTTTTATTTGATTTAACCTTTATTTTACCAGGAGACCCCATTGAGATAAAATCTGTTTTTCAAGGGAGATCTGGGCCAAAATGCACCCTCACAATAAAATCATACAGTTAAAACTATAAATTATAAATAAAATACAAGTAAAATGAACAGTATAACCATAATAAAAAAGTTAAATCATGAATTATAGTCAGGTCAAGAGTGACGTGCATATTTCTTTTAATGCTCAAAAAGCTTTGCTATATATACCTATACTTGTGGCATTTTTCTGATGACAGAGTATATTAAGAAAATTAATCTTAAAATTGCATTTCTGAGTATTTCTTCATTCAAATTGTTTTGAATCAGAATTAGATGACAGAATGCAGTTAAAAACAAGCTTTTAGTTGTGATGTAGAAAATACACTGGGTGGGCCACAGTCTCCCTGCTCCGCTCCATTCTGATGCATCCTCTTGTAAACAAATAGATCCATGAACGTCTTCATTTTCCTCGGCGAGGCTGGAATCTGGATCTAAACTGCACATTTGGAAAGCTCTGACATTGCTCATCATTTTTGATGCACAGCTAATGTTAGGTTGGAATTGAGAGGGGCTGTAAGCTAACGGGAGAGCGCGTAAACAGAGGGCTCTCATTGATGGGTGACAGGAAGGGGAAGGGGTTGCTCCGCGACAACGGTCCCACCCACAACTCAGAGGGGAATTTCTAAAGAACTACTGCCGCTCTGCAGAAGCTATGTCCTAGATTATGACACCGATTTTGATTTTGCCTAAAAACTACATAATCATAACTAAAAGATCAAAGGGAACATTTGATCCAAAGATGATCAGAGTGAAAAAAAAAAAAACAAAGATGATCAGAGTGGGTCTTTAAAGATTATAACACAACAGAAATAAAGATAAATACATTTTTGGTTTTCCTTTGTCTCTTTCTCCACCCTCTAATATCTAGCTGTGAGTGGCTCATCACTTGATTCTTTCCTAATTTCTTGGCTTTTCTGTATATTACAACAAGAATGGCTCCACCCAAATATCTTCTAAACGAAATTTAAAACAATCAGATTAAACTTCAATCCATTCACCCGCTTAATCCCTTTTGGCATAATGGAGTTGCTGGGACCTATCCCAGCCACAGTTGGGCGAGGGCAGGGTCCACTTTTGACAGATCGCCAGTCCATCACATGGCGACAGATCATCAATTTGTTGATTTTGTGCTGCACTCAGCCACATGTAAACTGAATAGAAGTGAAGCCGTTTTTTTCTGCAGGAAACAGATTCCACCTGGACTGAATACTGAACAGGAACAGCTAAAGAAACACACCAGAACCAGACAGCTCACAGAGCATCCAGGTTCCCAACATCCCCATTCCATTGAGCTTTGGCTAGAAGAGTTAGCTTGGATTAAAAAAAATACACATCTTCTCTGCACAATAATCTTCAACGGCCACGTTTGCGCTTACCCAACTCCTGACAGGAGACGGCAAAACAGAAAAGTGCTGTAGCCCTGGACGAAAGAGGAGAAAAAGGAGAAGACGCTGTTGATGGAGAGACAGATGAGAAGAGACTGTCGGCGGCCTATCCGGTCAGCCAGAGCTCCCCAGAGGAAAGCCCCAACCATCATCCCAAAGTATACAATCAGACCTGCGCAGAGGGTAAAAAGACATGGAGATATTACCAAAAATTACAATAATCTTAGTTTACTAAGATAATTCATTTAGATTCCTGTACACAGTGTCAAATAGTTGCAACTTTTTATTTTTATCTGAGCTCCATCTATGATGCTACACAAAATAAGACTGTCTCTCTAATGAGAACCACAGAACCACATAGGCACTTTAACCTTGGGAGTTGGGTCATCTAGACCCACTAGACAGTGCTCTGAACCTTTTTTCTTCAATGATTTGTGATCTTCACTGGTGTCCATGGATTACATGAAATCTTTCCACCTTCATCCACCTTTGTCATGGTAGGGAGAACACGTCAATGTAAGGGGGGGGGGTCATCTAAGGTAGCTCAAGGGTTAAAAAGGGATAAACATCCACCTGTCTTACCGAGCATGCTTTTGTTGGGTTCGGACAAACACATGTCCTTCTCTGCGCTGGGAAGGACAAACCCAACCACGAAGATTTCCACGCCATCAGCCATGAGGGCCAGCCCCAGCACAAAGTACAGGCTCCACTGGAACCTTCCATGGCCGCACTCTTGTAGGATGGTCTCGTACTGCTGGGCCAGCTCCTCCTTATCCTTTTTCCTCTGGGCGTCAGACACGTCGATATCTCTGAACTCTTGAGCTCCGGCTGTAATAGAGCCGGGACCTCCGGCCAGACTCCCTTTGCCGGAATCAGCCCGGGGGATCCCCTGGTACTCTCCTTCATAGATCTCGTCATCTTCATCATGACCCTCTGTGGAGTCACTGTGGCCACCTTCATCATTATTCCCTGCCGTGCTGTCTCCACGGTAGTAACCTCCATCTTGGCTCCCCTGCATGGGGTACTCATCGTCATCGTCCTCCTCAAAGCGGCTGTAGGAACGCCTGGCGTACTCGTCACTCATCTTGTCCACTGAGCGGCCCACCTTCTTGGATGCTTGCCGCTTGACTTCTTTAGCGATGTCTTTGGCACCTTTAATGAAGGCAGTCCGGTTTTGGTAGCCGTCCTCCATGATGAAGGGGTTTCCAATGGTGCACCAAGAGGAAAAGAATTCTTGAGAGGCCCCCTGAACGAGTTCAGGGTGCAACCAATTTATGTGGCGAAAGCCTCGTTAAGTCTGTGAATTAAAAAAAAAATAGATTAAGATTTTCTAAATAGTCTAGAATTTGTTAAATATGATATTATGAATATCATATCATATAATATGATATGATATTATGAATATCATTTTATGGCAGCCAGTTTGTTTTCTGCAAACCTCTTTTCTGCAGAAATATTCAACTAAAGAGCAAAAACACTGAAGGAATTGTTGACTTTTTTAGTTAGAATAAGAAATACTAACAAACAATTAAAAGAAAACACAAAGCGACAAAAAATATAAAAAAGGATTGCAATACAAACTTTAAATGTAGAAAACAACTAAAAAAGCATAAATGGAATTTTGTTTTAAGTTCTTTCTGTGATCAAATCAATTACAAAACAGGCAAAAATGGCAAAAGCTTCATCTACCAACATCACACGAGAAATAAAAGTTTAAACAACAGGCAAGCATGGTGGTGGAAGGTTGATGATTTAGGCTGGCCTTGCTGAAACAGGAACTGGATGAAGTACAGTTACTGATTTCAAATCAAACTTTATTCATAAAGTACTTTTCATATAAAAGAATAACACAAAGTGCTTTCCATTAAAACCAAACCAAATAAATAATAGAAAAACAAGCATGAAAATTAAAATAAACAAGCACAAAAATAAAAAAATAAAAAAATAGCCCCCCCCCCCGTACCTACACACAACCCCCCACTTCTTTTCCACCTCCCACCCCCCTACTGATGGGGAAAGACAATGAAAAATAGGCTGAGCACAAAAACAATATGTTGGAAACGCTGATAATTGGAACCTCCCTCTCTGTGAACAGCTGCATAACCAGCTAAATGCAGCATCACAGGCGGGGACCGCTCCACCACAGCTAAGTGGTGATGCAGTTTCCCATCCAGAGCCGCAGGGCTGAACAGCAGCCGACCCAGAGGGAGAGGTCCAAACTGAGGAAGCACCGGAAATAAAAATGAAAATAAAAATGAGAAGGAAAAAGTAAACATATTGATAAAAGCAATAAACACTAAAACATAGAAATAAGATAAATTAAAATTAAAATAACACATTAAAATCTACTGTCAGTTCATAAAACAAGATCAAATTGATAAATAAAAATAAATGAATAACCAAATAAATAAGTAAATAGTGGTAGTAAAAGATTATCTGAGAGCAAGGTTAAAAAGATGGGTCTTGAGCCTTTTCTTAAAAACTTCAATGTTCTCTGCGGCCCTCAGGTCCTCTGACAGACTGTTCCATAAACGGGGGGCAATAATGTTAAAAAAGATGCTTCTCCGTAGGTTTTGGTTTTTACAGTCGGAATGGTTAACAGACTAGTGCCAGAGGATCTCAGGGTCCGCGAGGGTTCATATTTTACTAAGAGATTGGATAAATAAGGAGGCGCAAGACCATTAAGACATATGGGGAGCCAATGCAGGGATTTTAAAATTGTGGTGATGTGAGCTCGCCTCCTGGTCTTGGTGAGAACTTGTGCAGCAGCGTTCTGGAGCAGCTGAAGGTTCCTAATGTTGGTTTATGGAAGACCAGCTAGCAGAGTGTTACAGTAATCAATTTTACTCATGATAAAAGCATGCATTAGCATCTCCACATTAGCAAGAGAGAGTAGTGGGCGGAGCCTAGCCAGATTTCTAAGATGATAAAAACCTGTTTTAACCACCTGTTTTATATGAGGGATAAAAGTTAGCTTAGAGTTGAAGATAACACCCAGGTTTCTGACTGTTTCTGAATGGTGTAACCCTTGTGCTATCCTAGGCACTTTAACATTGGGAGTTGGGTCATCTAGACCCACTAGACAGTGCTCTGAACCTTTTTCTTCAATGATTTGTGATCTTCACTGGTGACCATGGATTACATGAAATCTTTCCACCTTTATCCACCTTTTTCATGGTAGGAAGAAAACGACAAAGTAAGGGTGGGGTCATCTAAGATAGCACAAGGGTTGAAGAAAGTTCCTGTAGCTTCAGAAAGTTCCTGTAGCTTCAGAAAGTGTTTCTCTCTCTTAACTTCAGGACTGATAACTAAAATTTCAGTTATTGACCATAAATACCAAAATATTATGTTTTTCTGGAGTTTAAAATCAGTCTGATGCTTCCCTAATATTAGGTTATTATCTATTAGGTCCAGATGATCCCACTCCCAACGGGGTCATCTGGACCCCACAAGATAGCACACGGGTTAAGAAAACAACACACCAGAGCACTCTGGAAAATCAACAACAGGAAGACTGAGCAGAAAAGCCTAAATGACGCAAAAGACAGCCTGATAAAAGTTGTCAATGAAAAACTATCTAAAATTCTCACAGCCAATAAAAAAGGTTTTATCCCTCTGAATTGTACTCTTTTCATGCAGCAAAGTAAACTGTAAACTACGGCTTTATGGGATTTTCACGCCGTTTTTCAGTTAACATCCACCCAGTTTTGTTCTCTGCTGAGTCACATAGGAGCTGCAGCAACTATGGGTTGCGGCGCGGCATTGCCAAAGCAGAAAGTGCTTTTTAATAGCTGTTGTGGAAAGACATCAGTTCACGGTGGAGGGTCAGTGCATGTGGAGGGAATTAATGGGATGTTGGAATCACTACAATTGTTTGATACACATTAAATATTAAGACATCGCTGCAAACTTGCTTGTATCCAAAATATTTTAATTACTTCGTATTAGATAGTTTATATCAAAATGGTTAAAAACGAAGCTTCTATTTATGGCTTCAAGAAAAAGTACATTAAATACATCAGTAGATGAAAATTACTCTCATGAAGACTTTAAGTCCCATAAAACATGCTTTTATGTTGAAAAGATCTGCCTTTAACCCTGGGTGATCCAGTAAGGATCAAATAGGGGATCCAGGACTTGCAATCTCTGATCAGTGAACTTTGATCATTCATATGACGGTTTCTGTCATTAAATGACAGGCTTGACAAGAATATCATCAGAAATGACTGATTATGAAACCTGATGCTCCAGAGCCACGTGTCGCTCTTCTACCCCTCCATTGTTGCTCAATGGTTACGAGAAAAAAAAGTTTTAATTTAAAAAAGTATCTGTAAGGTTAACAGTAAGTAGTTCATTAAAATAAGTAAAGTAATCTCACTCAAACTTTATTGAACTCATACAGTTGAAGATCAGTACATATCATTCCGTGAGGTTTCTATGGTACTGCGGTTGCCATGGCAGCTGTAATTCGTCAACAATCCATCAATCCTACAAAGTTTACTGACATTATAGAAAAATACTTTGACAGATATTTGGGCTCTATGCACCACAAAAATATATTTGAGGTGAAGGAAGCACAACCAGAATTCATACTTAAGGCGCACTGATTATCAGGTGGATTATCTATTTTTTAGCAAACTGAAGGATTTTAAGTGCACCTTATGGTTTGAAAAATACACTAAAATGCCCTGGTTTAATTTTAGTTCCTTAGATTAATAAATTTCTGGATGATTAACCACAACTGTTAAAATAAACTGTTACTGCTGATACTACTGATGATAATATTAATTATTAGGACTGCTGATAATATTAATAAGTTATCATTGAATTTGAGCAAAACAAAAGTTATGTTGTTTGGTAACTGTAAAAAAAGCATGCACATTAATGTAACGATTGATGGGGTACAACTTGAAAGAATATATGAATGTAAATTCCTTGGTGTTGTAATTGATGATAAATTAAGTTGGAAGCCACATATCAAATACATACAATCAAAATTGTCTAAAAGCATATCAGTGCTAAATAAAGCAAAATTTGTCCTAAATTATAAATCCCTTTATATTCTATACTGTTCCCTAGTGCTACCGTATCTAAACTACTGTGTGGAGGTATGGGGAAACAATTATTAAACATCATTACATTCACTGTTAATTCTTCAAAAGAGGGCGATACGAATCATACATAACGTGGGTTATCTGGATCATACACATGCATTATTCTTACAATCAAAATTATTGAAACTTACAGATCTGGTGGAGGTGCATACAGCATTAATCATGTTCAAAGCCACATACAGCTTACTACCAGCAAATATACAAAAATTATTCATGAAAAGAGAGGGAGAGTACAGTTTGAGAAGAAAACAACATTTTTACATACACAAAGCACGCACAAATAGAAGATGTTTCAGTGTTAGAAGATGAAATAAAGCAATGTCCAAACATAAAACTGTTTAAAATAAGATATAAAAATATGATTTTAAAACGATATTCAAATATATCAGATGGATATTAGATGTATATGTATGTAAGTATACATATGAAAAAATATGTATGTGTAATATCTTAATATGCGCATAGTATTGTTCAATAATAATTCATGCTCAGTATTTAGGACAGCACTCTGTGAAAATTATTATACCTTATAAAACATTGTATCTAAATAAAGAAGCTGCTTACTAATGTAATTAATATTGATGAGGAATAGGGGGTGAGTTTATATAAGTTTATACTTCTTCTCACTCCTTTTTGAATATTTATAATTGTTTACTTGTTTGTAGTAGATGTGTTCATATATGGAAGAAAAAAGAAAAAAAAAATTCTGTTTGTGTTTATAACGGTTCTTGAGCATGACGTTTTTCTTTATATTCTCTTTTTTTATTTATGTGTGTTCTTTCTTTTTGTTTGTTTTTTAATATATATTCGAAATAAATGTGTTTCCATTCCATTCCATACTACACTATGCATCATCATTTGCTGCGTTGAGGGAAACCCATGTGACACAGGGTGTCTTTTATTTTGAAAGGAAGTCATATGAACCTATGTTAAGTTATAAACTATTTAACATTTTCAACAAAAGTTTTCTCTTTGTTTTATTTATGCCAAAAATAAAAATGTCTTCATTTTTCTTTATCCTAATTGTAGCAATAACAAATATAAAGCAGTGTCTTATTTTCTAAAGGGTGAAGTAAGACTTTGTGGCTCCTATTGGGTGGTGAGAAATCAACCTGAATGGCTCATGCAGTGTTGAAGGTGGCAGAATAAAGGATTTAAGTTTAACCAAAGTGATGAGATCTCATCTATATGTGTCTGATTCATCTACTGCAGGATCCCCAGCTGTAATTTCAATGCCAGCTTGTTCATGCTCCTAGGGAAGTGTGCCTTAGGTCATCATGCAATAAGACAGTGTGTCACTTTGAATTTGTGGTGCCATAACGCAACAATAACAAGACGTCCGCGCACTTTCAGTCCTGTTTGAAAAAGAAGAAATCCCACAGGTCATACCAGGCCCGACTGATGCTCCTAAAGGAACATGTTTAGAAGCAAAGTTCACAATTCAATGTCATTTATATAGCCCAATATCACAACAATAGTCATCCTAATGGGCTTCAAACCGGTAATAAACATGAATCCTCACAGAATAAACATCATATTTGCTCTTTTGATAACACGTCTTAGCTTTCTGATGTTTTTTTTCACCCAAAGGAAAAATTGTCTCATTTGTGTAGGTGCTCAAATAATATCCTGAATCAAAATAATTAACCCTTGTGCTGTCCTAGGCTCTTTAATGTTGGGAGTTGGGTCATCTAGACACACTAGACAGAGTGTTGAACCTTTTTTCTTCAATGATTTGTGATCTTCACTGGTGTCCATGGATTACATGAAATCTTTCCACCTTTATCCACCTTTGTCATGGTAGGGAGAACACGTCAATGTTAGGGTGGGGTCATCTAAGATAGCACAAGGGTTAAATGTGTATAATTACAGTGAACTGAAACTGTTGGGTTGGATTCTTTAGTGAAGCCACAACATTGACTTTAATGAAACACATTATATTCCCAAAAACATATTTTTTGGGGTGAAAAGTGCCGCATAGGAAGCAGGTTTACACCGCAGATGCTCTGATTTGTTACAATATGTGTTTACATTTCATTCTCAGCATTGACACAATGCTGTTCCATTTATTTTGGACTTGTTTGAAGACATTATAAGCAGTGGCGAGGCAGCAGGTTCTTCCCTGTCAGCAGCAGCAGGATAACTCAGATCAAAGCAGCAGGCCCGGTCACCCAGGCCAAACGTTATTGACACAGACACAGGCCGGTTTTGTCTCTTGCTAATAAGCACATAAAGAAAAACAACCAAATCAAGTATTTTACTTTAGAGATCTTCCACATGCAAAGAAGCTATTAAAGATCATCTTTTTTATAGTAAAACTAGGACGTAGTTTCTGCAGAGCCACAGGAGTTTATTAGAATATTCACTTTTGAGTTGTGGGCAGAGCTGTTGGCGCGTAGTAAGCCCGCCACCATTTCCCATCATCCATCTGTTTACACTCTCTCCCGCTAGCTTAATGCCCTTCAGACCCCCAACCGAACATTACCAGTGAAACGATTAAAAAAATGGCACACAATGCTGGAACAATCCAGTCATACAGTTTTGAGCCTGATGGGTAGCCCATCTACACATGGATGCATCAGAATGGAGCAGAACAGGGAGTTTGTCGCCCGCAAATTGCAGATTCTATGACACAAAAACCCACATTTTCAAACATTTTTATCGGCTCCTGATTCACAACAATTCGAATAAAGAAATGCTAAGAACTACAATTTTGATCCTAATGTTATTTATATATGTCCTCCATCATGAGAAAAGCATCTTAAAAACATCATTTTCATTGAAGTGGGTCTTTAAAACATGTAATTTCAAGGAGTCTAGCTTTAAACAGCATTCATTTGACCAGAATTAATTAAAAAAACGTTATGAGAAAAACTCCAACTAAAAAGCTGCACGATGGATTGAGATTGTTCAAATTTTGGAGCTTTTGGTGCTTTTTCTTTAATGGAGTTCAATGGAGCTGATCTTCACACCATGAGCATATAAAAGCCCTGAGACATTTCTGCCTCGAGAACATACTGATCTTCTGGAAAGAGACCCCCAGCCAGACCTTAAACCTCATTTATTACACCTGTACTGAGCTGATTTGGCACCTTTTTTGAAATATATTTCACATGCAGCTGCTCAGTGATGAACAGTGTCCAAGAATTTGTCTTAGAATACACAAATGTATCAGCAAGACTAGCGCCTGCGAAGGCCCGCCGCCAACAGTTCATCCAAACAGAGTCTGACTGAACCGCAGATCCGGTCCTGTTGCTGCAGATGCTTTCCTCCCAGCTTCCATCCTCATATAAGAGCTCATTCTTAGAAACCGCAGCTCGTCACGACAGACTCTGTGAGATATTCCACAGGCCCGATTCACAAAATCGATCTGAACTGCAGCGTGGAGCCAAGCGTTCCTGGAACCGCCCATCGCGCCTTTCTCCACATCGTCTTAATGCGCCACAAGAAGGAAACGAAATGTTCCTTAAACCGTAATAGGGCTTATTTTTTCCTCTCACCTTAAATCCTGCGAGCGTCGCTCCGGCCTGGAGATGCTGGGGATGAGGAGGAGGAGGAGGAAGAGGAGGAGAAAGAGGAGGAGGAGGAGAATGCGTTCGAGGCTGTTGCCGTGGACCCGCTGATGATGATGATGTGCGGCTTGGAGGGGGGGACAAGCCCACGCTATCCACTCACCCTCAATTATATGCCCCCCCCCCCCCCCTTCACCAAAATCACGCCACGTGATCATGTAAACGCCTTCGTTTCTTCATTGGTTTGGGAAAAAAGACCTGCAGCGGTTTTACGCACGCGGAGTCCATTATTGAGTGTGCGTAATTTTGTTTGGTTACCATTCCTCTTTACGCGTTTTGCAAACACACAATGGTCTGCGGACACTCATGTGGAATTGTGTGCACAGGCGAACGCACACACAAGTGTGCAAATAGCGCACCTGACTCCAGTTGCCATGACAACTTTGATTTGCCTTTAGCTGGCTTGGCTGCAGAAACGCGACACGTATTAAAGTGTTTTTGGAGAGAAAACTGATTTTAATCACTAAACTAAATCATGTTTCAGGCTTTTTTGCAAAAGAAAAACCGCCTTTTTATGATTTTAATCATGAAATTGAGTCCATATTTAACAATTTTGCTTCCCTTTTACCATTTTCTCTTAAGCTTTTAATCTTAGTTTGTCTATGTTTGCTTGCTTATCAGCAACCAAAAAAGACAATTTAAAAACAAACATAAAATATCAAACATTTTATAAATTGTGCCGCAAACAGCCGGAACTTGTTACAGTAACACATCATAATAAACAAATAAATAGGAAAAAACTGTATTAAAAAGTTTTATTGGGCAAATGTTGGACTGTACAATTGAGAAAAAACAAACTGAAGGTTCAGTTACATCCATGTTTAAAACTGAAGCGAGGAGAATTTAACACTTTTTCTAAAGAAACAAACGAAAGCCAGTTTTTGCTAAGCAGTTCAGGTTATGGTGGCATTGGTGCCCTCATCGGAGGGGCAACTGGAGGTCTGGGGGGCATTGGCGGCCTCTGCATTCCAAAAGGAGGTGGACGAGGAGGACCGGGTGGAGCAGCACCGTAGCCGGGGGGAGGCATGGGGGGAGGAGGGCCTCGCATACCTGGAGGCACCGGGGGACCTGAGAGACACAGAGAGGGTCACATCATGGAATCAAATGTGAGAAAGCACCAGTAGAAGACTTTCTGCATTTTCCTCAGGATTCAAGTTAGAGTTATCAGCTGAAACCACCTGCTACATAATGTACAGGTGAAGTCCTGTCTATGTGTTTTTCTTGGAAGTTTATGTTTGAGTGAATTGCAGTGGACACTTTACTACATTGGCAGGAGACTCTTGGACTACAAATATGGCTACCTGGGGACTTCCTGTCGCCCAGGGGAAAAACTGATTATTACGAGGAAAGGGGGGTGAAGGAGAGAGACACGTGCTGTTGAAGATTCCGGAGACGATGGACAGGAGTCCAACCGCATCGATGGAAGCTACGGGGATTTTATTTCTGCAATGGGGTGAGACCCCCACATGCATGGAATGACTGAAAACCCCATCAACTGTGAATGAGCCGCGTAGGTCCATCCTACTACGGATGGAACTTCGACGTCCTGCGAGTCACTTGGATTGCTTTCATATGGAGGGTGGAGGATGCCAAGGAGAGACGGTGACTGTGTAAATATGAACTATCGGGTGAAGCTCTTGTGGGGTTAAGTATCCAAGACTGTTTAGAGAACTTGAGGCATATTGTTTGTTTTGTAATACTTTGACAGACTGACGGGTGGTACAACAGGTCAAGGACAAAATCCTGGGGACCAGTCATGTGATTATTCCATCCACTGCAGTGAGGACAGCAAAGGACAGAAGATTGGAGAAACCCAAAAGCCTCTATATAGACGACTCCAGGCACAGAGCTGTGATTAAGTCTCACGCTCAGCAAAAGGACATAAACCTTTTTTTCTTTTAGAAAGACTATTCAACGAAGGGACTATTTTGTTACAGTTGGGAGGTTTAGGTGCTCTGCTTTCTGCATTATTTTCTTTTTATAAATACACATTTGTTAAAATATTCAGTGGGTAAATATTCTTTTTCCTAATGATCAATATACAGTAATCCCTCGCTGTAACACGGTTTACTTTTCCCGGTTTCGCTACTTCACGGATTTGCATCGTGCATTGTGTTCTGCATTCTGATTGCCTAAAAAGTCACTCCGCTTCTTTACCTGTGCGTTAATAATGTTGCAGTTTAATATGTACACGTTTGTAAAACAGCTCGCCAAATTTATAACATATACGTGCAAATCATCTTGCAATTTCGAGTTTCTCTATAACCCATAGAAAAAAGGAGCGACAACACCAACTGTCAATCACTGTGTTCTTCTCCCGAACAAACACACCTGCACCGCAGGCTTCAAAGGGAGAAAACACTGCAGAGTGGAGTCAGGATGCAGCGGCTCAGTCTGAAGAGCAGTGAAATACACCTGAGTTACTATTTGTCTGACCGTACTTTGTATGTTTTTAAAAATCATTTTAAATTTTCTCCCGTTTAATCCAATTACTCGGGTCGCAGTGGGCGGGGCTAATCTCCGTGATTTGAAGCCTTCTGTTCACATTGATGATTGAAATTATTATTTGACAGAACAGTACAGAAGATATTTGTTGAAAAAACGTTTCTAAAGCACTTTTATTTGTGAAACAAATGCTTGAGCCTGTAAAATGGTTTGTTCTTTCTTTTCAATGTATAATAGAGTATTTAATTGTATAATAATTGTTAAAAAAACAAAGGTTTCTACTTCACGGATTTTGCCTATCACATGTTCTATTTGGAACGTAACCCCCCCGAAAAACAAGGGTTTACTGTATACCATATTTCTTAAAAGAAAAGATTCTCCGTTTAAAACCATTTTCTGGTGTAAAAAAGCATCAACTGTCATCACTGAATTGACTTTCCATGAATAATTCCTAAAAATGTTTAAAAATAAATAAACTGCAGTTTTTATCTGAGGGTGTGGACTACAGAGCGTACATGAAAACACAGAGACATCAAAACAGCAGCTAACTCACTAAAGCTGGACCCCCATTTCTGGGATGAACAATAAATAAATGAACACACTCTTGGAATCAAAGTCCCAGTTGTGTTTTCAGTCAGACTTTGTAGTCTAGACTAAAGTAGACAAACATTCACCTTGAGAGTAGCACCTTTTTCTAAAGGATTATCAATACAGCTCATTTGTGGGGTCTAAGGTTTTAATTAAATTATTAAATCCCATCTTCTCCACGGTATATATGGGTACCATCATGTCTTTGGCGATATGCAAAGCCACCACTTCAGTGATGAAGCAGCAGGAGTCGCGGTCAACCGCCAACCCCCCGCCCGGCGCCGCCGCCGAACACAAAATCCTTCGGCGGCGGCGCAAATGAATACCGGTACAAGTAATAATTACAACACAGTATTCTTTATTAACAGATAACAGTAAAAACTAACTAATACCTATCTAACTAATGAACTAACTATATAGGTGTTGTAGAAGGACTATGTGTGTGTGTGCAATTATTCCCTCAGGTGTTGGAATTTGTGTTGCTGCTGCCTCTCACTGCGATGGGCTTTAGGCAAATATTGCAGCGGGGGGGGGGGGGGTGTCTCTCTTCCTCCCAGTCTGTGGCAGTAAACCCACACCAGTTCCAAACAAAAGATCATTTTATTCCTTGTTGTCACTTGCTGTTCCGTGTGTGCTATGATGTTGTTGTTTGCCTTACTGCCGTGTCAAACTAACGCTACAGAAGCTCTGGGGAGCCAAAAACGCATCATTACACAAAAATTCGATTTAGTTATTTTTGAAATTGCCCGTAACAAAAATTTCGAATCAATTCAATCGATCTTTCGCCCAGGCCGAAGTCAAACTAAAGCCGCAGGTCATTAGGTCACTCTACTGATTTTAGTCACAGTTGAAAAAAAGAAATGAGACAAAAGTTTGGAACAGATTATGTTTGAAGGGTTCCTTTAGATGGATCAGAATTAGCATCTCATCTGCTCTAACATCTTGTATTGGAGTATTTCGAGAGCAGCTGAAATAATCGAATCCACTGCAGTAAAGTAAGAAGGACTTTTTAAACTTTATACATCTCTGACCACACGTCAGCCACTCCTCTTTCAAAATACTCCTCCACATCCCTGCTGTAAAAACATTTACTGCTTTAAAACTAGCAAATCTGTCCAGGGATGTGCAGAGCTGAATTGCGTGAATCAGATTTTATTCCCTGATCAGAGAACTTATATGTATTGTATTCTAATTATGATCAAATATGACTATGGGAGAAGTCTGCAGGGGGGTCCACACGAAGTAGGGATCCTCCCCAGGACGGACAGGCGACGTACCAGAACTCTTAGAGAAGAATTAGCTTATCTAAATCTACAACTAGATGTTCAAATAGTCCAGCAGACGGGCCTCATCCAGATAGAACTGGGGGACAGCTGGGGGGCGAGACGAGGTCCACGGCCAAGTTGCACTATTTTTACTCGATTGTTCAAACTATTTCACTGAAGTTCTCTGTTTAAGTCTAAAATGATCAAATCAAAACTAAAAACCAAACAACTCAATCTGATCAGGACATCAATAATTCAGCTGACAATAATTCATTATCAAGTTTGGTTTGAAAAGGTAGATATTTGTTTGAAGTTTTACTTTATCAACAACTCAAATATTAGGATGCTACAAGCACAGGTGATTTCATAAATGTAAGTCAGTGACTGAGATGATTGGCCGACCTGGTTCCTTACCAAACCCCCATTACATCACTTTCAGAGCGTCTCTGCCAAATCCTGCCAACTCTGACACTTGCCGTTTTTTTCCCTTTCAGGTGTTTTTTTTATTTGACAGAGACATGAAGAGGCGTCATAACACTCACCCATGGGGGGTCCATATGGTGATCTGGGCGGCATGCCCATAGGCGGGGGTGGGGGGAGGTTGGGGGGCGGGGCGCGTTGGGATGATCCTGGTGGAGCAGGAGGAGGCGGAACCATGCCGGGCGGAGCGGGAGGGTGCATGGACATCTGAGGCATACCTGAGTGACAGAAACGGATCAAACTGGAGGTGGCGGGACAAAAAACTAGATACTAAAACGAGAACAGGAATTGACTTTCAGATGTTTATGCGGATGCCACACTTAAGTAAACGCTTTTCCACACATACAAAGCAGAAATGGGGCTCTGAGACTCAAAACTTCTATATTTCCTCCGACAGAAAGACAAAAACCACTCTTAAGAAGTCACAATGTCTCACCTGGATGCATACTTCCAGGCGGGAAGGGTGGTGGTCCACCTGGACCGCCAACACCCTGTGGGCCACCTGCTGATGGAGGCATCCCCATGCCATGGGCCATGGAAGGAGGAAGTGATCCGGGGGGAGGAACAGGGGGAAAGGCACCAGGAGGTGGCAGACCTGCACACACAAATCAACACAATCTACTTGAAGGACTAGTGGCTACATTAGTTTGTATTTTTGCAGCCAATTGCTAATTTGTATCTGTAAAAACGCTCGTTTAGGCTTCCACAAAACAAAAGTCCCACACCGATCATCCTTTGATCTATTTTCAAAGTGGTCTTTTATGAAAATGATGATGATGCCATTTTTAGCCAAAATCAAAAGATCCTGTGTTGTTTTCTAGAACATAGTTTCTGCAGAATGGCAGTAGTTATGTAAAACTACAGAGAAATACTTTTTTTTGTTTACTTCTGATTTAAATCCATTTTTTTGTTTATTCTTTTTTAAATACACAAATGCAAGTTTAAGCTGCATTTTCTTTGTGTCTATCATCAGAAAAATGCCACAAAAATACATCAAAAAGACAATGTTCATAAAACCGAGTCTTTAAAAAACAAAACTATTTTCACATAAATGTGACGTAACACCCACCTCCCATGCCCGGAATACCCATTCCAGCTCCTAGTGTGGTCAGGACCGGGGTGGGAAGAGAGGGAGGTGGTGGGGCATCAGCGAACAGCTGGTGGGGCCTGTCCGCCTGGGACAGTGGATTCTGCGCCGCCAGGAGTCGCTCTGCGGCGGAGCCGTGGCGCTCCCCTTTAGAATCTTTCTTGAAGGCGTACGACACGGTGATGGGCCGGTTACAGAGGTACTGGCCATTCATGGCCTCGATGGCGGCATCAGAAGCATCAAAACTGGCAAAGTTGATAAAAGCGTAACCCTTGGAGTTGCCGGTGTCTGGGTCTCTCATGATCTTTGGCGTTTGGAGAATCACACCGAAGGCACTGAATGTGTCGTAGAGCAGTTTCTCATCGATTTCTGGGTCCAGGTTACCGATGAAGATATTCGCACCCACATCCAGGTTTTTGTTGTGTGCCGAGGCCTTATTGACTCGAATGGGTTTTCCATAGAGCTTGATCATATTCATTATTTTAATAGCATAATCAGCATCCTCTTCGCTGAGGAATTCCACAAAGCCATAACCTAAATAAAGAAAAACAATTTGGTAAAGATAATTTTCTTAGAAGATAATTGTTCAATCTTGTTGACCAACTGAAAGTGCACTCACCCTGATGTTGACCCGTGACCCTGTCTTTGGGCATGTGTGTGTTTACCACAGGACCAGCCTGCAGGAAGAGTTCCCATAGCAACGGCTCCGACACTTTCTCATCCAACCCACCGACATACACCGTGGCATCTGGACAGACAAGAGCAGGCTTGGTGAGTAAAACACTACAGAAGTTTCCACTTTCTGACACAAGTGTGACTAATTAAAAAATAAATGACCATATTTATGTTCACTTTAACCATAAAGTTTCATTAGTTCTTTTTAAAACCATTGTTGAAACTGTGAAAAAATATCATGATCATGCTGCCTGATAAGAATAAAATGAGGTAAATTAGTAAATGAAGTTAAATTATGAATGAAGTTGCAGTTGTTTAGCACCTGGCATAAAATATTACTTTTCTCTTTCTATTTATAGATTTGCAACAATGGAAAAGACTAAACGTTTTTTTCACAGCTTAATGCTTATATAAAAGGACGCGCATCGAAAGTGCAAATTCGATAAACGAGTATTTGGGAGAATGGCTTTATTAGCTACAAGCTAGGCTAAAGTAAAGCCGCTTCACTTCCATGTGTTTTTTACCCGGTTTCAACACAAGAATATTAGCTAATTTTTGGATCCATATTCGTTCTAATAGGAAAGATGTGCACTCGTTGGGTGTTACTATACATGACATACATTTATGCACGGCTAAATGTCCAAAGAAATGGGTAATAATTCAGTAAATTACCTTGGTTTCTTTCAGAAATTGGTCCCGCGGCCATGTTGAATGACCAACGCACCAGAAGCGTTCATGTAGGAAGCCCCTCCTCTTCCTGTTCAGCAAACCGGAAGTTATAAAATAAAATGAACTCCTCTTTCAAATAATAAAATACAATATGTTTGCTTCGTTTTAGATTATTTTTTTAATAGCATCGAACAATAAAAACACAAGACCAGATAAAGTTCAAAACTTTGTACGGACCAATTTATTACATATTTATATACATTTTTATATAAATCTACTAAAAGTATAAACATGGAATACAAATTGTTCATACAAAATACAATTTGGGCATAATAAAACCATTTATATAAAACAATACTGTATCAAAATAAAATAAAAAAGCATGTCATGCAACAAAGTTCAAAACACAAAAAGCCAATGTTTTCATTTTATAAATGCATATATAAAAATGGGTTAAAAAAGCCTTGATCAATAATAACATAAATGAAATGCATTTATGTACAGAGCTGAGACTTTTACATTAAAAAAAAAGAACATTAAGAGCTAAAAATGGCTGCTCATTTAGAAAAGTAAGAAACAAAAAGGACACACATAGGTCAAAGTCTCCAAAAGCTTAATAAAAAAGATGTTCAGATCATTTTATTGATGGCTCTTATGATATTGCAATCATTGTTTTAAAAAAATAATAATAATAATCAAATGAAAAGAAAAAGGAAAAAAAGTATTTTGACTAATCAAACTTGTGTTACAGACTTAGCAGAAAAAAACACCTTTTTATTTCAGTCAAACTGTTCATTCCTTTTAAGTCTCATTACAAATGTTTCAGGTAACTAAGCAAATTACAGATCCATTATGTAATAAGTGTAAAGGCCAAAAAGTTTGAATTAAGATGTTTTTGAAAGGTTTTACAATTAAATACTACCTATTTTCTTAAAGTTTTATCAACATAACACAATTCTAAATGGTAGACTTTAATCTCAGTCTTTTGGATAATTTTCTGTTATTTTATGTTGCCAATTCCTAAACTTTTATTGTGCTGCAAAAATGCCAGCCCTCCTGCTGTTTAATTTGCCTAAATCCAGACTGATCTCTTAAGTACAGACAGTCCAGTAAACTGCATTCACAAGCTTCTTCAAAAGACCACCGGATCAACTGCCTTCATGTTTATAGGGTGCCTAACTATAAAGATTTTTACTTTTCAACAATTGTTATGAGGTTGTATTATTTTTTCTCAATGTAAAGTTGGGGTATCTCAAACCAAAAAAGGAAAAGCAGCTCAGAAACTTTCCAAACTCCTTTTCTAGCCTTATTGTACCTCTAACCAACACTGAATTCTGATCCATCTACATTTCAAACACAATCCATACCAGAGCAGCATTGTAGGTCCTTCTGTCGATGACACAGAGCATACATTCGGCTGCTGGTATTCTCACCACATACAATGAAGTCTACAATAGACAAAAGGAACATGATGACAGATTACCATCTAATTCTTGTTAAACCTGAGCAGCTGCTGCAGCCATCAGTAAAGCCTTAGTCCTGTGTTCACCTGTACGGTTAAAACTGTACGGCTTGTTTTGGGTTGTCCAGGACCATGGAGGGTTGTAGAGAAGGACGTCGTGAAAGGAAATGTACTATTATTATGCGTGTTGTAGGAGTTTAGTGAAGTTACACATACATGACATGTGGGTGGTGCGTCATATGGTGCCCTAACGCTGCACTCTTGTCATGAGCAAGTTGAGAATACTAGCTCTTTACTGACTGCACCCAAATGCTGCACACACGGTGTACACGGGATAAGTACCATATTTTCTGCACTTTAAGGTGGACCTAAAAGCATCAATATTTTTTTTCAAAATAGGGCTTTATATTGATTATGGTAGCGATTATTGATGTCGAAGCAATTTTGATAGGTACGCGGCACTCTGTCAAAATATTTGGTTAGGTTTTAGTGTGAATATGCTAACGCAGCTAACATGTAGTGGTGTCGGACTGTGTTTTTTGTGCGTTTCTAACAAGGTTGGGAGTTACGAGGTCACAGTAATGTCTGTTTTAACGGTTTCAGTCTGTTTTTTATGTGTTGAAAACAACGTTGCGTGTTACTGTAATGGGGCTAACTCTTGTAACCCTTGTGCTATCCTAGGCACTTTAACATTGGGAGTTGGGTCATCTAGACCCACTAGACAGTGCTCTGAACCTTTTTCCTTCAATGATTTGTGATCTTCACTGGTGTCCATGGATTACATGAAATCTTTCCATCTTTTGCATGGTAGGGAGAACACGTCAGTGTAAGGATGGGGTCTTCTAAGATAACACAAGGGTTAATGTGGCTAACATGCATCGAGTTACGAACGTCTTGAGTCTGACTGACTGACGGCCTTATCTCTGACTTTTTTGTCTCCGGTGCGCCTTATATATTGCAAAGGTTCGAAAACAAACCATTCAATACAATCAGTATGATAGGATGCCAGTACAATGCAAACCGTACATCTTCCAATAGTGGCCGGTCTTTAATTGACGCCAATCTAAATAAACGCCGGTCCTAACAGGTGCTCTTAACTTGACCTGCCTGAACCTCACCTACGTCACTCTTCCTAAGGTCGTGTCACACAGTCACTACTTACTTTTGCGCATATTGGATGCATGAAAATTGGTCATACGTTAACCTACATGGAAAAAGAGAGAAAAGTCGTGGTCTTTATGTGACATTTTCACAGATGTATCACAAATGAACCACATTAAGAAGTACGGATAAACCACCAAAGAACACGTAAATCAACGTAGAACATGAACCGTCTGCGATTATTGCACTGTTAATATGGAATTCATTAGTGATTTGTGTGTCATTTACGGAATTTTAACGTGTTATGTACCCCGTGTACGCGATATTAAAGCTATCCATCGGTGGTTCGTGCGTTAAAAGTTCGTTAGACAAACGTGGAATAGTCTTGCAAAGCCACACATCTGCGTGTGCCTCTCGCAGATTACCAAATAATTGTGAATGAATTTCTTAAAACATGCGTGAACTGCGTAATTCTCATCCAACCTAAAATTTTGAATAGCTCAAAACTGAATTCAGATAAAGACCCGTCGGCTGAAACCCTCAGTGGACATCTGCACACATCGACGAATGACGAACGCAAGCAACACTTCTGAATTACATATATGACGCATGAATCACAGAATACCGAAACTTCATAAAAGGCGCAAACTGTACATAGTGGCTGTGTGACACGGCCTTTACCCTCATGTGTTCACTGCAACTTGTTGGCCACACTATGCACATAAAACAATGGGATCAACATTTTCTTTCTGCGGGATCACCGAATGGTCTAAAATCTTAAAATAACCTGCAGGTTTGCCCCCCGCCCAGACGGCCCATATCCATCCGTAAGGGCAATTCTGACTAAGGAATAATCTGTTTACATATTTTGCTAATATTTAAAACGCTCTTAATAAAGTTTCAAAAGTTTAATTTTTTAAAATACAATTGTTGGATATTATTTTTGGTGTGGCCAGGGTCTAGTCATAGTTTTACAAACAACGGTTTATCCTTATAAAAATGCTACAGCCACAATATCTATAAGGAATGATGCGGTTAACTAATCCTTCCTGCTACCTTTCTGTGTTTTATAAGTCACATTATGTCCCTTAAACCCAGAGAGTAAAACTTGGTTTCCTTAAGTTTCCTCTCAGTAAATAGGATGGCTGGTGTGTCAGTCACATTTTGCTTTATGGACTAAGAAGTGAAAGTCTGATCAGCTGCTCTTTCCAACCAAAGGGCAGACAGTGATCAGTGGTTACCCAGAATCCTATGGTGTGGTGAAGGTGTGCTGTTCTTTGAAGCCTTAGTGTGAGGGAAGAGTGGCAGCATTGGCAGTGCTGAGCTGCCCCACCGCTAGCATGAGGATGTCTTTCTTTTCTTTGTAAAATCGCAGTTCTCTGCCCGCCAGCCTGGCGTCCTCCAGCTCTCGCTCAGTGGACGCCAGCTCCTGCGCGATGGTGCCCGCCATGCTCTGCTCCCGGTTTACCCAGTCGGCTGCCATCTGAGTGCGCATGTCGTCATCCAGAGCCCGGTGGGAGTAGTGAGCCAGCACCTCCTGGACGTTCAATCACACAATAAGTCAGGACTTTGCGGTTCATCGTATTTGATTTATAAACGAAGCCCATCACCCGCCTCGTCCCTAAAGACCCCCTCTGATGAAAATGGCGTTCTTGTGACATTTGTCTGATGGTGGAGGACATAAATAAACTCATCTAGGCTTACAATGACATTTCTGAGTATTTCTTTATTTAAATTGTCGTGGGAGCAGACGAAAAAAATGCATTTTCAAAAGAGCATATTTGTGACAAAGAAACTACGCTGGGTGGGCCACAAGTTCCCTGCTTTGCCCCAAAATGGGGAGGGGAGGCGGGTTGTTCCGCACCAACAGCCCAGAGGCAAATTTCTAATGAATTAATGCTGCTCTGCAGACACTATGATCTAGAAAACATCACAGGGGTTTTTTTTATTATTCGGGCTAAACATGTTTTGACAATAGATCGAAACTTTAAAAGCTGGTGTAAAAAATATGTAAATAAATAAAACAATATAGTGGGAAGAAATTTGTACCTAAAACGTTCTTTCTGGAAATTGTCTTTAGACTATTTACTTTCCTCTTTACTAAAGTCTTTCTGGTGAGCGTCTAAAGTAGAGAGCAAATGAAGATGTGTTTTGTTTGCAGTGAAAGTGAACCTGCTTTGAAAAATAAAAGTAAAACCCCGGTGTTTTGTGCTCCAATACCTGTCGGGAACACTGCCGCTCTCTCATGGCTTTGAGGCTTCCGTTCCAGTGCAGCAGCTGGAAAACGGTCATCAGCTCCTGCAAAGCCACAAAATTGAGGAAAATGTCAAATTCAGCAAATGAACTGAAAGGAACTATTTGAATAGGTATGGGTTTATAGTTTTGGTTGATTTGTTTAAGGTATTTAGGTTTTGTGTTGACATTATTAACATGTCAAATAACTGAACAAAATGATGGTAAATGGTTTGAATCTACTGTCAAGGAGAAAAACGATGAGGGTCCATCATAATGAGGCCATGTTTAGCTCTTTAACCTTTTTAATTCCAGAAAATCTGCAGAAGCAGGAGGATCTTATTTGGCAAAGGGGGAATTTTATTTTGAAAGGAACTTGTATAGTAAAAGAATTTAAAATTGTTACAAACAGCTAAATAAAATAGTTATTTTATCATTGTAAATTTTTAAAATCTACATTTTATAAAAGAACATTTTAAAACGTGTATTTTTATAAAGGCTTTTGGTCAGTAAGAAACAGGACCAAATGGCTCTTTCAGAGTTTAAGGTTAGAAACCCCTGGAATAACAACACATTGTAGTTTCTTTTTGTGTTGTTTCAATCAACCGATCAATCCCTTCATTTGTAGATGCACCTTTCATCGACATGCGTAGAAAGCAGGCTGGGTCACATAAGAGACATGAATAAATATAGGTTAAAACAATTAAAAGTCATAAAACACAATAGATTTAAAGCAACAATAACCACAAAACAAACTTAAAATGGAAGGAAACGCTGCGGCTAATTGTTTGAGACGACAATGTATGGATCAAAACATAGGAAGGGTGAAAAGTACAAACCATAAAACAGCCCAATAAATAAATTAGATAATTCAATGAAGTTAAAAAGATGATTCTTTGATTTACATTTAAAAATCGCATTAACAACATCAACAAAAGCTAGAGTTTTCCGTTGATTTTAAACACTAAATGTTTTTTTACTCACCTGGAACTCCAGCATGGACTTTCCTTTGTTGGACTCGAGCATGAAGCGAAAGGCTCCAATTCCTGTGTTGGGATTGTCAGCCTCCTCTCTGTTTCCCTGGAAACAGCAATCAGACGGACATCCCAAAACTGCTCTGGTTTCACAATAAAAGCTCCTGCAAAACTGGTGCAATGGTAATTTACTATTTTTTTCTTGCTAAAAACTAACGGTTAGTTGTTTAGGTTTTGTATTTCTAAACCCATATGATGAACACATTATACAGATGTTTCTGTAAATCACAGGCAAAAATTCTTCAATTCGACTCATTCAATTATTTTTTATCCGTAATAAATGTAATGAAAGAGGTCAATCGTACACGTGTGTCATCAGTACGTCCTATAAGTATTTCTGACTCACATTAAAGGAGGTCAGGGCTTCGCTCACGCTCTTCTCAATGAAGTCGTCTGTGATCCGACGGGATGGATGCTCGTTAAAAACAGAGTTCATCAGGGCAATCTTGGCAGCACTGCGCCTGGCCTCAGCTTTAGTTGGACAAAACTGGCAGACACAATTAAAGACATAAAGTTTGCAAGGTAAACACCTATAGTACAAATACCCATATCAGTGTTTTGTACCTGGAAACTTCCAAAGCAGCTTCCACCCGGTAGGCTAACATAGCAGACATAGGGGGGGCTGTTGGAAGGAACCATTTCATAAACGACCAGGGCGCCGTTCCGCAGGTCTGCTCCTCTGGTCTGCTTCATTTGCCAGAACTCCTGCAACGCCTCCACCACGTTTACTGAAGAACACAGAGAGTGAAGGTGTAGAATGGCGCCATACTGACCTCGTGATTCTATGACAAAAATCTGACTTTAGATCCACAATTTAACAATCAACACATCACATTTTTGGTCTTATTTCATTTACATTTTGGTTAGGTAAAAACCTTCACAATATTTGGGATTTTGTCTTTTAATCTGGACTCTTAAATATTTGGGAACTTTTACATAAATTAACTTTTCTTTTGCTGTGTGAACCAAGTTATTTAATTTAATTTACTTACGACACTTTTATGTTTTAACTGTTTTAATATTGACTACCCCCCACCCTAACCCCTCACCCTCCATCTCTGACATCCCACTCTGTTTCTTTCTCTCCTCCCTTGTTTCTTTTCTTCCGTCCGGTCCAACAAGGAATGCATACAAATATAATTTTCATAAATAAAGCTTAGCCTCAAATACAAAAGGGGTTTATACAAATATACTCTCAGTCTGTCTGATCCATAAACCCCATTTGTAACAATAAAATCTGTCCAATTCTAGAGGCACTCAGCTCTGATCTGCCTGCTCAGCTGTTGGACAAGACAAGTTAGAAGAAGAAAAAAGAAAAATTTACTTTTTTTGTTCTCTTTTTAAAATTCTGTTTTATAGGAGTTGTAATTTGTGAGTTATAATACAAAGATAAAATAGTTCACAAAAAAAGAACTCTAATAGCACTCGTTTTCTGAGCCCTTTTATTTTTATTTACCTCTTGAGTCCAAATCATATTTTTGCTCACATCAAGAAAATAAAAAGCAAACCATTTTATATTTTTCCTGACCATTTTCTGTAAAAATTGAAGTTGAAAAATAAATTTAATTTCATACAAAGTTGGTTTTCATGAGCAATCAGGACTTTAAAAGCTGAAATAAGTCTAGGGTAAAGGACAAATCAATACTCCAACAATAAAAATTAAACAATATATTTAATTTGGATTTTCAAAATAAAAGAATGTATTCAAATGCCTAATTTCCGCTTTATTTATTAAGTATAAATTATAAAGTCTAAAGCTAAGTCTGGGTTTACACTAAAGCAGTCATGTTTTCAGACATGTTGCTTTATGAACTGTAGGACAAAGGAAAGAAGAAAAAAAACAACTTTTACACAAAGTTGAACAAATATTGTCCATGAAACTATGCAGATACTTTCCTTTTTGGAATGGAGAGGGCATCAAAACGCCAAAATAAAAGCTGTTTCAGTGTTCAGGGGGGGAACTAAAGCATGTTCCAGTTGTCATACTGGGGTATCTCCAGGCAGGAGGCCAGTCTAACCACTGACTAAACTTTGAAATTGTCGCAATGTAGTCATGAAGAAAAAAGGTATTCGACAAACCCAGATGTGCACGTCTAACAGAGAAGCCTGATTGGTTCCTGCACACAACACGTCTCCATGGCTGCACAATTTTGTGGTTTTGTTCTTTTGACACGACTCCATCCAACACCTGGAAAAAACTTCCAAATGTGAGGCCTGCATGCAGCTGCTCAGCCGTTTCATGTTCCCACTTAAAAACCACTTAAAGTTGGCCGAGCCCAGGAGGGATATTATTCACACGCAAAAAAAAAACAAAAAAACTCAGACATGAGGTCAAGAGGTGAAGCCAAGAAAATGTTGATAGAGTGTTTATAGCTGTGTTGCTCCAAAAGTTTGAACCAAAATTTTCTGGTGACACTTTTTGTGCATCTTTAGTCATTAAAATGGCTAACTGATGTTTTTGTGGCATTTTTCTGATGATGGAGGACACAGATGAAGAAAATAAAGCTTAGAATTGCATTTTTTTTTAAATATTCCTTTATTCAAATCTCCGTAAATCAGGGAAAAAAAATGCCGTTTGACAAAGAGTTTATTTGTTTCGTAGAAAATACGCTGGTTAGTCCACAGCACAGCGGGAGAGCATGCCAACAGGGAGCTCTCAGCAATAGGAAGGGGGGCGGGGTTGCTCTTCTACGCCAACAGTCAAACTCAGAGGCAAATTTCTACTGAACTACTGCCACTCTGCAGAAACTATGTTCTAGAAAACGACACCGGGATGCCATAACAGTCTCTGAGTCGAACATTCCTGTTGGAGGATAAAAGGAGTGAAAGACATTTTCCAGATCAGTGGGATTTCTCTTGGATCTGTTTGGAGCCTCGTCCATAGTTTGTTTATTTCTTCCCATTTCCTCTCTCTTAGATTGGTTGCAACAGTAAAATGTAAAAAAAAAAAAAAAAACAGACATCAAAGACTTTCCTTCAGAGACCCACTCCAATCGTCTTTTGATCTATTATAGAAACGTTCCCAGTGGGGTTTTAATAAGGATTATGCCGTTTTTGGCCAAACTATAAACACTGTGTGTTTCTAGGACAGTTTCTGCAGAGCAGAAGGAGTTCAGTAGAAATTCTCCCCCTTTCCCATCATCCATCTGTTTACACAGTCCAGCTAGCTTACAGCCACTCACATCCCTAACCTAACATGAGAATGGTGAGCGATGTCAGAGCTATAATCCAGCCAGAGCAGATTCCAGCTCCTGGAAAACAAAGATGTTTGTGCTTCTGTCAGAATGGAGAGGGGAGAATTTTTTCATCAGCTCCTGCTTCACAATGATTAGAATCAAGAAATACTCAGAAATGCAACTTTAAGCTGAATTTTCTTCATCCATGTCCTCTGTCACGAGAAAAAAATGCCACAAGAACATGTTAAAAACACCATTTTCATTGAAGCGTGTCTTTAAATAAAACCTAACAAAAGTCACTAAAACTTCTCTAACATTTAAAGAAACTAATTAGAGCAAAACATAATGTGAGCTAAGCCTATTAATGCCTTTTTTTTTACTTAAGTAGCCTAAATAAGATAAAGCAGGGATGAGGTTGTTAGTGCAAACAGGGACAATCTTTTCCAATTAAATCCTATTAGTGGAAAATGTGGTTTAACTGCTAAAATCAAGCTTTACAGACACACAGGAAACTACTTTACTGCAGAGATGAGGTAAATAAATGAGTTTTTTTTTTAAGTTACACTCAAATCAATTTTTTTTTCCGTCTTTCTCTTGAAGAGGTTTGGTAATTTTCTCCTTGTTTCAAACAAATGGCGCAGCTCCAAGTGGCTTTTTTCGCCCAAAACGCGCGTGGACTGCCTGAGTGAGTGACTGAGTGGACGCGCGTTACCTCTGCCGTAACCCTGCGTGTGCTTGGCGAAGCTGCGGACCACCGCCTCCACCGCCTCCTTCAGCACGGCGGGGTTCCCCGGGTTGCAGTGGCCGCTCGCCCCCGGCCCCAGCCCGGCCGCCACCCCGCCGTACAGGCTGTGGAGCTGCAGCGGCGGCGGCGGCGGCGGAGGCCCCGACGACGCTGACAGGGTCGCCGCGGGGACGAGCGGCGCGATGGGGACGGTGACCCCCGGCCGCAGGGAGGAGCGCAGGCTGCCCGAGCCGAAGCCGATCCCCGGCTGGAGCCTCTGGCTGCGGAGGCTGTCCGGGATGACGTTGGATTCCATTGTCCCGACGTAACGTCTGCTGGAGCGCGGGTCAGCGGGGGGAAACGGCAGCGACCAACCCGACGGCAGCCTCCGAAAAGTCCTCCGGAGAAACAAAGGCTTCGGGGTTCTTCGTCGGTCACCCTCGAAATGTAGTTATCGAGGCGGAGTGGAGACGCGCCGCTGCGGATCCTCACTCTGGATTAGGCTGGGGGATTGTCAGTCAAATGATGCCTTCAGGGACCCCTCGGACATTGACTTTCAGGCGCCACCTAAAACCACTCAACACTGTTTTTTTTTTGCGGTTTATTTGTGCTCTGTATATTTGTAAAATGTAGAAAATTGATCGCAAATTCCTTTTTATTATTTTGTGCACATTTTTCATACGTTAAAGTATTTGTATTTAATTTCTACACACATGGAAACGCTAGTTTTGACCCACTCCAATGAAAATCGTGTTTTTCTTGTTTTTACATGTTTTTGTGGCATTTTTCTCACGATGAGGGACATATATAAAGAAAATTAAGCTCAGAATTGCATTTCTGAGCATCTCTTTATTCAAGCTGTTGGTAATCAGGAGCAAATGAAAAATGCAGTTTGGAAAGTTAATCTGTGTGATGTATAAGATACGCCGGGCAGGGCCACAAGCTTTCCAACATCCTTGTTTTCCTCGTCTGAGCTGGCATCTGGCTCAGAACTGCACATCTGGATAGCTCCAATTCCTCACCCTTTTTGTCGCACCGGTAATGTGAGGTTGGGGTTGTGAGGGGCTGTAAGGTCGCAGAAGAACGTGCAAACAGATGGATGATGGGAAGTGGGGAACCAACTACCCAGAGGCAAATTTCTAATGAACTCCTGCTGCTCTGCAGAAACTATGTCCTAGAAAACGACAGATTTTTTTTTGGCTAAAAACTGCATTTATTTTTCATGCTCAGCCTGTTCTCTAATGTTTATGTGCAGCGGATAAGTGGGGGGGAGGTGTCAGAGGTGAATAAGGGTTAAGTTATTAAGTTATTGTGCTTTTTTTTGTTTATCTTTTGTGTTCAGCACTTTGTCTCACATTGTGTAATAAAGATTTTACATAAATAAAGATTGATTTGACTTGATTTCATCATAATAAAAAGAACACTGAGAATGTTTTCGAATATATCAAAAGATTATTTGGAATTAGACGCATCATTACTGGGGAAATATATTACAGTCACTTGAAAACAATTGTAAACAAAATCCAATTACTAAAATCATGGGACTCCAAAAGTAGGTTCAAAAGGAAGACAGGTAACCCAGCATGAATCCAAAACCCAATGTGCGCAAAAAGCCCCTGAATTGGAACAAAATAAATGTAACAGGGTTGCGTTGGCGTTTCCCACGTTTTGCACTGAATATGAACGCATCAGTGGAAAGTCGAGAAATGTCAAGCCAAGAAATCTGAGCCTCCTCTGTTCTCTGCTGGCAGCAGCACACAACAACTACAGTGTGACTTTACAGCTCCAGCTCTGCAGCCTGAAGCATGTGATTACACTTGGAAGCGGAGTCACACAGTTTACTCAATGTGAGAGCAGAAAAATGTATTTATTTTTTCTCTAAACTGTTGTTTATGAAGGAGATTCTGAGTACCTGGGTGGAATTCTGCCCCTAAACCACCTACTTTGTGCAGAACAAAGACATTGGAGGGAAATGAGACCTCCTCTAGTGTTTCCTTAAAGAAATTTATGTTCTTCTGGATCCTGTGTGATGATTTGTTCCTTCTGTGTTCTGATTGGAGGTCTGAGAAGTCCAGAGGAGGAACAAGGGAGTACTTAATAAATCTCCTTTCACAGGAAAATCAACAATCTGTTGCTACGGAGCCCTGAACATGACATAAAAAAAGTTCCCAGAAAATGAATCATTTGTGTAAACTAATTATTGTTTTGTGTGCTCAAATTGGCATTTTGTGGCCACAGTTATGTATTTCATGGCCAAAAATTAGCATTTTGAATGCAAAAACATGCATACAAATTTAGTGGGGAAGAAATTAGTATTCTGTGTAAACAAATAGGAATTTTGTGCACTTAATTTAGGATTTTGTCCACAACATTGGTATTTCATGGCCACAGTTCAGTATTTCATGGCCACAAATTAGTATTTTATAAGCATTTCAATACAATTTTTGGATACAAATAAAAAATTAGTATTTTGTGCACACAAATTAGAAGTAGGAATTGAAGATACTAAAATGCAGCGTTGTGCCCACAAAACGGTCAATTGTATGCACAAAATGCTGAATTTTATCCCAAAAAAATACAAAATTTTAAAATGCTTATTTGCGGCCAAAAAATATTAATTTGTTCACATAAAATACTAATTAGCAAGTGTCGGTTTAATGTTAGTTTTTGTATGTCACGTCTAGGGCTGCATAGTTTTTGCGTACATAGAGCATAAATACAAAAGACAAATACTATATTTGATAAGACTTTCATTTTGATGCCGTTGATGGTGCTTTGTGGATGTTACATGTATATTTCTCCTTTGTCGCTCAGAGTTTTGCATCAACTCTCCTGAAATGCTGTCAATTGGCAAGTTTATCTTAAACTTGGGGGGGGGGGGATTTTTTCTCTATAAAAAATGCTTTACATTTTTACATTTGTTAAATTGTTCATTCATTTTCTATTTCTAATATGCATTTCATCTCATTTGCTTTTAATTGAATACATTTTTAATGTGTGAGGTACAACTGTCTTGAACAGCTCTCATAATGTACGTTTTGTACGCCATTTTAAAACCATATTATCTGTAAACAGCTTAAATCACACACAAAAAAAATGGATTCTTGATGTGGACTACCAAGTTTTAAGATGAACAAATCCTGAAATAATCAGGTGGTATAAAATTCTGTTTTGTCTATTGAAAAAAAAGCGAAAAGCTCTAAATTGCACATGCAAAATCCTCTAAAATCACATTGAAACTGTGAACTGTAAAGTTTGTACTTGTATAAAGCAACAGAAATGCCCAACTTTACTTTGGCAGCTGTGACTTTAGATCTGCTGAAGAACACGTTTGTTTTTTCTAGTTCAAATTATTCATAATGTTATGAGCTAAAAGATGTTCTGACATGCAAAAAAAAGTACATTAAGATGTGTTCTAACCTCTGATAATCAGTTTGGGGCAAAGTTGTACCAGAATGATTATGTTCAGATACCTAAAATTAAGATCACAGTGAGGACTTTTTGTTCTGCTATCAGCATCAGTTTGTGGAATCATGATGTAATTCAGTAAAAACACACTCATTCCTGCGGCCGGTTGCCTCATGCAATCGCTGTCACGCTGTAAATAGGTCAAGGCTCCAAAAGGCCGACACTAACCCGAACAACATGAACGTGTGGCCAGATTTCTGTTCAACAGACTTTATAGTGAGTTGTTTTTTGCAGAAGGTCCAGCCTGCTGCATGGACACAAAGACAGATCAGTAGTTAGAAACATCGTCCACATGACCACATCTGGTAACGATTAAAGCACAAAAAGGAAAGGAAAAAAAGGCATTTAGAGCGTAAAGTCAAGATTTTCTCAGAAAAAAACAATATTTTAAGTGATTTTTTAGTTATCCCCTTGTGTTGCCATCCAGACAAACGGTTTATCCGTGAGGGTTGCATCAGAGAATCAATTATATTCCAGAAGTTGGAAGCAACGCTTGGATGTGTGCCAAATAAGAAATAGAGCTTCACCCCAAATCTCAAAAAGTTTATTATTCTTTTTTTTTTGTAGGGTTGCACATTTAATTACAGCAAACAAATCCCCCCCAAGATAGACAGCTTTCATCTGTTTTGTGACTACGTCATCATTGATGTAGTTTCCTTTCTCTGTTTTTCAGAGGAATCTCTGGAAACTAGGTCGCTAAAACGTGTCTATTCCATGTTAAATGTTGATTCATCAGCTCCCAACTGTGTTTCGCTAACATTTCTTAATCTTGGCCAAAGTATTTCATTCTTATTTAGAGGGTACGGGAAACCAAAAAGTATAAGAAGTTATTACATAAATTGGGGGTTAGAGACACAAAAGAACTGCAGCACAGACAGAAAGGGGCGGAGCTTCAAGTTAACTTAGTAGGACAAAAAGATATGAACTCAAAATAAAAGATCTGATTTATTCCTAAGGAAGCATATATGCTTTCAAAATAAGGTCACCAATAATGGATATGATTTTATATATATATATATATATATGTATATATATATATATATATATATATTTTTTTTTTGGACATGATCCAGTGAGAAAACAAATGTCTGATGAGTCTTTTATTTTTGTATGGATCAGTACGTTAAGTGACATCCTCGGGACAGTTAGTACCGCACCACAAAACATCCTGACATGGTTTTTTGCTTTATCTCATCCGGTCAGATTAGTTTAGGGCAGAACTGCATCAACGCTCTATAAGAAGGGCAGGAGTCCTGCAGGGAGGCAGCAGCTTCTCTACATTCCCTCAACAGGTGAGTCTCATCCTCTCATGGACCTTTTCTGGATTTATACTTAACTTTACTTGATTTTCTTTAGTAAAGTAAACTGTTTAGAAAAAGAAAAAAAACCTGACATATGATTTTAGAATTGTGTTAAACAGAAAGATTAGAATTTTTAGGTTAGACTAGCCGTTTCTAAAAAGGAAAAATTATAATGAAAAAGTTTATTTATTTATTTATTTGATTGACTTAAGTGCACCAAATGTTTAAATATTAAAAATACTTTAGGATAAGCTCTACACAACTCAGCATCTGAATTAAAGAAGGACAAAAACATTTTTTTATCTTAGTTTGGAAAAGGAAAAGTTGCATGTTTTTTTTGGGAAAAGTGAAATAAAAATCAAAGGATTGTTGTTTATTTAAGATGCATAATTCAAAAGTTTCAGAAACTAAAAACTGGAATAATTAAGTTAATAAGTTCTCATATTTCTGCATATTTATCCTATGATCCTAAAAACAAAACACCAGTTTCATCACTTTCATGAAATATGCTGATAACTTGAATTAAATCTTTCACACCACCTTGAACAGAAAAAAGATCAACAAATATTTGTTCAAATAATTGGAAATTAGATTAGACATGAAGAGGTTGAACAACACAGAGCAAAGATAAAAAGTTGAGCAAATTTGCTCATTAAAAACTGAGATTATTAGGAAGGTTTGAACTAAAAAAAATGACCCAAACTAAAAGTTTGCTCTTTTCTTTTGATATGCTTGCTTTCTAGGTCCTCCTTCAGTCAGCAGCCATGAGACTGTCCATCATTGCAGCGGTTGTGTTGCTTGCTCTGGCACATGGTAAAACCAAAGCTTTAATGACATTGCTGTGGTGCAGGAAACATCTGCGTTTCTCATCCGTCTTTTTCAATCTTTTCCAAATCTTCAGGAACATTTGCCGATGAGTTAGACGACCTTTTGAAGGACGTCCATACCAAAATGTCCAAAGACTTCAGTGACATTATCAACAACCCGGAAGTCAAAAGCCAAGCTCAGTGAGTTCTGTAGACCTTCTTCGTAAAGCTGGAAAATCTCTTTCTTCCACATTCAGAATGACTGACATCAAAGACCGTTTCTATGAAAGGAGACTCAGTTATAATCCGAGCCGCTCATGTTCTCAGAAAGGACAGACGAGGAGGATCACTTAACTGAATCCAGCGCTTTAAGTGAAATAGTTCCCAGCTGCACTTATTTTGAAGTGACAAATGTCTCTTCAAAATAAAATGCCCAGAGACACGCATGAAGATAAATGATTGTGGGAAAACTCCTCGTAATCGTCAACGGTCATTAAAACATTTCTCTTTGACTCTTTAGGCTCTTCCTGGATGAGAAAAGAGGGCAGCTGGAGCCCGCCGTCGAGCAGATCCAACCCCACGTTGACCCCTTCATTGAAAAAGTCCAGTCCTTCTTCGATAGACTGAGAGAAGAGTTGGCCAAGACGAGCAACAAGTAAAGCAGCTGATGGCGATGATTCAGCCGGAAGCACATTTTTGGGCTAGTCCTTTGACTGGATCAGCTCTGAAGCACCATTCAAATAAATGCTCAAGCACTATGGCTGTTTAGTTTCATTTGTGAGTTTAAAATTCTAACATTTTACTGTTTTCTGTTAAATTGATGATACCGATACTCCTAAAAAAAAAAAAAAAGACACAGTAAAGTAATTTCGAACTTTTATTTAAGCAAGCAAAGCAAGGGAAAAATCACAGGCATGGAAAGCTCAAACAGTTAAAAGGACTAAAATGGCAAAAGGAAAGCTTTCATTCATACTTTGTCTTAGAACTCTAAAACCCCATAGAACAGGGGATCTTTTAGTTTCTTTTCTCCTCTCTTTTTGAACAGATTTTCTCTTTAACTCAACAAACCAGGTTTTTTTATACATGTATTTTTTTCTGTCTGGTTGCAGACTTCTTTTCCTTTTTTTTTCTCTTCTTTTTTAAATGCTGTTTTTTTTTATTTTATTTTGAAGGTTTCTCTTTTTTTCCACTTTTTCAAAAATCTCCTCTGTGAAGCTCTCTCGAGGTTTCCCACCCCTGTTGAAAGAAATCAAATATGGAAGCTGCATGCATATATTTAAACAAACAAACAAAAAGCCAGCACGCACCTCGGGTTCAGACACTTGGGGCTGCGGTTGAATTAGTCGCCGGCTTCTGTGCCACCTCTTTAGCCTGGTGAGCCTGCAGCACAGCCACGGCTTCATCCACCTGGAAACAAGAAATGGTACCAAAAAATAAATCATCATTTTGAGGTTTTAGCCATATCAAATAGAAACGAATTAATTAAAATGGAATAATTTCAATTTTAGTATAAATTGTTATATAAATTAGAACAGGTTAAATATTTTGGCCATTCTGATTCCTGTTAGCAGTAAATCTTTGACTTTTAGAACAGAACATGGTACCTAAAAGACGACATTAAAAAAGTCCGATTCATGTCACCAGTACTAGTATTGATGGTACAGTCTGGTTTGAACCATGTCATTTTGTGACGGGGTGATCAAACAGCTGGGGGGTCTTTGGTCGGAAAACAAAAAGTTCAACAAATGACTCAAGATTTGCCACCAAAGTTTAAAAGTTCTGCATCAACAGTGTGTAGTTTAAATGAATGGTCTCCAACGCTCAGGTCATGGACCGGTACCAGTCAGTGGGACAAGGGGAAAAATAAAAAATAAAAATAAAAATAAAAACAAAGCCCTTATGTTTTCAGTTTGATTTATAATCAGATTCTGAAGGTGATTTTATTTCGCAAAACCACTCTCCACCACATCCAACCCGTTCTTGAGGCACGTCAAGTTGCTCGTTCGTGTATCAAAAATACAATTTATCTGCAATTTTCTTAAAGCTCAGACTGTTAAATAAATCCCCAAGCAAGCAAAGCTAACAAGAAATAAACAGACTATCTCTGCAGAAAAGAAACAGAGAGGAAACGGAAGATAGCCTTCAACTTCAAAATAAAAGAAGTAACCCATAATATTAAGCAACTGATTGTCTAATGTTAAGAGAATGCTGCCAAAAAAAGTCGTTTAAACTGTGGATTTTTGTGTATTAATACATTCAGAAAATATCCGTTTAAGTGACTTTTTTGTTTTTTATCCATCACACCTTAAAAGTCAGGCGAGGCTGAAGATGACGTCTGATTTTTTTAAGCTTCCATTTCAGCAGTTATGGTTTAGGAGGAAATCTATGTCTCATTTTATTGCTTCCAAGATGAAATCTAGAGCACTAATAAAGTCAAAAGATATTTGACAGACGGAAGATACACTTTACACTCAAATTTAAGGGAAAATAAAATATAAATCCAGACGCTCACTTTAGCCTCACACAGACGTGAAAATATTGTCTGACATTAAATGAAAAAGGTTGGGGGCCACTGCTTCAAAACACTATCCTGTACAAGCTTTAGGAAGCTGTTACACTAAATTCTGTGGCAACTGGGATCAGACATTTAAACGTTATTACTACATATATTTAAATTCAGATTGAAATCTATGTGGTTTCTCCGTTAAAGCCTGGTTTTTTGCGCCATCTACCTTTGAACGGAGAGACTCTGGGGACTCCAGCATGTGAAGCAGCTCTGAGTTGTCGATCTCCAGGAGCATTCCAGTGATTTTGCCTGCAAGGCTGGGATGCATGTTCTGGATCAAAGGGAACAGCCGCTCGCCTGTTAAAGAGACAGACGGAGCTGATCAACAATCGAAAAGAAATCTGCACCAACCAGAGTCTGATAGGAAGTCTACGCGTTCAATACCCAGCAGGCCACTGGGGAAGAAAGCCCGGGGCATTTACTGCCATGTGGGAGTGGATGTGGAAGTTTTGTTTGGACTTCTTACCCAGCATCTGTTTCTGTTCCTGGAGTGGAGCGGCAGCCAGCATGGAGGCAGTCAGGGGTTCCTGGCCCTGAATATGGACTGCAGGCTGAGAGCAGGCGACAGAAGAGTGAGTGAAGGGCAGAGCCGAACCCTCTTCAGGTGTAGCTAAACTTCTACCTGCAGAGTGACTTGCGGCTGAGTTGCGACGTGCTGCTGGGGATTACGAACTCCTGTTGCGTACTTGTACTGAGGCCCTCCACGGACATGAGTGGCTGCAGTGGCAACTGGGTGACGGGGGCCGCTGCTCTGGGCGGCTGCAGGAGGAGGGAAAGAGCAGCTCAAGATAAACAACACATCCTACTGGAAACAGCCGAGCGAGCAAGAGATCCATGTTTACACGACTGACCAACACGCTGGGTGTTCATCATCGGGGGCACCTGGGAGGAAGCTCGCACTGTGCTGAAGTTCTGGGGGCGTGGTCTTGGTGGACGCATGACTCCTGGCATGTTCTGGAAATCTGCATCCACAACGGAACAGTTACAAGTACCTCACCAGGCTCTACTGCAAAGCAACCCCGCTACACACTCACGTTGTGGTCGAACACTTTGTGTAGTCCAGCGGGGGCCCGGGCGGAGCTGAGCCATCTGGCCGGCAGTTGGGTAGTAGGCAGAACGACTCTGCGCCTGAGGAATGGCGGTCATGATGAAGCCAGAAGGGGGAGCGGGCTGGTAGGGGTTCATGACGGGGTTTGCCGCGGCGCGGGCGTTGGCCACGCGCTGCATGTACTGAGTGATCAAGTGAGCTTGCCGCTCCTCCTTCCTCTGAGCCAGGGCTACATACAGCGGCTTGGTGGCGACTATGCGTCCGTTCATTTCCGTTACAGCCTTCGTGGCTTCTTCCGGGGACGAGAAGCAGACGAAGCCGAAGCCTTTGCTGCGGCCGCCTTCCATCATCACCTTAAAGAGCGGGAGAGCCGAAGAACACGAGGTGAGAGGCATGAGCGACACACGACACATGCAGAGAAAAGGCTTTTGGTCGTGGGAGCTGTGTGGAAGTTTGCAGAGGAGGGACAAACACAAACAGCTCACCTTGGCACTCGTGATCGAGCCAAATGGTGAGAACTCTTTGCGTAAGCGTTCGTCATCAATGCCGTCGTCCAGGTTCTTCACGTACAAGTTGACGCCCTGCAGGCAAAAATGAAATAAAAGAAAAACACACATCAACAATGATTCAAAAATAAAACTCAGCAGGTCTATGGTTACACCTAATAATGCAAATATGCATCAAACCACTCCAAATGACCTTCATTTTTCATAGCCAGAAATCAAGTCTTTATTTAGTTTGACAGGGACCACAGGAGCACTAATCAAGGGAGAGATGCTTTTTACCAGACTATAAGCTCTAAGAGCTCATTTCTATCTGCAGCCACCAAGACACACAAATGCAAGAATTAACAATTAGCATAAAACAGTACAATGCCATTACATCCAAGTTACAATTATTTCATAATAAAAGACAAGAGATTGAGAAAAACACTATAACAACCTTTAAAACACACTACATATTTAGCAATGGTGACATGTCTGTTATGTTAAAAAAAAGTTTGTTTCAATTCTGTGTCATATTTTGGTAGGTTTTTGCATAATTTTAAGTGCATTTGCAGTTCCCTCCACTCAGCGATTAAAAAGAAAAGGCTGATTGGCTCAGAGCAGTTCTTCTGCCACGCTGGCCGTTCCATCCGGACCTTGTTGTTCTGCTCATTTGTTCTGATGTCAGCATAGCAGAACCTCTGGAGGAGCCGCATTATTCATGATCTTAAACAACAGCTGTAAATTTGCAGTGTGGATAACGTTTTCAAAGCTGAACATTTGATGTTTGGTTAGTATTTTGCACTGATGTTGAGATTTTCTATCAAGAACCCTCAGAGCTTGTTTATAGACAGACTCCAGAGGTTTCATATTTGTGACAAATGTTAAATGAGACATTCTCATTGCATTCATGTAGGATTTGGGGCTTGTTAATAAGTATTGTATGGACCTCAAATTTGACAGATTTTATTTTAGTGTGTGACAGACCTTTTTTATATGCCTCTTGAACGTTAATGAGTCCAAAATATGCCAAGGTATCTATATTCATTTACACTTAATAATTGACCCCTGAACCTTAACTGGAGGGTAAATGATTTTGTATTACCGAAAAAATCCTTATAGTTAGAAAATAGACATTAGAGTCCACAGTGAGGAAACAATGAAGCCTGTGTCCTACAGTTTCACCATTACTGCCATTTTATCCAGTGCTCCTTGCAAAAAGGATGAAAAAAAGACCCTATAAAAGTAGCAAAGAAACCTACTTGGTAACGGGTCGTGCGGTCTTGTTTCATCTGTTCGAATCTGCGCTTCAGCTCCATTTGGCGCTCCATCTTCTTCTGGGCTCGTCCAACAAACATGATCCTCCCGTTCAGCTCCTTTCCGTTCATTTCGTCAACAGCCTGAGACGATCGGAGGGCCAAACCAGTCACCCACATGACCACAGATGTCACAAAACAAAAGTCCTAATCTCACCTTCTGGGCATCCTCATGGTTTTCAAAGCTAACAAACCCGAAGCCTCGACCCCCGCCACTCTCATCAGTCATGACTCGAACGCTGGTGGCATTTCCTAGGCAACAAAGTTCAACTGAAGTTACTAAATGTTGCCATAGAAACATGTTCCATCCCTTCAGAGATCTTTGAGGAATAAATCGTATGCAGGCTTTCACAAACCGAATTTGCTGAAGATCTCCTTCAGTTTCTCATCATCCATGTCTTCACCAAAGTTTTTGATGTACACGTTGGTGAACTCTCTGGCTCGGGCGCCCAGCTCAGCCTCGCGCTCTTTGCGGGATTTAAAACGCCCAACAAATCTGTAAAGAGTAAAGTTTTATACATCCCTTTGTCAAACACAACATAAAAATAACCTTAACAAACTTGACAGTAAATGCAATCAAATAAGAGACAGACAAATTCTGAATGTGGTTGGTGAGTTTTCACAAGGAAACCATTCCAGTCCCACTCCGATCATCTTCTGATCTTTAGTAAACGCGTTCCCAGTGTCTTTTGGTCATGATTATGTGGCAGACAGTAGTTTATTTGAAATTCCGCTCTGAGGGCGGGACTGTTGGTGCGAATGCAACTCCGCCCCCTCTTCCCCTCCCCATTGGTGACAGCTCAAAAAAGGGAGCTTGTTGCCCATCCAGTTTATTTCTTAATATATTTTTTCAAAAATCTTTTTTTCATCTGTTCCTGATTTACAATGATCTGAATAAATCCTTAGAAATGCAATTGTGAGTCTAATTTTCTTCATATCTGTCATCCAACATCAGTAAAATGCCATGAGAGCAGGTTAAAAACACTGAAAGCACCATTTTCATCAGAGTGGGTCTTTCAACCAGAAAGCCACAAAATGTCAAAGCATGTAGCATGCAAATCATCTTCCAATTCAAATGTTAGTTTCCAACCAAACAAGCTCATTATTTGTTAAGACATTCACTTACACTTTTCGGTCATTGAGCAGCATGCCATTCATTTTCTCAATGGCTCGTTCAGCCGCATCATGAGTCTCAAAATGCACAAAGCCGTAGCCTCTAGAGCCATTTTCGTCACAAACCACCTTAGAAAAAGAAAACACGTCACGTTTTAAAGGCGTACACACATACAGCACAAATCTTTTCAGATGCACTGCATCTCCTTCAATAATCCAACCAACTAAAAGTTCTGCAAACTCATATCCTGATGGTCCTCCTGCAGCCAAAACAGCTCAGGCCTCTTCAACCAAAGGCTCCACAGCTGCTGGTTTTACTCTTCTGTTGTGCCTAATTATTTACATTTATGATGGGTTTACAGTTTTGACGAGTTTTGTCATCTATGTATAGAATAAGTAGAATTTATGTATGGAATGTCAGAAAGCTCAGGAAAATGATGGTAAAAAGAAAAAAAGAAAAAGAAAAAATGATGGTAAAAGATCATGTTTGGCTTTTTTTTATACAAATAAATCTGCTACAGCAGGAGGATTTTATTTGACACAAGATGTATTTTATTTTCAAAGGAAAGTTGCTGTCAAAGTTAAAAGAAGCTATAGTTGTTATATATAGAAAAGTAAAACACTTATGAATTCATTCTTGTAAACATTTCGAAGCTTTGTTTTATTGATACTGTGTCATTTCTAAACTCTAGCTGGTTTTGCTCTATAGGAAACTAACCCAAATGGCTTTTTGAATCGTTCAAAGTTCCAGGTTTGGGTCAGGATAACAAGCTATTTACCTTGCAGGAAAGAATGTTGCCGAAAGCAGAGAAGGTATCATAAAGAGCCTTGTTGTCGATGGACTTGTCAAGATTCTTGATGAAGATGTTTCCCACGCCACTCTTTCTCAGCGATGGGTCCCGCTGTGACCACATGATGCGTACCGGTTGGCCTTTAATCACGTCAAAGTTCATGGTATCCAGAGCACGCTCAGCTGAAAAGCAAGAAGTTAAAAAAAGTGAAAAATTTGCCCCCAAAAAACATATAAATACAAGTATATGTATAGGCAAAGAGAAATTGTAAAGGTTGTAAAATTACTACTGAATATTGCATGTTTGTATGTTTCGCAATACATCATGATATTTCACTCTTAGTCTCTGCACCAGCTGGTGTGTCGGCCAATCACGGCAGTTTTTACAGTGACCTAGGAATGACACAAATGCCCAATTAGTACATATTTAATTAACAGTTCAACAATCGTTTTAGCTTTGAAATTTTTGGTTTAGAACAAACTGGCACAAAATTATCAAAAAATTCTATGGAAGTTTTGAAATAGCGTGGGGGAGTTTCGCCTGTTTTTTTTTAAAGCCATTTCTCATATAGTTTGGAATTTCTTTTGGATTCATACATGTTTATAATGTCTTAACACATTTGCGTTTTGTTAGAAAAGATAAAATCAGCTTGATTGATTATCATTTTATTGTAAAAAGAGGACAAAATTTCCCACTCAAAATATAGTTTTTGTACATTTTCAGGTTCAGTTTTGGAATAATGCAATACATTTTTTTTATTATTTTTAAAAAAGAAGATGGAGATATACTAAAAGATGGATATGAAGCAATATCACAAAAACAATTCTAAAGATAAATTAATAGAGCAAACTGGAAAAGGCTCTTGACTACTAAGGATTGAACAATCGTATTCAAGTGAGCACACTTAAAATGAGCTACATCTGTATTTAAAAGAGGAACAGAGCAAGGGTGGACCTTGTCCTTATCAATGACATGCAGACAAGCTTTCATGAGGGAGGTGCGGCTGGTCCGGAGAGCTTCAGCCAGGAATACACGAGTTCGGAGGAGTTGGGTGGTGTTCAATATGATCTTACAGACTCACACCGACCATCTTTTGATCTACTGTTAAATCGATGACATGTAAAAGGTAGTTTGCCATCTCTCGGGTTGGGTGGAGTACTCCTGCCCCAGGTGGAGGAGTTTGAATATCTTGGGGTCTTGATCACGAGTGAGGGCGTCTAGTCCAGATACCTCCTGGACGCCTCCCTGGAGAGGTATTCCAGGCATGTTCCACTTGGCGGAGGTCCTGGGGCAGACCCAGGCTGGCCTGGGACACCTCGGGGTCCCCCCAGAGGAGCTGGAGGAAGTAGCTGGGGTGAGGGAAGTCTGGGCATCTTAGACTGCTGCCCCCACGACCCGGTCCCAGATAAGTGGAGGAAGATGGATGGATGGATGGATGGATGGATGGATGGATGGATGGATGGATGGATGGATGGATGGATGGATGGATGGATGGATGGATGGATGGATTTAAGTGTCATCATTAGAACACAGTATAGTCTTTTTAAAATGTTCATATTTATTAGGTTTTTACTTCGGGAAATTGGTGACGCCATATTTGCCATTTAGAAAAAAAAAAAAGTATTGAGCAAGGTATCCTAATTGCTTTTCAAATCCAGGGCACTAGTTTGTCCTGCACGATCTAGTTTTTTGTATTTAGGGAGTAGGGAGGGAATTCGGACAAAGCTGTAGATTCGGACAGCTCTACAAAATGGTGAAAAGTGCATTGAGTAGTGAGCAGGGAAGAATACAGCCAAAGCTTCTGCAAAACGTCAGTAATTCATGTAAAATTCTCCTCCAAGTTGTGGGCGGGACCATTGGGACAGAGCAAACCCCGCCCACTCAACTTCATTGAATATAAAGACATTTACAGAACATGTAGAAAAGTGCATCCATATAAAATTCTAAGACAAAATAATTACAACAATGATATGAAATGAAATGATAAACAGAGAATTTTAAGATAAATAAACAAGATTTAAAAAGAAACATGGAATATTTGAATACTCTAGGGGTGTTATCAAATTAAAAATTAAGTAATAAATATATGTATTTATTTAAATAAAAATCGTTTAGAAAAATAACTAATTTAACAGTAATCTCTGTTTTTATCACTAAAACAGGGCGGAGCAGAGAGCTTGTGTCCCGCCCAGCGTATTTTCTACGTCACGTCACATATGCTCTTTTTTTCCCCCTCTGCTCCAAATTCACAACAATATGATTAAAGACAAACTCAGAAATGCAACTTCAAGCGTATTATTCTTATATATATCCTTCATCATCAGAAAAATGCCACAGAAACGTGTAAAAACACAATTTTCATCAGAGTGGGTCATTAAAAATTAAAACGAAAATTCTTTCTTCGGGAACAGTTGAGTGCTCCTGGGGGGCTGAGCCGCTGTACAGTTAGGCCCCCCAACGACAACAGTTTCAACTCCAACATGCTAGCATTTAACCTGGGAGTATCTGTGCGTTTTCATCTTTAATGGTGCATATGAGAGAATTCCTCACCGTCCGCCGGCTGCTGGAAGTTGACATAGGCATATCCCAGGGACCTCCGGGTGATCATGTCCCGACAGACCCGGATGGAGACGATGGCTCCGGCCGGGCTGAATTTCTCGTACAGCATGGCCTCGGTCACATCTTGATGGAGATCCCCCACATACAGAGAGGCGATGGGGTAACTGGGAGCGCTGGGGTTCATCTCTGCTGCTGAACGTGCGTGGAGGGTCGAAGTCGAACGAAGCTGCCTGGACGGACGGAGAAGTTGACGGTTTGATTCCCCAACGGTACTCTGCGGCGTCACGTTAGATGCCGGCAGTTGAACATAAAACTTTCCGGAGAATTATTTTTTAAATGACAAATAGAATTCCGGTGATGTTAAATGCGGCTCTAGGGTGGTACACTCAACGGTCTAACACATTTTTAGCTCGACTTTGCCTTTCGGTTGTTAACCTCTCTTTTCGTCCAGTCCCCGAATGACTTACTCCAGCTTCAACGTAACAAAAAGAAAAGGGGGGGTGGGCTTTTTTTAAATGTACTTTTTAAAAAATTTGTATTTTTTTTTTATTTTTATATTTAATTTTTTGCCGTGTGCTGAGCGAGCTCGGGAGCACACGCAATCACATAGCACTGACAGCCGGGGTTTGGGGGAAGGATTTTATCCGGAAGTTGATTATATATACTTTTTTGACGTCACCGGAATCATCCAATCAAATTTAGGTGGGAAGGAAAAAGTTTTAAAGTGGGTGTTGACCACAACTTTATGATGAAATCATTTAAACCTACATTGCAAGTAACGTGAACTCATAAAAACATTGGCTAAAATGCAGTTATTTTCATTTCTTTTAATTTTTTGGTTAACAATATAGAATTTACTAAATAGCCAGAAAAATATGCCCATGTTGATTTCCCCCCAGCTTTCATCATGAAATACCTTCATAGATTCCTGTAGGACAGGATTCTGCAACCTTTAGGAGTAAAAGAGCCATTTAGACCAGTTCTTCACCGAGCAAAACCTAGTAGGAGCTGCAAACTCTTATTTTACCCTTTAGGACTTTTTTTCATTGTAAATATGAATTATTTTTCTTTTTTGTCATGAGCAAAAACAGAAATATAAAGAGAAACAAGCATTTTGTGAAATTCTTAAATTGTCCTTTACATTTGACAGTCTTAAAAAAATAAAATAAAAAAACATGTATGTATATGAACTCTATGAAAACACATCCTATAGCCGAACAAATGAAATATTCTTTTTAAATGCTTTATTCTTTATGTAGTTGCATGTCCTGACAACACTACCACTCAAAAACTATTCATGGAAATTAAATGTATCAGCCTATGGTGGCCTCAATGTGGAATTATACTCCTATTCAAAGTGGAAAAGCACACAACAAGCTGATCCAACTTGGATGCAATGTCTTTGAAACAAGTCAAAATGAGGCTCAGTAGTGGATGTGGCATCCACATGTTAGAATGTCATCCCTGTGCATGCTTCTGATGAGGAGGCAGATGGTCTCCATGGGGGATCTCCTCCCACTCCTGCACCAAAGAATCCGCATAACTCTTGGGCAGTCTGTGGTGCAACCTGATGTTGGTGGATGGCCCAAGACATGATGTCCCACATGTGTTCAATTGGATTCAGGTCTGGGGAACGAGCAGGTCAGTCCAATACATCAATACCTTTGTTTAGCAGGAACGGCTGATACACTCCAGCCACATGACAGGTAGCATTGTCTTGCATTCAGTGCAGGGCCTATCACACCAGCATACAGTCTAATGGCAGTCAGGCTACCTGTGGTGAGCACATGGAGAGCTGTGCGGCCCTCCAAAGAAATGCCGCCTACTGCCAAACCGGTCATGTTAGACGACGTTGCAGTCAGCAGAACATTCTCCACAGCGCCTCCAGACTCTGTTTCATCTGTCACCTGTGCTCCATCTCTAAAGAGTGCAGGGCACCAGTGGCGAATTTGGCAATCTTGGTGTTCTCTCTGTAAGCACACCTCCCACATGTGGACGTCATACCTCCCTCAAGAGAGTCTGTTTCTAACAGTTTGAGCAGACACAAGCACATTTGTGGCCTGCTGGAGGTCATTTTGCAGGGCACCGTCAGTGCTCCTGTTTCTCCTTGCGTAAAGGAGGATGAATGATGCAATGTTGTCACCCCCCCTCCATATCTCCTGATGTACTGGTCTGTCTCCTGGTGGCGCCTCCACCCTTTGGTCACTACGCTGACAGACACAGCAAACCTGCTTGCCACAGCTCGGATTGATGTGCCGTCCTGGATGAGTTGCACTATCTGGGCCATTTGTGTGGATTGTAGACGCCGTTGCATGAAAACCGCTGGAGTGACAACACTGTTGGTGTTCAAAAGTCACCAAAACATCAGGCAGAAATCATAAAAACGAACAAGTTGTCTGTGGTCAGAGCCACTCTTTTATTGGAGGCGTCCTGCTGATTGCATATCATTTCCACCTGTTGTCTATTGCACTTAAAGTAAATCATGTGAAACTGATTGTTAGTCAGTGTTGCTTCCTAATTGGACAGTTTGATTAAACAGAAGTGTGATTGACTTACAGTAACACTGAGTTATTAAGGTGTTCCCTTTATTTTTAGAGCAGTGTATTTGCAACATTCCCTCCTATATAGGTCCATAAGGTTGTTGTGCAGCATAAGACATGTCCTTTAAAGTCATAAAATAAACTGAGCAATCAGAAAAGATCAGACTTTTTACCAAAGTTTTGCTTAATATTTAAAACCTGTGCATTTTGAAGAAAAAGATAGAGACAAGTGCATAGATAGAAACAGGCTTCTTGATGTACATAGTTTATCTTACGGGTGCACCTTAGCCAAATTTTCATAAGCGTAACTAATCTAAGTTAAATCAATGTTAATTAAGTAACTCTTAAAAATTACTTTATTTTTATTCAACAGAACCACAATGGAGTGGTAAAGCGTCTCAGGTAGCAACCCGCTGCTCCAGGGCCACATACAGATGAACACCTTTACAAAAAGTATGAACTATTTAAGCACACAAAAATGGAAGGAAACAAGTCAGATCACAGGAAGCTGCTAAAATGTCCCCAAAACTACTTGATTTACTCACCAAAAAGGAAACAAACCTATTAAAATCAACGCTTAACAGGACAAAAAGTTTGAAAACCTTAAATAACGGCCACAAGAAATGTAAAAAGTCACTAAGGACTCAAAAAGACATTTAATAAATCTATAATTTGATTAAAAGCAAGAAACTTTATATCTGCTGCAAAGAAACTCATACGAGTAAAGAGGAAGATGACTTTTATTATTCAGACCACACTGAAAGCTTATGGTACACAAATGCTTATATGGAGGCTTACTTCCCATTCAGGGTTAGGATGTTGATCTTTACTGTGGATGCTTGGATTACAAGCATGAGGCTGAGCCAAAGTCAGAAGTAAAAAAAACATCTCTTCAAACTACATGACTCCCTGCAAAAACACCCATCACCTGTAGAGGGCAGCATTTTCAATGAAAACGGTGCACCTTTAAAAAAAAGATTTTTTTTACACTTATCAAATTTTCACAATGGATTGTTTTTTTAATCTTTTAAACAACCTCAAATATTGTAATTCAATAAACATTTTCAACCACATTGTCCACAAACAGGATGCATTAAATGTAGAGTTAAAGAAAGAGCACAGCACACTCAATTTTTATCATTTAATTCCATTTAGATGCAACCACATGGTAAAATTACGCACTCAGTGTAACTTGCAAATCCTGAATCTTTAAAAAGGAACACAACTGTATTTCAGAAGAAACTGGCACAAAGTTGTGACTACTAAATGGCTTTTGTGTAGCTTTCTACCATGATACTTTACAATCAGTTTATATTCAGCACTGTGTTCCACCACCACCTCTCAATACGTTATTGTAAATAAGCTGAGTGGGTCAAGTTACATCCCATCACAGACTGCCAACCCTCACACCAGACGATTGAGAATCTCATCCACTTTGAGGAGTCAAACAGGGCACAAAAAATATTACAAAAACATCTGAAATAGAAAAAGAGTAGAAAGCCACAAAAGCACATGGTGAAAAGTATCGTCTGCACTGCTGAAAAGAGAAAATATCCACACACAAAAAAAAAGTTACAGTATTGAGCCTTTTGTCAAGTTGTTCGCTTCGTCTCCGGCTGTCCGTCTGTCTTTCTGTCTGTCGCAGCAGTACGTAAAACTGCAAAAAAGGTTCTTATTTCACGGTGGAATAATAATCCTCTCAACAAATCAACCAAAGCAGCCTTTCACACAACATTTCTATGGCTGAACGCACTCAAAATCACTGGATCAGGTGTACCGTCCACAAAACCTGCTACACTGGACACGAAAGGGGAGGATGGCTTCAAATGTAAAGATCAAGCTGCTAGTAACAGAATATTGCTTCTATCGCAGGTTAAATTGAGTCAAAAGGGCTTTTTTTTATGAAGAGATTCAAATGTTTAATTCCAATAAAAACTACAATTATTTTCAATTTTCATTAAATATCGAGTTTGGCCAGGATTATAAGCAGCTTTCTGTTCTGAAGAGCACAAAGGGGGGGGCCTGCGAAGAAATTGATCTCTTCTAGAGAAAATATGAACTGATGAGTCATGGTAAACAGAAAACGTCTCACTTTTTCTCCGTGTAAGTGGCCATACAACTACCAAACACACACACACACTAATGTTTCTGCACATACACACTGTACTTTACACATTGTGAGCAGAGTGTAGACATACATGTCTCTGAATGTATGTGCACACGCAACCACACACACACACACACACACACACACAACTTAGGCTGGTGAGAGGTAAAAAAACAAAAACAGCTTTTCTTTCTTTCCAATTTGAGTTCAGTTCTTCTCAGCTGCGACTTCGGTTTCATCTCCTTCGCCCTCTCCCTGGGTGTCCGACATCCATAGCTGCAAGGAAGCACAGCACATTGCACGCGTTCAGAGGAGGAAATCTGTGCAGCGGCGGCCGTCACGGCCGGACACTCACTGTCAGGTTGTCACGCAGCAGCTGCATGATCAGGGTGCTGTCTTTGTAGGAGTCGTTGTTGAGCGAGTCGAGCTTGGAGATGGCCTCGTCAAAAGCCTGGCAGACAAAGGTCAAAGAGAATTTAACCACCAACTCCACAATAACCAAAATCCTTTATTTATTTGCAGCAGAAAATCTAAGTGTCATTTATTTTTTAATCTAAATGACTACACAAAAAGGCTGCAGATGTTTTCACTGCACAACTTTTTCATCCGTGCTACAAAACAGATTTCACAGCATATGTTGAGCAAAATGTTGGTTGGATCACAACAAGTCTGTGCAAAGCAGCATGAAACTAGCTTAAGTTTCAATGACTCACTCCGATTAAAACAGTGTTTTTAACTTGTTCTTGTGGCATTTTACTCATGAATTAAATAGCTTTTCTAAATCTTTGTCTAAATCGTTGTGAATCAGAAGCAGACAAAAAAGCTTGCATTCGTCTGTTTGAAAACACCATGGATGGCCCACAAGCTCCATTCTGATGATCCGACGACTTGATCCATGTTCGTCTTTGTTCTTCCTCGTCTGAGCTGGAATCTGGATCAAAACTGTACGGCTCGGCTTTTTGTTTTGTTTTTTGCACTTGGGGTTGTGTGGGGCTGTAAGCTAGCCGGAGTATAAAAGAAATTGACTGTATACGAGAACTGGACAGAGTGACCCCTCTCCTCCCAAACAGGAAGTGCCCACTGGGTCTAAGAAGCCAAAAGCCCACAGACGTCAATCCAGAAATAAACAGCTGACGTTACGTTTGTCAGAATGAACATTCTTGCTCTGATACTTTTTAAAACATGTTCTTGCTAATCCTCACTTTTTTCCATGATATGTTTTTTCTGTAATGCAAACTATTCAAGGTATAAACTGGCCAATCAGATGCTTCAATTACAGTAAACGGTCTAAAGTCAAACTCTAGAAACGTTTGACAAAGCCTCCAGGGCCGGGCACGGCATCCCTACCCACAACACCCCTCACCCAACATTACTGTCAACACTAGGATCACTGCTTTATTTTAGGTGGAGTCACATTGGACCAAAACAAAAAAACAATAGCGATGAGCAGGAAAAGATTCGTACCGATTTGGCCAGCTGACAGGCCTTTTCTGGAGAGTTGACGATCTCATAGTAAAAGACGGAGAAGTTCAGAGCAAGGCCCAGGCGGATGGGATGTGTGGGCGGCATTTCTGCAGTGCTTATATCCAACGCCTTCTGGTAGGCGTCCTCAGAGTTCCCAATAATAGCTTCACAAAAGAGAACGGACAGTGAGAACACAGAGCTAAACAGAGAAATGTAAACACAATTAGTCCTTCAGCCACAACGACTTTGAAGGAATTTCAGTGGATTTTGTGTTTGCTTGCATATCAGCAAAGAGAAATGCACAACTTGAAGGGAGCGTTTGCATAAACTGAACACAAATATCTAAAGACAACGAATAGACTTGTGTTTTCTTCTACAGAATTGCATCCGAAATATTCCACTGATACAAAAACTATAATAAAATACACATCACATGTCTCACCAAGAAGTTTCTCCAGAAAAACCAAAAGGTTTGGGTGTTGCATCTTGAAATGACCTTTATTCTAATAAAAAATATCTTATATATTAAAACATTTGCAGCTTTATTGTGAAAGGGCTCCATACAATTATATTCACACTTTTTTTTTCTACAGAAAAACATAAATCTGCCCGTCACTGGAAATTAGTCAGCCAACCAAGGTCAGAAATGTCTCTGGGCAACAAACAGCAGCTCACGCCCTGCCGCTGCTTCCGTTACCATGACAACTCAGCAGCAGCTCCCGCCTGCCTGAATAGCTGGCTGATGTAGGTCAAGGATGAAGCAGATGTCAGAGCTCTGGCCACAAACTCCTCTGATAAGTCAGGTGGTCTTTCTACTGCATGAGAATTTCTACAATCTGAAGCTCTGAAAACACACACTACTGCCCAAATAACCTCAATTATTTTCAGAATAAAACTTATTGTCAGTGCAAATCAGATGCACAGAGATCTAAAAAAAAGGCAGCACTTACAGTCCTTGTTATTCCCAGTGGCCACCTCAGCGAGGTAGCGATAGTAATCCCCCTTCATCTTCAGGTAGAAGACTTTGCTGTCAGGAGATGTGGTGTTGGGGATCAGATACTTGTCAAGAAGATCCTGGAAGAAAGAGGAATGGAAGTGTTATCAACTCAAATGCAGAAATGACTGATGCAGCTGACAAATGGCTGAAATGAGTCTATTAGAGTTATTTTTTACAGAAAGGTTTTTCTATGCAGGTTCAAAACTTTGCTCCCATAAAGTGTGTATAGATAGAAATAATCTCTGCATCTGAATAGATGTTAGGAATCAATCCTTTTTGGTGACCTCCAACCAACGGCAAAGCTAAAGTAGAATCACTGCAGTAGATTTACTCTCTTGATTATTAAAGGTTTTTCCAATATCACAGAAAACGACCAAAAGTGGAGAAAAAGTTACAGAAAGTAACATCAGTAAAATTGATAACCAAGCTTAACTTTTTGCATAAAATATTAAATTACCGGTAATTTCTGATTGGTGGATTCATTTTTTATAGGACTTATTATTTTAAAAACAAACACCATCAAAACTGTCCAGGTAACAACTTTAACGTGCAAAATACAAACCTTTTCTAAAGTCCTCTTCTGTGTTGTTAATAAAGGTGACACGCACTGGTCATGTGACTAATGGAGCAGTTCAATATGCACTGGGGGGCGTTTCAGAATGAAACATTGCAGTTACTAACCAAAGATCTAGAAGTGACACGTGCACTTATTTATATCTATATAAATGATCTATTTTTCCATACCATGGTATCAATACTCCCATAATCCTAAACTGAGGAACTCATCTCATCTTGGTAAATACCACCAGTAGGGGTCACTATTGGCTGTCCACCCAAAAGCATCTTTGGGGTTTGGTACATTGATAACTAATTAAAGATGGCAAATTCATATTTTTAAAACTTTTAAACTAAAATTCCATCCCTGATACAAATCTAACTTTATTGACAGTGAACACATCCACACAAATGTGTGGCTCATACTGAAAAAAAGTGTCTGAAACTGTTTAAAACTGAATATTTCCTGCTTTTGTCGTAGCACTTCTTGAAAGTAAATGCTTTTTTCCCTGCAGCCTGGATGCAGGTCAGCCCCTCTGAGTTTGATCAGACTGCCAGTTTTTTGGAGATCTTGCTACTGGAGTTGAGCTACAGGAGATTGTACCAAAGATTTGTTGCATCCTTTTTCTTCATCTTCTTCCCTTTCGGGGTCACTGAGCTGCTGGAGCCTATCCCAGCATCCTTTTTTTCTTTTATGAGAAAATATTGAGTAATTCACCCTGATTTGGAATGAACGGTATAAAAAAGGCTTGTCATGTTTTCCTTTTCTCAGCACAAAGTGCCCAGATGACTTATTGAGAACGGATACAAACAACATGGTGAGCATGTTTCTCTTGTAAAAGTCACATTTCCCTCCCATAACTCCTCACCAGAACGTCCTTGCAGATGTCGTTCAGCTCGGTCTCAATCTTCTCCCTGTAATCCTTGGCCAGCGCCGCCTTTGAGCTGTCGTCAGACTTCTGCTCCATGCTGGACACCACCCTCCACGAGGACCTGCGAGCCCCCACCACGTTCTTGTAGGCAACCGAGAGGAGGTTGCGCTCCTCGTTGTTGAGCTCCGAGCTCTTCTCGGTGACGGCCTTCATGGCGGCGGCCATGTCGTCGTAACGCTCAGCTTGCTCAGCCAGTTTGGCCTTTTGCACGAGCTCTTCCTTCTCTGCCATGGCTTCTTTGTTGACACAAAACGGAGGGAAGGGGAACGGGAAGAAAACTGTGTCATTTTTCACACTACTGCTCAATTAATGGAATAAATACATATTTTGCAGAGCTGAGCAATAAACCAAATAAAACTAAAGGCAAAGCTGCAAGCAGTGTTACATGGCTCACACCACCTGCCCCACCCTGGAACACCCAACCTTTTTGCAGGGGTGAGTATAATCATACAAGAAAATCAAAAAAAATCTTAAAACAGAGACTTACAAACTACACCATTAAGAGAACAAAAAAACAGTTTAGATGCTCATCATTCTTTTGAGCTCTTCAGATCTAAAGATATGCAGAAATATGAAAACAAAATTCCTGCAAACTTTTCGTGGATAAAACAAATGCAACCATCCTAAAAATTTCTATTCATCTGTAATTTTCTATTCCTGTAGGTTATGGATGAAGATGAGGGAATCTTTCATGTCAAATTTAGGTCAGTTCTGCAGCAGTTATATAACAGCACCTCTGATTTAAAACAGTTTAGCTGCAATAATTATCCTTATTCCACAAGGGAAAACAATCCCAATTCCACATTTAAATTAAGGCTCAAACCAAACAACCCGAGCTCTAATTGTGTCAGTTCATAATATGCCATATTTGGAAATTATAACTACTTACTCTATATCACACTTTGTTAAAGACCCACTTCAATCATCTTTTGATCCACTGTAAAAGTTTTCCCAGTGGTCTTAATTACGATTCTGCTTTTTTTAGGTAAAAAATAAAAATAAAGACAGAGTTTCTGCTGAGCGACATTAGAAAATCCCATCTAAACCTCTGAGTTTTGGGTGGAACTGATTGCTGATTGATTAAGCCCACCCCTCGTTCTATTAGCCATCCAGTCATGGGCACTCCCGTTAGCTTACAGCCCCTCACAACCCCAACCTCACATTAGCGAAGCAACAAAAAAGCGAGCAATGTTGGAGCTGTGCAGCCCTACAGTTTTGATCCAGCTCAGACGAGGAAAACAAAGACGTTCATGGATCTAGTAAACTGAAAGTGGATGCATCAGAATGGAGCAGAGCAGGAAGCTAGTGGCTTGCCGTAGTAACTTGTACGTCACCCTTCTAAATGTTTTCCAAAGCATTTTTGCATCTGCTCCTGCTTTAAAACTATTTGAATGAAGAAATGCTTAGAAATGCTATTTCAATTTCCTTTTCCGTCCAACACAAAAGATTTTCAAATATGATTAAAATGAATAAAGTTTGGCCTCGATTACAAAAGGGGTTTATTCAGACATACCTCTGGTTTGTCAAAAGATTCATAACCCCTGTTGTTAAAGTAACAACATCATACATCTATCTGCCCAGCTGTTGGACAGGACAATTAAAAAAGAAAAGAAATGCTGTTCCAAACTTAATTTTCTATGGGTTATGTCTAACCCAAAAACATATGAAAAGCGCCAAAAGCATGATTTCAATCAGAACACGTTTTTTTAAATATATCAGAGGAAAAACAATCATGCTAAAAAAGAACACTTAATTCTTAGATCAGAGAACTATGAACTCTAACAAATTTAACCTATTTAAATATTTAAAGAACAGTTGCCATAAATAAAATACAATAAAATAAAAATTGAGCACAGATATACAACATGCTGTTGTATCATCATGATTCTACTTAATGAAAAAATGTGATTTATTGATTTTGATTAATAGGTCCATCAACTACTCTTAATGATCGATTTTAACGACGTACGTATAGTAATTTATGCCACCTTTACTGGAAAACAATACGTTTTACCAAACCTTCCTACTTCAATATAGTTTACTTGAATATTTCAATATTAGGACAAATTGTACAATGACAAGTCCTCACAGAGTAGCAGGTTTCTTACCCATGTTTCCAGTCGGAATGGTAAAACCAGCTGCACATTCGTTTGAGAGACGCTGAGATTTCCCAGCAGGCACCTGCGCCTTTCTGAGGAATGTCGGCCACCCAGTTTCATGTCACATACACACCTGCCCCCTGAGCTAGTATAATATCCGGCCATATTATAAACCGCTTAAACAGCTTATCTCGATGGATAAGACGCAGTATCATCCCCGTTTTCATTAGAAACAACTTAACAATACAGAGAGGAGGGGAAAAACGAGGATTCGTCTCTGAAATCCGCGCGAGGATGGAATGGTTCTGTCCGTCTTGGGTCTACAGTGAACGCCCTTTTTTCGTTTTCCGGAAGATTGGCCGGAGCTGCTGGCTTTACATATACGACCATTCATTTAGGGGGACTTTATAAACAAAAACGCTTAAACAACTTAAGAAGCGGATTCTTAAATCGATGGTTAGACGAGGTTTAACGTGCTGTTAAGTTCCACTTCCATTCAGGCGCAGAACAATGACTGAGCAGCGCCGGAGCATCAATGATTTCCACCTACACTAACAAAGCAGCCATTTCTGCGTCACTGAGGGCACTTCAATGGGACGCCGAGCGTTTCAACAACCGTTTTTGTTAGATACAGTAACTCCCCAAAACCGTAATAGAACACAGACGAACCTGAGAGATGATGAACGATGTCGCTCCTGATTCCCGGCCGCACAGCTGACGATCTCTCCCGCTCTTCCACGGGGTTTCCCTCAAATCAAAGACATAGCAGCAGGGTCGCGCCAGGACGGATGACGTCAGGACCAAGTTGCCGGGGCAACCATATTTTAGGAAGAAAAAAATACAAAACGAATTTTTTTGTAGGCGTTTAATATTATATACAATTTCAAGATTTTAGAGTGGTTTTATTTTACTGCTTAATTTTTCCCCGTTTTATTTTACTGCTTAATTTTTTTTCGTTTTCCAATACAAATCGTATATTTATACAGAATATATTTTTTTCTTAATCTAAACTATTTACATGTTCATTGTTAAAAAAAAAAATTATAAGTGCCTACAAAAAACAATCCACGTAAAGAAAAGCTCTAAATATAAGACCTTGTTCTTAAACTTGCAAAGGCTTGTGGGAAATCAACTTTATTGACATATTAAACAATAACAAACGCTGTTAGTTTATTTTGCATATAATGTTTTTAAATAAAATATTTTATTTTTAATTTTATTCATAAAATATGTTAATGCAATTGTATAGTAAAAATATATATTAAAAAATATATTATAATCAACTGAGTTTAAAAAGGCATTGAATCCCAATGATTTGCCTTTCAGTCTTGTATTTATTCATTTATGCTTCATAACAGATGCACATTGAATGAGCATTAACATAGAAAAATTTGTTATTAAGACTCCTGAGGATTTCTAATGTAACTTAACCCACAATAAAACATTTACCTACACCTTAGATAGTCTTATCCTATAAATTACATTTCCAAAAATCCATGTGACACTGAATGAGAAGCAAACACCTGCACCCTAAAGCTTATAGAAGGTCTTACCGGGTGTAAAATCTATTTAAAGTTATTATAAATACATTGTTTACCTGTCCTATTTAAAGCTGATATGAAATGTAGAAAACATTGTACAGTAATTTCTTTATTGACATTTTTTAAAGCAATCAATAATGATGTGAATCTTAGCAAGTTGGGCAAGCGCTTTTTTTTTTAAATTGACTTTAAACTTCTCTAAAAAACCTTACCTCTTTTCTGAGGTAATGTCATAATAGTGCTTTGCTCAAAGAGATTTAATAGTTAATTCATAATGGATTAGACAACCTGATCCAGCTGTGCTCTTTAACCTTAATCCCTGTCACACGTCTGACTGTGTAAAACAGCTGCAGCGGTGCATGGAAAATACAGTGGCAGCTCTCTACCAATGAGTGACTATTTTCTCCCAAATGGTGGAATTTAAAGCCCCCTCAAGTCTTTATTAATTAACTAGGAATAGAATATTCAAATGCAAGCTAGACTAAAAAAAATGTTGAAATTCTTCCACTTACTGTACATTTTTGCGAGTCAAATAAATAACTTCTACCTTGTTAGATCCAGGGATAAGAGTACAATAATGTTGCTATGGTGGCCATCCTATACGATTGAAAATATACAAACAAAATAATAATTTGATTTGTTCTTTTAGACCAGTGAAGAGAATTACAGAGTTTATCTTCGCATGTCAAATTAGGTGATCTATAGCTGGGGAGAAAACTCATCACCCTGGATTTAGACTGTCATTTTTCTTAAGTGCTGTTCTTTTCTATAGAGACCAGTGGTTAAATTGAAACAAAGCTCATGTGAATGGCCATGGTTTGTAAGCATGAAGGTTTTTCATTCACAAATGTACAGCTGGGAAGGAAGGATATGGAATGTGTGTGAAGGTAGGTGGAACAATGACTCACCGAGCGGCTTCAGACAAACTCTTAAAGCCACAGACCGGACGAAGCCCACTTTTTCATGACAAAACAGAACACAAAACGAGCCAACAGCAAGGGGAGAGTAATATATGTTTTTAGACTGATTTTTATTCATGCATTTTTTCCTCGCTCATTTCCAGAACGGGCACCAGTTTGATTATTAATTCAAAAACCCGCCCCAATAAAAAATGTTTTTTGGGCGTTTTTAACATTTTTACGTAGGATTTTTTCTAATGACGGCGGACATATAAAGAAAACTAAGCTTAAATGTGCATTTCTGAGTATTTCTTTATTCAAATCAATGTGAATCAGGAACAGATAATAAAATGGTGTTTGAAAAAAAGAGCGTATTTGTGACGTCCAAAAGATCTCCGATCTCTCAGCAACGGGGAGGGGAAGGGGCGGCGGAGTTGCTTCCAAATCTCAAAGGGGAATTTCTAATGAACCACTGCTGCTCTACAGAAACTATGTCCTAGAAAGAAAAGAAAAAGGTTTCTCTTTTATTTTTCCTAAAAATGGCGTGATGATAATTAAAAGACCGCAGGGAACACCTTGACACTAGGGGGAGTGGGACTTTAAGACGTTTTCTGCAGTCATTTACTAAAATACAAATAAAATTATCCAGATTTTCTCACATCCTTGTTAAAAAAAAAAGTTTTTGGTTCTTGACTGAGTGTAAAGCAGCAATTAACTTTTCAGTGATGAGTTTGATTACCTTTTCCAAAGATAAAAAGCAGACGGACCGACTCAAAGCGCATTTCTAAAGCCAGATTAAACAGAGTTGTCTAAGCTGTATTTTTATTGAAAACTGCAGTTAGTTGATATTTCCCCCCCCCATGAAATTCGGATGATAATTTACAAATACATTACACATCTCAAAAAGGAGATTATATATATATAACAATTCAAAATTAAGATACAATTTATGTTACATCGGAGCATACATTCCATTTCACAAGCACATAAATGCTGCTGGCATGATCACATTTATTTTGTAAACCATCAATTGTGCAGCAGCCTAGAAACAGCTGAAAGTTTCACAGTATGGTGAGCCAATGCAGATGGAGGGATCAGCTAGCAGACGTATTGCAGTCGAACAAGACGGAGGATCAACAGTGCGCACAGGATCCACTGCCTCCTTTAGACATAACTGTTAAAGCACTTTTTTAGAGGAAATGAGGTCACTTTCGTCTCGAAAAGCTGCATAGGTTAAAAATCTCCTAACCCGAAAATCCTTCCTTAAACCTCTTTTGGCATGTTGTCTATAAATCTTAGCTCAGTTCAACATGCATGAGTCAGTAAGAGATGCATGACCTAGCAGCAAATACCTGTTTGATTACAAAAATGAACACAGAGTCGCTGAGAGAGCAGCTCTGCTGTGGCCTCAGGTCAGAGTTTGCGTGGATCCAATAACCAGAACATACAGGTAGGACTCGACAGGCAGGAGAAACCTCGCATGTGTGAATACAGGCAACTGGCTCAGGCTGGTTCTGTGAAATCTTCCATGGTTTGGAGCCTCCGGGGGACAGCCGCTTATGCCTCCACTCCCTCCAGCTCGGGGGGAAGGGGGGCTTTGGGGTGCTTGCTCTCAAAGTGCTGCTTGAAGGTTTTGGGGTCAGGCATCTGAGACTGAAGAGAGAAGTTCAAGAAATAGACAGAAGGAGCACTTAAAGCTTGTAAATTTAGTAAAAACAAGACGAAAATGACATTAGAATTGCATAAATAAAATGTGCACATCCTAAAAATAACTCCTTAAAGTCCCAGTGATCTATTAGAAAAGCCTTCCCAATGGTCTTTCAATGATGATGATCCCGTTTTTAGCTCAAAACCACAAAATCTGAGCCGTTTTCTACGACGTAGTTTCTGCAGAGCGGCAGGAGTTCATTAGAAATTTGACTCCGAGTTGTGGGAGAGACTGTTGGCGCCGAGCAACCCCACTTTCCCTCCCCATTGTTTAACCCTTCTGCTATCTTAGATGACCCCGCCCTTGCATTGACGTGTTATTCCTACCATAACAAGGTGGATAAAGGTGGAAAGATTTCATGTAATCCATGGACACCAGTGAAGATCACAAATCATTGAAGAAAGAGGTTCAGAGCACTGTCTAGTGGGTCTAGATGACCCAACTCCCAATGTTGAAGTGCCTAGGATAGCACAAGGGTTACAGATCTCTGTTTATATCTCTACTGCTAGCTTACAGTCCCTCACACCCCAACCTGACATTACCAATGCAACAAAAATGGGGAGCAGTATTGAAGCTATCCAGCCACTCAGTTTAGATCCAGATTCCAGCTCAGATGAGGAAAACAGAGATGTTCATGGATCTGTTGGTCTGACAGTGGATGATCAGAATGGAGCGGAGCAGGAAGCTTGTGAAACAAAATCAGATCTCCTTTAAAAGAGACGACTTTATTTGAAAGACGCAATTTTTATTGATGCTTTGAATTGAGAAATACTAAGAAATGCAATAGTGAGCTTCATATTCTTTATATGTGTCCTCCATCGTGATAAAAAGATAAGCATAAGTCCCATTTTTAAGCAAAGAAAATCTTTTTTTTGGTGTTTTTCTCACAATAGGAGGACCTATATAAAAGAATGTATAATGAAAACTGTGTTCTTGAGTGTTTGTTCATTCAAATTGTGTCGTATCAGGAAAGCGGAGGTTTGATAAAGCTCAGAATAATGATGCAGTTACTGAAATGGGCGAGCCAAAGAATTCTGCTCCCACAACAGCAGGCTGGGTTGATCCAAAGTTACTCGCCAATATTTTACGCCGCTAACTGTAGCTTGGGGCTGTGAGCTCGCGCATAAACAGAGCATTCAGCGACGAGGGGGGGGTTGGGGTTGCTTTGTCAACAGTCTCGCCCACAAACCAGAATCGTATTTCTAATGAGCTACTGCCGCTGGGCATAAAATATGTCTAAATGCTTTTTCATTTTGGCTGCACAATCATAATTAAAAAGACGACAATTTTACAAAACCAAACAATCAGGTTGGAGTGGGACTTCAAAGGATTTGGTTTCCCTCAGAGTTGGGTGGTTTAAACTTGCCTTGCAGACAGAGCAGGTGAACACCAGGGCAGCTTTGGCGGCGGTCTTCTGATCGTGGCCCTTTGCCTTCTTCATCTCTGCCTGCTTTTTGGCGTTCTTCTGCTGCGACTGGATCTTCTGGTGTCCTCGTGCCATGCTGAGAAAGCACAGAGATGGGACGTGAGCGCACAGGCCGGACCAGAAATAAACAATCCCAAACATAAGCACAGAACCTCGCAAACATCTGGACAGTGTGACGGTTTGGACGGGAGGTTTCTGCTGGTGTTGTTAGACACGAGCCATACAGGAGGTTCCAGCGGCTCCTTCTTCCAAATATGTGGAGTACAAACTCCCCTCAGCTGCACTCTCCTGCCTCCACAGCTTTGCAAACTGAAGCCAAAGACTCATGGGACAGTGGTCTCCACCCTCAGGACAGGTTTGATGGCATATTTTTACCGACCACCCAGTGGGAGGCTGCCTTCAAGATTTTGACCTTCCACTTTCCCGTAACTTTTGAAGATAAAGTTCATCTACATCATGAGTAAGTAAGGGTTAATGGCCGACGAAGTGTGCATTATTACTTTTTAACGCACGCTTTTGCGTCGGACGGTTTAGGGTTTTAATGTGCACCCAGCAGCCAATCAGAATCGAGTATTCGCCCAGACCATGGTATAAAAAGTGATATACCACAGGATAACCGCACGGTAAAAAAAAGAAGTTCCGGTCACCTACTTAAATGTTTTGGATCACTGCGCCGGCTTCTTTAAAACAACCTTTTGCTTCATCATTTGTACAAAAACAAGCGGTAAGAGTTTCCGAACTGGATGATTTATTCAACCCATCAGAAAGATCATGCATATATATATATATATATATATATATATATATATATATATATATATATAGCCAAATCTTGACTGCAGCGGTGGTGCGGTGCCATGCTGACTATTTGTTACGTGGTGCGGCGCGTCGATCCAAATCAGGAAAAAAAAAAAAACAAGAATTAAGGACTAAAGACTGGTTGTAGGTTATGGTTTTATTTCCCTGCAGGCCGGTACCAGCTGTCCCACGGACCGGTACCGGTCCGCTGCCCAGGGATTGGAACCACAGTCTTAAGAGATTTTTTTTTTTCACTCAGGTTTAGTTGCAATTTCAAAAGACACTCAGAGCTGCGCTATAAAAAAAGCTGCGTTATAAAAGCTGCTTACTAAAAAAGGCTGACATCAGACATGCAGGTTCCTTCTTGTGTAAACTTGCATCATGGGAAAAAGCTCCGTCTTGTTTCCACATGTGTATAAAGTTGAACCGTGGGAATCTGAGCATTGAGCTCCACCCATCAAGAAACAAATCATTTTACGTTCATTCTCTTAAAAGTTTTAGTTTGGCTTCAAAATGATAAAAAGGTTTAGACACACCTGGAACTGCAGCTCAGTGCAACCTTACAGTCACAAAAAGAGCTGCAACCTGCTAAAGTACACCTTTATTTTTATTATTCTGTTCTTTGTGAGTTTTCTTTACTTGAAACTTCTGATCCAGCGTTTGCATTCATAGGAGGTAAAGCGACATACTTTAAGTGCACGTCACAGCGTCACGTATGCAGGCGTGTCATTTCTCAGCTGATGGGCCTTCCACAACTTCAGAACGCAGCTTTTGTGGCGACAGCCGCACATTTATAGCCCCGACGTAGATCAAATATACCAAAAAGACTTTAACCCGGAACTTGACCTTCTGTGGCACGGAGGTTTTGCTGAATGTTTTAAGCGACAAACAAGACAAAATCTCTCCGTCTAAGATCTGTTATATTAAAAAAGATTCAAATAAAGTCCCACTCGGATCATCTTTTGATCTCTTATCAAAGCGTTTCCAGTGAATTACAATGATGACATTTTCAGCCAAAATCAAAAAGCCTGCGGCAGCAGGAGTTCATTGGCAGTCGTGGGTGGAACTCTTAACGCAGAGTAAGCCTGCCTCCTTCCCCATCATCCATCTATTTCCATGCTAGCTTACAGCTCCTCACACCCGTAGCCTAACATTACGGGGGAAACAAAAATGGGGAGCAATATTGGAGACATCAGACGAGGAAAAACGAAGACGCACATGGATCTAGTCGTCTACATGAAACTGTAGTAGCTTTTATGTCACAGTTACAAGCTTTTTCCAATGACATTATCTTCTCTGCTCCCAATGATTTGAATAGGGAAATAATCAGAAATGCTATTTTAATCTTAATTTTCTTTATGCATGTTCTTAATCATGAGAAAAACTCAATTTTCATTGCAGTGGGTCTTTCAATTACGTTATCTTCTGCTGAACTGCAATGTTTAGATCATCTCCAGTGCTAAACATTTATAGGAGCCCATGTATTTTCATACTTTTTTTTTAAAGATGATAAACAAACTCGGTCATAAATATGTTCAGGTGAACAGGAGAGGATGACGGCCCACCACAGAAAATATCCACAGCAATTCCTATATTAAAGGAAGATCCAAAGTGGCAAAAACAACATATACCGGTATTTAAAATTATATTTAGAATTTTAAAGTTTTTATTCATGCAAACAACAAAAGCTAATTTACATCAATGTTAATAGTAACAATAACAAAGACAAATCTTAGCTTTAATGCTCCTGCTGTATTTTGTCAGTGAAATGTTCAGATTCTTTCAAAGTAAAAGACTTTGATCACTACTCTTTCAAAGTAAAAGACTTGCACTAAATGGTTAGTTTTGTCCTCCAATTGCTCTTCCTGTGCTTTTATTTGACCAAAAACAATACAATATGACTCATGACCATTGCTGAACCAATTAACCTCCTCCACGTGAATCTGAGTTACTTTTAGTGCATTTTTGTCCATGTAAGAAATGCAACATAAATACCGTAAAATAAATTATTACTTTTGAAGAAAAAATACAACGAATCTGCGATATATCTGTTAAAAACAGCAACGTTTGAGGCATTTAAGATAAAGTTGATGTTTATGATATTTTTTATAATGAGCTAATACATTACCTACTGTCGGTAAAGCATTTTTAAAGTCTTATAATCCTCACATTTCAAAGCACTTGAAGTAAACACAAGGTGCAGGTGATGAGTTCAGGTACATAAGATGAGTGAGTAGCTTTCATAAATAAACATACAGCTTTCATAAATAGATACTCCATAGTACACTTAGACAATGTAAAGTAATATGTACTAACGTTACTGTGAATAAAAATGAGATATTATATTGTTACAGCTGTTGGCAACCTTTTAAAAAAGTACTTAACGCAGTACGTAACCAAACTGTTTATAATTTAGTTAGGTCATCTTATTTGACGTCAACTCCTCGTCTCAAAAAAGCAACAGATATATTTTTAGATAAACTATTTTTAAAACAAAATTATAGTTTGATGATATCAAAGCGGGATGTTGCTGCTATTCTAGTTAGTAACCTGGAAAACGAGCTCATGCTAGCTAGCGGCTAAACCACATGGACTGGAGCTTTACGGACTCGAAGCTTCGGTTAACAAAAAACAAAATCCCCCAAACGTGACAATATTCCACTTGTTAGTCAAAACGAAGGCGCTTACCTTCCTAAATTAAGAGTACGTGTCTGAATTGAAGGACAAACCAACAAGCAAACGCGACAGCTGCTGGTTTCGCACCGACATGTGAACGTCAGTGTTGCGTTTGAGGACGCAATACAGATTACGTAACAAAGCCAATCGAGATTTATCAAGGCATCTAAACCCTGTTGTTTCTGTTTTCATACAGTTCAAAACAGCAACTATAGGTTCAACTTATGGGGTCGACTTATAACAGTAAACTTACTTAATGAATGGATTCGTTGAATTATAACATAACTTCTCATTTTATATAACTATGACTAGCATAACTTTATATTTCGGGAATAATTCCTCAGTAAGGGCTGTAGAAAAGATAGAATAGGAATAATAAAACAAATATTTTCAGTTCTACAATAGATGTTTCATTTTAAAATATTTTTTTAGTTTACATTTATTTTACAGTGCCAGAAATTCCTGGGCAAAAAAAGGACCAATGCATCACGCTATATATAGACAACAGTGCCCTCTAGTGGCGATATTTAAGTAATGCATAGTTTGAGCAAATATGAAAGTCAAACTAAACCAATCAGCAATATTTTGTCTGAAGAAAAGGTTTGCAGAAGTTCTTATTAGATACAGTTCTGTATACATTTGTTGTATTCTTGTAGAAGAAATCCTCAGATTTGCACAGAAATCAGGACGTGACTCAGAATGCTTTCCCGCTATATTCTTTAATGCTTCCTCTTCACAACGTAACATTCAGAACTCAGTCAGTCATACAACGCGCCCTCTAGTGTCGTGGTGGAGCAATTGATTACACAACAACATTGCACTGAAATTTGTTTAAATTTTGTCTGAACATTAAAGAAAATTATTCATTAATTTCTGCCTGCCGTTAAAAATAGCACAGAAACTTTTTTTATTTTTTGTTAGAGAGACATTTATAACTTAAAACATCAACATAAGCTTTGACACTGAACATTGTCAACCTAAACATTGAACAACGTAAACATTGAACAAAATTAACCGAAAAAGGTACCCTGACCCTGAAAAACTTGAAACATTGATGATTGATTTAGTTTTATTATTTTGTATTATTATACTATAAATAAGGCAAATGCATCAATGTATATGGAAAGTTGAGAGAAGGCGAGCATACATTTAATCTTATATTTTAATCCTATACCACTTACACTGACCAAAAATATAAGATGACCAGATTTCAGAGTGGCCTTTTCTTGTGGCCAGTCTAAGGCACACCTGTGCAATAATCATGCTGTCTAATCAGCATCTTGATATGGCACACCTGTGAGGTGGGGTGGATTGTCTTGGCAAAGGAGAAGTGCTCACTATCACAGATTTAGACAGATTTGTGAACAATATTTCAGAGAACTGGTTATTTTGTGTATGTGGAAAATGTTTCACATCTTTGAGTTCATACCATAAAAAATGGGAGCCATAACAAAAGTGTGGCGTTTATATTTTTGGTCAGTGTACATGGAGCTTAATAAAAAGACCTGCTTTACTATTTCTCCTTGAAATTTTTGAAACAGTACGCATGTCATAAAATCACTGCACTGCAAAATCATCAACGGTACTTGTAACATAATTTACATCACTTTATTTCATGTATTTAGTAATGTCTTCAATAGCATTTTTTTCTGGAATAGCTGAACCAAAATTTGCTCAAATTTATCTTTTCTTTCTACTTGATCCTATGAATTTGAATGATAAATCAGATTTTCTGCATGCACATTTATTAAAAATTTAAAAAAAATATTTACCATCTATATTTATTAACTTTTTACTTTTACCTAAGTCATCATATGGATGACGAATTTTAGTCTTTTAAAATTATTTTCAATGAATATGACTCCTATTTGGGAGTTTATTTTTTATTTTATTTTCTTTTTTATTTTCCCTATTATCTGCCCTTTGCTGTTTTTGGTGATTATCAATAGTATTTTTAATATATTTAAAGTTAAGAACCAGTCTAGACTGCAAAACTGTCTGCGTTTTTTAGATTTTCTTTTCATTTTATCATGATATCTATTCACAAAAAATCTATTTTTTGCTAATTTATCATCATAAAAATAGTTTGTTTGAATTACCAAGCTTTACTTCCATCCATGTATTTACTATACTCACTAAACCCAGTTAAGTCTACTGGGTTGCTGGAGCCTATAGCAAACGATGCGTGAAGATCCCTGGTCAGTTCCAAAGATGAGAGTGACACTTCTCTTTTAAGTCCCATCAGTGGAACCCATGGTAAATCTTTACATGATAAATGTGATCATTACATGCGGCTTATAGTCTTGTTAAATAACAGATTGATGTGGAGTTTTAGTTACAATTTAAAACTTTAAAATCATGTTTTGTTTTCATTAAATTGATGCAAAATCACTACTAATCCATGCAAGAGGATTGACGATGATTATCCAGCAACATGAAAGAAACTAGAAAAAAAAAGAAAATGTTACCATGAATAGGAGGTCTGCTATTTGGAACTTTGCTAGATTTGAGATACAAAAAGAAACACGCCTTTTGTTTATTCTAAACCCATTTTGGGCTTAGAATCTGGGGCCTATCCTGACTGCTCATGGGCAAAGGCAGGGGACATCCTGCACAGGTCACCAGTCTGTTGCAGGGCCACAATCACACACTCATGGAGCATGTTTTTGGATGGTGGGAGGAAGCCGGAGCCCCCGGAGAAAACCCACGCATGCAAACTGCTGTTCTGTTTTATGTCCCCCAGCCGGGACTTGAACCACAGGCCTTCTTGCTGTGAGGCAAGAGCGCTAACCACTGCTCCACCTAAACGCCTTAATCAGCTGATATCCTCAATTCAACCAAGCAAATGGAACATGAATCAGTTGCAAAGTATTCAGGATGCACTGAAATGTGTGGTACACTAAAAGCATTTAACATACAGTCACTTAGAAAAGCCCACCAATTATTTTTATTTCTATTCGAAAATAATTTAATTCAATAGTGGAAAAATATGCATTAATTCTGTGTAATCATTTGTCCTGGCTTCAATCATTGGGTTCTTTGGGAAAAGACAATACTCTGAAATTTTTCAGGAATATTTTTTAATGCAAAGATTACCAATTAAACAAATACAGATTGGAATTCCTCTAGAAAAATAAAATAATCACATCAGGACAACTGACTTTACACAGAAAGCCCCACATTAGAGGGAAAAAGTCCAAATCTGTTGAGTGTAGAGAAAAAATATCTAATTGTGGAAGTGTAAACTACTGTAAATTACTTTTTTTTTTACGTTTTAGCTGTTATCGATTAAATTACACTAACATGTCACACATATGTCTGTTTTGGCTTTAAAAAAATGTCTGAATCCTGTTGTTTTGTCTCATCTTTGTGTACCCAATTTTAGGAACTATTTTGTGTATTTGTTTCAGGTGAAAAAAAAGTCATGAGTATTTTCTTTTATCTCATGTTTTATCTAAATCTTTTTTTATAATAAACCTGCAACTCAAAATTATTGTTAAAAAGACGATTTTCTTTGGAGTGGGTCGCTGAAACTGAGGTCCGTCACCTCCATCATATGGCCACTAGGGGGCAGAAAAAAGAAGTGGTTTGCTTGAATAGCTCACATCACAGCTGTTGCAATCCACACAAAAGCCAATGAACACACTTTTTATGAGACGCCCAGCAGCAATGATGGTTGCGATGCTACGTTTGATTGTTTTTCTTGCTGTGAGTGTTTCACATGGGATCATTGTTGTGTGTTGAACCTCAGCTCCATAAGCAGTGACCTGCACAGGCAGAGCATGGGTCAGACGCTTAACTCTCCCATCGGCATGGCTGTGGTTTTTTTGCTGACAGGTGGAAACAGTGGAGCTGTTCATCACCTCTTGGCATTTGACTATTTTCAGCTATGTAAATGAAAGTCGGCTCCTGTTATCAGTTGATGGAGACGCCGACAAGTTGTGTCGATAAACATCAACCTAACCGTGATAATAAAAATTAAAGAGCATTTTTTATTTTTTAAGTGTTTGCTTTTACAAAATCCAGCGGGAAGACGTCGTTCTTTGCTACCTTCAGTTAATTCTCTTTGAGTTTCAGGTGTCAAGACTTCCTTCACAGAAATCTTATCATTGTGAGAAAAATATTCAGCTCACTGGCTTGTGGCCCCCACCCCCACACATCTTTCCTCCACTTTTTTTTTTATCCTAAAGGAAAGGGAGACGTTTCTTTGTGAAAGAGGGAAATGTCTCTCAAGAGAGAAGCGTGTGATTATGCTTTTTGAAGGAGGCTGAATGTAAAATAAAGAAGGAGTGGAAAATGACAAAAGCCACACATTGCTCAAGTTCCCCCACCCTGGAGGATGTTATGCAGGGACTTGCTGGCTTACAGGTTTTTGGGTGGGGCTGTCCGGCCTAAGGCCTGAAAACAAATCTTCCTGGTGTCAGCCATTGAATGGTCGGGGAGCGTATCATCTGGCTTTCCATTGTGGCTGTGAATGAGCAGAGGTTTGCCACAGACACCTGCTTGGTTCTTTCCCCTTTTGGTCTGTTTAGTTCCTTCCCTGTGAATGAAAGAATTAAAGACCCACTCTATTGAAAATGGTGTTTTTTGTATTTTGAACATTCTTTTAACGTTCCCTCTGATGATAGAGAACACACGTCAAGAAAATGACGCTTCAAATTGCATGTCTGAGTATTTCTTTATTCAAAGCAGATGGAAAAAAAAATGAATTTGGAAAAAGATCGTATTTGTGACGCAGAAAATACAATGGGCGGGACCACAGACTCCCCGCTCCATTCTGATACACCCACTTGTAGATGACTAGATCCACATACATCTTGATTTTCTTCGTCCAAGCTGAAAACTATACAGCTGGTTAGCCCCAGCGAAAAAGTGGGGGCGTTCTCACCGGACCGCCGCCACCCCAACTGCAGCTGCAGAGGCTCGGTGCAAAGTTGAAGTGGTGCAAATCCTGGACAAACCGCAATTAATCATTTCTCCTCCATGATCAATTTTCCAACCACTGGCACTTTCGTGAATGAAAAGGGACGCATAATAAAAACGTTGTTGTTGTCCAAAAGGGATGCACTTCCACACCAGAGTCCCTGATAGGTAAAGTTCAATCTGGTTCACAGAAAACGGCCGTGGAAACGTGCAAAGAACCAACAACGCAAACTTCTTCGCGTTTACGTAGACCTTTCATTGAAAGTGGTGCCTTGACCACGAACTGCTGAGGGCGGTGTAAGCGTCGCTGTGGGTTGAGGGCGTGAATGGCGATATAGTGTGTAAACAGAGAGCTCTTGGCATCAACAAGGGGGCGGGCTTACTCCATGCCAACCGTCCCGCCCACAACTCAGAAGTGAATTTCTAATAAACCGCCGCAGCTCTGCAGAACAACACAAGTTCTTTGATTTTGCTTAAAACAGCAGAATCCTATTTAAACGACCACTGAGAACACTTTTACAATAGATCAAAAGATGATTAGAGTGGAACTTTTATTTAATAAAAACAAAACGAAAAACACTTACAGCCTCTTTACTCCTGCTGAATCACAGGAGTTCATGAAAAAACTGAAATCAAGGTCAAACAATGTGGATTTCATGATGGAAGCCCTGTCTGTCTCCCGGGGAGGCAGTCAGGGGTGAAATGACCTCCCTGTTTCTCTGGAGGCTGTTGAGGGAAGAGGAAGTCAGATTTCATCTTCCTATTAGCCACTTCCTCTCCCTGTTCCCTCTGTGCGCTTTCCCTTTTTTCCAAACCAACAGGTTTTGCCACCTTGTGCGTCTGCTGCACCACCGTTACATGCCACAATGCTGCCAGACCAGTCAGGCTGTACACAAACCATTACACAGTCACAACACACACCCACACACACACCTGCGAATCCTGCTGCTGGCTACAGACGCAAAGCACATGACTTTACAACAAGAAGTATTGCTTCAGACTTGTTAAAACCGTTTTTTCACAGTGCAGTTTAATAGAGAAAAACAAACAACTAAAGTTTAAACCGGCTGCAGTGCACACATCTGAGCAGTTGACCTCTGAGGGTTTTAGGTCTTGAGGAATGCAACTGTTTCTGGCCATTGTTTTAGTGGATCTGACCCTGAGATGTCCTGAGAAATACCCTCAAGATGGTAAATAGTGCCTTCAGGGAGAAAGAAAAAAGTTAATCTCTTACCTGGACTCACACACTCACACACAAACACAAACAATGGGCGAGTGAGGGAAAGGTGAGGTTTTGGATCAAGCACAAGCTGCTCAGACAGAGGCTGATTGTGAAGGTGGTGACAGCTCACCACCTGTACCAGCACCCCGATGCTGGTGCCAGCTGTAACCGTTAGTGGATGAAGTCAGCAGCTTTGGCATCCAATGACGACTTTGTGAAAACTTCTGGTTGATGAAACGGAGTGGAAAGCAACATCTAACATGTACAGAATATGGTCAGTTTGCAAAACAGATCTACATGTTTTTCTGTCACAGCGATGCAAATCATCACAACTGTTCCTGAATTTTGGCAATATGCAAAGTTTGAGCCTTAAAAAGATATAAAGTAATACTCAATGTCCAAGTGCCCATTTAAAATTGAGGCCAAACACTGAATTTCTGAGGGTTTTATTTGATCAGAATTTAGAAGCATAACTTAATCCTTGATTAGATTAAACAAAGTCATGACATCTAACAGTATGAGTACAAAACCAATGACATATTTACATTAGACCAGTTATCTCTGGTGTCACCCAGAGGACTCTGAACAGCAAAAATAAACCCGAAACAGGACGGTCTTGTTCTTTTTGGTAAACTGCACTCAAGTCAAAAAATGTTTCCAAAACGGTGAATTGTACAGATCAAGATTAAATTTGGAGTTTTGTTAGTCATCCATTGATTGTGCATGAGAACTGGATCGAGTGAGTGTGACGTTCACTCATACTTTCGGCTCCAATGAAATCAAGTCAAGAAGGTCGACATTTTTCCACGATACAAACGTCACCATGTTGGAACCAGAAATCACGAGTGAGTTGTTATTGGTCAGAATCGGTCTAAGTTATTGTTTCTATGGCAACCGCTTTCACCAATCACTGCCGAGCTTGTTGGAAGGCCACACCCCTACCACTTGATACTGGGCTCAGGAGAATCTGTCAATCAAGACCACTTACTTCTATTGAGACATCTGATTTTCAGGCGATACATCACTTATCCCTTGTACTATCTTAGATGACCCCATCCCTATATTAATTCGTTCTCCCTACCGTGACAAAGGTGGATAAAGGTGGAAAGATTTCATGTAATCCATGGACACCAGTGAAGATCATAAATCATTGAAGAGAAAAGGTTCAGTGCACTGTCTAGTGGGTCTAGATGACCCAACTCCCAACGTTAAAATGCCTAGGATAGCAAAAGGGTTAACCGTTGTAGCTGGTGTCGGGGTTGCCTAGTGTTCATCTAGACATGATCTTGTCTTTCAGGTCAGTTGCTGTCTCGCTCAGCATATCTGTAGTAGTTGTTGGGGCTGTGTATGTGGTACAGCCTCCTCTCTCACCTGCTGGTCTGGTACTTCTGTGGTGTTGCAATTGTGTTGTACCGCTTCAATCTCAAGTTGTGGAAGGAATTGCTGTTTGTGGATGTTATTGGTCTACCAGGTGTTTGGCAGTTAGCCTTGATTGTGGGTTTCGAAGCATCCATTCATTCCACATTCTCTGCATATAACCCCTCTGGGTGGGATTACTTGAAATGTAGCATTCCAACAGGACCTTGTTCTCACATCTAGTCCATTTCCGTCTTGTTCCAGCAGCCCACTTTCCATCAGGGTGCTCTGGTCCCCCAGCACCTGACGCAGATCTTGTTTGACCCGGTGACGTCTGACATATACATGTATTGTACAACAATGATATCACAATTGTTTTTGTTTTTTTCATTCACATTCTGCAGTATTACTGTCTCCAGGGTATTCCTGCTCATCAGTCTAAGTCTTCCCCTTCTTCTCCTCCCGCTGTTGATCCATACTGCAGCCCCCACACCTACCATACAAACACACACCCCCATCCCAGCTGTGCTGCTCTACACTCAAACAGACAGACTCTGGCACCTTATCCTGGCCAAGTCCAGACAAGCTGCTCCTCCTGGGAAGGAAAAAAACCCTCCTGGTATGTGGGATACACCTTTCACCTTTCTCACATAATGGGACTCACACACACACTGGCTCAATTAGAGGAAGGTATTTGGCGGCTCATGGTCCCTGACTCTCCAGTCTTGTCCATGCCTGCTTGCGGCAGCCCGCATGAGTTTTCTCAGTACTTCAGCTGTCCTATCGCTGCATGTCAGACATTCCAGCAGGCAGAAGCGATGCAGGGAATGGGGAAAATAACAGAAACGCTTAACCGTTATTTATTTTTGGCATGCCACAGAATTACAGTAAACAGTAAACTAAATCGGGAGACAACACACTGGCACCAGCTGTAATGCAGCAAAGCCTCACTTTTCAGTGCCTGTTCATTATTTTATCTGCGGATAAAAGTTAAAACTCCCTTTTAGAAGACATGAAGTCAAAGAAAAAATAAACACTTTGTTTCTATACACTGTTTCTTTTTAAAGATGCTGGATCGTAACATAATCCAGACCCTAACCTGACCTGTCTGAAGTCCAGATTTTGCAGCACATGAAAGCATTTTTATATTATGATATAAAAAATCTATTTTACATCCCAAATGTCCTTCTTTTGGTTTCTTGAAGGGCTGCGTAGTGGCGTAGTCGTTAGCACTCTTGCCTCACAGCTCACAGTTGACATCTTGTTTACGTGCACACGTGGGAGTCCAAAAACGTGCTTTATGTTAGAGTTTTTCTCAGTTGCTTTAGTACAATTCTCAGATCAGAATGAAATTCCCAAAACTATTTGTTCAATCTTCACATCATACCAACATAGAAAAAACGCACTGCAAACAGTAACACAAAGGGAAAAAAAAGATAGGACAATATTCTGTCCAACAGTACAGGCAGTACAGTAGGATTTGGTGTGGTCTTCCTACACCTCTTGTTGTTCCTGTATGTTAGGCCACAAATTCTCATCCACATCACAGCGAATATCCTCTCTTGCAATGCAGTGAAATATGTTTGTCACATTATGACAACTTGGTCAACCATTTTGCATTTAATGACTTATACGATGAACTAATGACTAGGTGTTTTGAGGAGTAAGACTATTGCACAGTGAACCATATAATACATTTTGATCAACATGACATAAACAATTGATAATGTAGCAAAGAGCAGAAAATTGTACATAATCATTTGCATGGATGTACCAAAGCAATTGCAACTTGTTCAAAGAAGTGAGAAACTGCTTATATGACGTGCACAAGTGACATCATGATGTGAAGATTGAACAAATAGTTTTGGGAATCTCATTCTGATCTGAGAATTGTACTAAAGCGACTGAGAAAAACTGTAAAAGTGTAAATGTGAATCTTGTCAAGTCTCTTGCAATCAAACAAAAAAGGTGTAACTTACATTTTACAATAATTGCAAAATCCAAACTTTAGTCATAGTTTCCATCAGAACCTCCCTCTAAAGTACACAGTTATATTGACAACATGACTAAGTAATTTGACTGTCTTGTTCGTAGACAATGACTCAAGGACTTGACATTCTGATGACACTGACATGTTCAATGACATAAAGACTTAGTTTTGAGAGATGAACTGAAGATTTTGAGCAAGTTACAGGCTTTTGCAAGAAAACCATAGTGTTTTGCTGTTTGTACAAATTGTTTTGAGAAATGCACACACGTATTTGCAAACTTCAGTTCTGATCTGAGAATTGTTCTAAAGCGACTGAGAAAAACTGTAATTGGCGACTACAGATTGTGTGTGTGTGTGTGTGTGTGTGGCCCTGTAAAAAACTGGCAACCTGTCCATGGTGTACCATACCTTCACCCCATGACCCCCAAAAGGAATTAGGACGTTCTTGAGGTGGATGAATGATTTTATTTAAAGTATTTTTACCCAGTCCTGAGTTATATCCCGCCTTAAACCCAACAGTAAATGGGATAGGCTCCAGCCACCCTGTGACCCTGAAAGGTATTAATCGTTGTGCTAAAGGTGTGACAAAGGTGGATAAAGGTGGAAAGATTTCATGTAATCCATGGACACCAGTGAAGATCACAAATCATTGAAGAAAAAAGGTTCAGAGCACTGTCTAGTGGGTCAAGATGACCCAACTCCCAATGTTAAAGTGCCTCGGATAGCACAAGGGTTAACTGGGATTGGAAAATGGATCGATGGATGTTTTTTTTCAAATAGTACATTGTATTTTTGGCAGTTTTTTTTACATTTCTTTGTAACAAATAGTATATGCATCAGCAGCATTTATCTTTATCAAAATTATGTTTTTGTAATTGCGACTCTTTGCATTGACTTTAAATGTTATTTGTAATCCCATATTTAATTAATTTTATTTTAAAATGGTTTATTTCAAGCAATCAAAGGAAGTAGAACACACAAAACAATACACACAGCAGTTTTACATTCATACAAAGACGTATAAAACTTAGGATAATTAGACACTAAATCAAAGACTGCTTGAAAGGGAGTGGAAGGAAGTGAATTTATATAATCGCACCCCTGTTTTAATGTAATCATTATTATTACATGATTTATCACGACAAAGATGAATTACTTAATAATTATGTCAAATAGTATAACTCTAGCACATGCAGACCAATTGTTTAAAATATATAGATTATTTTTTATTGGAAAAATCATGAATATGATTAGACATAACACTATCAGAAAAAATAGACATAACACTGTTTCATATCATTTGTTTTCACAGTTCACCAATAATTATTTTGCATTTCTGTGTTCCTCTTACTGCAGCCTTGTTTAGATCCTGAATTAGTAGTTTTTTTTCCTTTTACCTGTTTTATGTTGAGTGATATCAGCTTCCCTGATTTCCCACCATTAACACACAAGTGTACTTTTCTATAATCCATCAAAGCCCTCTGATAAAAGTGGAGATCAGGCCTTACAGCTGAATGAAAACGGTTCATGCTTTTGGCTTTTTGTTTGTGTTGCTGAGCTCTCACTCTCTCTACCTGTGTTTCCAGAAGAAAAGAGCCCCACCTGTATTTATTCTGCAGCCTCACTCAAACACACATTCACAATCGGAGCTGGGAGCTCAGGCAAGGCCAAGGTGCTGTGCAAAGCAAATTGGACAAGGGAGGATGGCATGATCGTCTGCACCACACGCAAGCTTCTTCCTGCATGCATCAACTGAACACACAAACAAACGCACGCTGTTGACGGTTAAACTGAATCTGACATCTACTTTTGTGAATTTCCATACAAGGGCGCCCGAAGGCATTCATAAGCAAAAGGCAGTCATTTTGTTATGCAAACACTTTCATCATACAGACTCTGAAACTGCAGAATGACTATTTGCCAAACTTTTTTTTTACAATTTTAATTTTTGGTATATACTTCTATGTTTGTCTTTTTGATCATGACAGAAATTAATCTGGTTATGATAGACAGACAGGCAGACAGACAGGCAGGCAGGCAGGCAGACAGACAGACAGACAGACAGACAGATAGATAGGTAGACAGCTTTTCAATTTTAAATATTCTTTAGAATCGTCTTTCTCTGTTCAAATAAGCACAGTAATATTTTGTGACTAATAACACATCATTATGTGTCCATCAAAGCTGAGATTTTAAAATACTGCAGATGAATAAAAACCCAAACTTCTGTTAGTGAAAGGTTTTTTTTAAAAACTAGTTACAACATGAACTGAAAAATTAATAAAATGGAACAAAAATGGGTTTTAACTTGTATGATTTAAAAAAAAAACAAGAAAAACTGGGGGGAAAACCATCTATAAAGAAGATAAATAGATTCAACAAAGTTTTAAACATTTAAAAGTGATGAAAAGTACAATCTTTTAAAATTCTCCCTTCACCCTAAATAAGGGCTCTGGAACCTTTAAACACTAAAAGAGCCATTTGGTCCAGTTTCTGATGACCAAAAACCAATGAGCCGCAAAATCCCACTTCACTTTTTGGGGGGAAAAAATATGTTTTTGTGGTCAGTACTTAGATTAAATATTAACAACGATTGAATTACAATAGTCTTGTGTTTTTATAAATATATATTACAATTTGACATTCTTTTACTTTTGAAATCAGCACATTAAAGTCCCTCTAAAAAATACCTAATGTGTCAGATAACTAACCAGTATATATTTTTAAAGGATTAGTATTTCTCTTAAAGCCAAAGAGCCTCAATGCACTCAAAAAACATTCACTTTGAACGAACATAAAAAAATTATGGAAAGGATTTCCACATGATTAGATTGCGTTACTTGAACAAAAATGAATCATATTGGTCCTACTTAATGTATTTAGGTTGGGTCAACGTAATGTATTTAGGTTCAAACTAATAAATTTAAGTTTATTCAATTTAAATACAGCAGTTGCACCCAACTTTAATATTTTTGCTCACTCTAAAAAGAAGAAAGTTGATCCAACTTAATTGAATCACTTCAATCGGTCTCACCAAAGTAAATTAAGTTTATTCAACTTAAATTTGTATGACTACCCAACTCTTTTTATATTGATTTAACTTAAATTACTATTTTTTTTTTTTAATTTTAGTTATACATCTGTAAATGATACGTTGTTCCAAAGCTACTACCAATGGGTCTTTCTATTTTCACATCAAAGACATGAATTTCCCAGCAAAGTCCCACAACACAAGACAGGAGCTGAAACACCACAGACACTGTGTTAAGTATAGGAACATTAACAATTTGCCACACAAGGGGGTTCGTCATCATCCTCTACCAAACTCTAACTCATGGTGCAAAGAAAATAACACAACTGTTTAAATCATTAGTTAAAACAGAGTAAAATACCTAGACAATAAAACCCATGGACAAAAACTCACACTTAGACCCCAATCTGCCCAGATAGACAAAGAAAATGGTATCCCACAATTCCTTGCGATTACTAATGTATCCAATTTAATGGTATCATGTTGGACCAACATGATTGAAATTAGTAACTTTTAAATTGATTATTTTTTTGTACAATCGACACGATTCATTCACGTAAGATTTACAAACATAAAATTTTCTGGTTGAAATGACAAGTTACTTTTTCGTAAACTTAATTGGCTGGTAATTTCCTTTTTTTGAGTGTGGAGGGACAAAACAGCTGCATGGCTCTGGAGCATCGGGTTGCAGACCCCTGCTCTAATTTATTGTAAAATGAAGCAATTAAGTTGTATTCTATTAGCTATAATCTCTCAGAACTCACACAACAAACAAACAGATACTATGTTGAAGAAAGAGTTAAATACTTTTACTTCAAGCAATCACATCCCCTATGAGCAGGTCTGACACTAGTACCACACATAGTGTTTGCTCAGTCAGACACAGGGATCTCCTTGGACAATGGCTTCATTAAGAGCACAATGGCATTGTATCAGCTAATGACAGGGCTCCTCCTCGCCTTAGGTCTCCTCTGAAATGACCTGAAACACACACAGTGGAGCCATTATTAAATCCTGAGGGCACAAATGAAATAAGCCTTCAAAGTTCATATTTAATCCTTAATCTCACTCAGTTTATATAAAAAGTGGAATGGGTTATTTTATGTATAAAATGTAATTCCACGGTTGGCAGCTGTTTGTTTGTGCCACTCAAATCTCCAAAAAATACCACTTTACAACTAGGTGAGGTGGGCCTCTTGACTGCCAGCCAATCAGAGCGCCGCTATGATCAGCAGCAGCCAATCAGTGTCAAGCTCACCTTCGATCCCGCTGCAGTAGAAGAATTTCAGCCTAAAGTTGTTGAAAGCGAGCAAAAGCAAATATTTCAGCGCATGGCGGCAGCATCTATGGCCATATTACTCCCAATCTGTGTGCACGCGGAACCCAAGGGCAGCAGTTGATTGGCTTAGATCGCGGCGGCGACGGCGGCGTTCACCTGGGCAGGTGGAGGAGTGCAGGAGGAGGAGAGGGGCAGGGAGAAAAAGACGCGGGGCGAGAAAAGTTGACTTACCTGTAGCCCAACTTCTGGCACCCAACGCACTCTATTACCTGCTCCGACTTGAAAGTCCAGTTTCACAAGGAAGAATCGTAGAGGAAGCAAAAAAAATGTCACAGGAGACAGACAAGTAAGTGATCGACCTGGCTGGAGGAGAGGAGAGGGATTTGGGTGATTTCTACCTGAAACTTTGGGACAGACATGATTGGAGCTGCTTTAAATCCTCTGAGACCGTGTTTACCTCAGGAACAAAAATGACGGATCCTATCACCTGTGGATGCCAGTTATTGACACATTTCCAAGCATTTTAGGCGTAAAAGCGCAGGTTTCTGGCGCGGTGGATTTCATTAGAATCGCCATTTTTCACAGACAGAACAGGCAAGGTGCAGCGGCAGGTTTCCATGATGAACACCTAAACAAGTTCTGTAGCTCCACGTTCAAATATTCTGCTTTAAACCGGCATTGTGTTTTATCTTTAAACTTTTTTTTGAGTTGGTGCAACGTTTTTGGTACTCCTAACATTTGCATTAGAGCATTTAAAATTTCACTTAAAATTACTCATATACATTGTTTTAAAGTCATATAATTATGTAATAACATTAAATTTAAAAAAGAAACTTTTTTTGGTCACAATAATAACTCTAAAAGTTGTAAGTAATAAAAAGAGTGTTGCCTTTTTTGGAGAAAAACTGATTTTTTACAATTAAAACGTTTCTTTTGACATAAACTTCTTATTATTAAAGTTACTATAAAGTTTCTATGTATTCTACTGATTTTTAAAGGATAAAAAAATATATATTTATATGTATCAATTGTTTTTCTTCCTCCCGATTCAGCAGTCCGACTGTTTCCAGGGTATTACATCAGTTATATAAACAGGGTTTATGTCACTTTTTTATTTTTTAAATCAAAAAATCAAAAATAACAACAAAAAGCGATTCATTACTTAATATTTTTACCCAAACTTGCTTTTAGAGAGAGTATCGCATTTAGGACTAATGGTAAAACACATACTTTTCTTACAAGAGAGGTGCAGATGCAGGAAAAGGTCAAATTTGAAAAAGTTATACCTTATCGTATGTTATGAAATAAATATATTACAGAAAAACAAATTTGGGTTTCAAGTTTTTTGTTAAAGCAAAGGTTGACATAATTTATTTACAAGATTAAAAGTTGTTTGTTATACTTAAAAACTTCTCTTTTCCAATTTATTCAAAGGACCATAAATACATTCTTTATAGTGCTTTTTTTGGAACTAAATATAATGATAGTTTATACATAGGTTATCTATGTTGTTGCTCAAAGAACTGACAGAGATGACATCATAGCAACGCTATTTATTGTAGCAGTCAAGCCGACGCACTGTGAGCGTCTCCTGTGGTTGGTTGATTTAAGAGGCGTAGCGCCAACAACATGTGTGCTTAACTAAACCGTGATCTTCACTTAAGTGGCCCTAATAGCTGAGAAACAAACAGAAACCTGAAAGCCTTAGATTGTGTCACAAACACAACAAAAAAGCTTTTATTGGCAGAAACTGAAACAAGCAGATCAACAGTTAAAAGAGGAGATGATGCATCTGAAGAGCTAAAAAAAGAGAAAAACTCTTGTTGTTTTCAATGTTTTCTTACAGTAAGCGTCTGGTCGTGGTCGTCCCCAATGAGAACTCGTTCCCTGCAATGCGACGGGCGTACACCAGCGAGGATGAAGCGTGGAGGTCGTACCTGGAGAACCCGCTTACAGCCGCCACCAAAGCTATGATGAGCATCAACGGGGACGAGGACAGCGCCAACGCTCTGGGCCTGCTCTACGACTACTACAAGGTTTGCAAAAATCATACCCAAAATACCATAAGCATTTATAAATCAACACATTTTAGGTTTGAAGAAAAACTCATTTAAAATTGTCACCTAAAGGCGAATTTCTATGGTCATAGAAATTAGGAATGCTTGATTTTTGGGTCACAATTTAGTTTTGGTTCAAAATATGATTTGTGTTTTCTAAAAAGAAAACAAAAATTGATTGACTAATAAGCAAGTAATAATGAAGAAAACCCTTTCAGTTGGCTTATACTAAGCCTAGTGTAACGGAATAAAACAAAAAAATATGCGATTAAGCACAACACATGACTTTATTACTTGTAATGGAACCATGTGTAAACATTTGCAGTAGGGATGCAATGATTCACTTTTTTCACAATCTATTTAATAGTGGAACACAGAGTTTGGTTTTAAACTGTGGCATCGCAAAGGAAAACTGCAACTTTCATCAGTAAAATCCTAAATTATTACAAAAAGAATTGTGGAAAAAAAGCTTCTTTTGCACCCAGAAATTACAGATTTGATTTTTTGATTTTTTAAAACCCATCTCTACTTATCATAAGTAAAACAAAGCATAACTCAAACAACTGTGGCTATATCTAAAATATAAATTTCAGGTTTTATGTATTGTTTTAAAAACCTTCAACTTCATACATATGAATTTCAATTAGAGGTTTAAAAATATGAAATGATATATGAAATGATGGTTATTTCTTATGATGTCTGTGTTCTGGCAGGTTCCCAAAGAAAAAAGACTCCTACAGATTCCCAAAGTGGCTGAAGTTATAGAAGAGCAGGAAAAGAGGTTGGAAAACTGGATATGATGTCACTCCAAAAGAATGCGTATGCATAGAAATCCATGCGTATGCGTATCCATGAGGTTGTCTTGCAATCACATCGATGCATTTGCATTTTCCATCAAACTCAGTGGTTGCAGTAAAAGTACAGATTGATGCTCTTAGATTACTATAACACAAACTGCATTATGTGATTATCACTTTCATGGGATCATAATCCTGTTTTAGCATCAACATGCACTTTTATGTGTTTCTGTGTTATTACATTACATTATATTTCGCTAAAATGATCAATTTTCCATGAATCCATTTCTGTATTTAGTGTTTCTTGAGTATCAGTCGCGTTTTCTTGCATAGTTTGGCCGAGGATGCAACTGATATAGGATTTCTTTCTTCTTTATTATGCATTTTCTGTCTGCTGCGACTTATACTCTGGTGCAACCTTTAGTCTGAAAAATACGGGGGTACATTTGTAGTTCATGTGTGTGAGTGACCATGCATGCCTGTCCTTAACAGACACACAAAACCACAACTGAATCATAAAAACTTGAAATGATTACATTTATAATTAAAATATTTATGAATTACCTGATTAAAGTTAACCATTTTTAGATTTTTGTTAGCAAATTAATGTGTAGCCAGCAATAAGAACTATATTAATCGAATGAAATTACCTCAACACTTGTATGTTATCACACAGATCTATGTTGCCCAGCAACAGCAGCAACCAATCTGAACCGGAAACGTTGGACAACCGGGTTCAAGTCCTCAAGTCTTTACCAGTGAACCTGTCAGTGAACACAGAGCCCCAGGAGGCCAAACGAGAGCCGTTCAGCACCTCGACGGAGCCGGGGTCGGCGGACGCCGGCTCACCGCCCCTCGCCATGGTGAAAGCTGAAGGCTTCCCCTCCGTCTTCATGCCAGGAGCTGGACTCCACTACAGAGGGGAAGGAGAGGAGCCCACAAGGGTGGTGTTTGAGCAGAGCCCCTATGAGGCTACGACTGTCAGTCACAGCACGTACCTGAAAGAGGACCAGAAGAGTCCACCTGACAGCCCGTACGACGAGGACACTGATGGGGTGAGAATCATATCTAGTGGATGTTTTCAGGAAACGTTTTCACATTTCAGTTGATTTCCTGACAATCTAGTTTTTTTACACTACCTCTCAGAGGTTTGAATTTTTTCTTTGTTTCAGTATTTAGCCACTTCCCATTTGTCATGAATAATTTCCTCTTTGTGTGTGTGTGTTTTTTTTTTTGCATTCTAAACAGAAGTACCACTCGCCTTCCTCTCTGGCTCCAGATGATTTCTTATTTCACGAGGCGGGAGTGTGAGTTACTGTACTATTTTTGCCTAATCATTAATAAATCAGAGCCTAGGTGAGGTCTGAAGATTTAGGTAAAAGTCCTGTGCTTATGCTCTTGTTCTTAATTAGTTATCTTTTGACCTTGCACAGAGACAGCTTCCAGTACACGCTGGATGCGACGCGCTCACTGCGCCAAAAGCAGGGTGAAGGACCCATGACATACCTCAACAAAGGCCAGTTCTACGCCGTGACCCTGAATGAGCTCAGTGCCAACAAGCGTCTCCGTCACCCCATCAGCAAAGTGCGGGTGAGCGTCTGCTTTGACTCCTCTGAACACCCCAATGACAAAAGCTCTGAACCAACAAGTAGAAAAGAGAATTTTGGAGGCAAACAACTGATGTTTTTAAGCGCCGGTCCACTTCCATAAACAGCCTCAATCCTTTCCCAGTAGCACTTCTGCAAGTGTGGTCACGACAACAAAAAACCTTGTTGTTTTGGGGGGGTGAGGGGGATTTCCATAATATAAAACTGCTTTAGACGAGTCTACCTTTTCCTATAAAGTAATGAAGAAGCAGAACCAACTCATCTTTAATGTGTAGATCACGACAAACAAACAAAAATTCAAATCGTTATGCATCAAGGGGAGACAGAGAAAAGGTCACTCTGAGAAACTGGACGTCGCTGGGATTCGCACTGTCTACGTCTGTGAGACCAAAGCAGGTGCTGAGCAGAGAGCAGGACATGTAACGCTGAAGACAAGTCGGATAATCCTCCGAGAAGTTGTGTGGGGACCGAGACAAATTAGGAGAAAGTTCTAGCTAGGATTTTAACGTTTTAAATACATTGGTTCCTCGCAATATCCTGGTTCACCTTTCACGGTCTCAATGTTTTGCAGATTTATATATGTGCTGAAACGTTGCTTGCTTTTTTCTTTTTCTTTTTTAAACAGCACATTGTGTTCTGCATCCTGCTGCATCCTGTAGATCATTGTCAATCAATCTCCTCTGTGTTGCGTCTTCTGTGCAGAATGCATTCAGTTGACCAAACTTACATCTATTTTTTATCACAATCAGATCTTTGTTTTTATTCTATGAGACTGGATTTATTTCTCATGAAGGTTTGAACTTTAAGAGTTTAAACAAGTGTAGAAAGTTTTACTGCCATAGATCATCTACAAATCTAAAAAGATCAACTTGGTGGATTTCGACTATTGCAGGCTAATTTTAGAACGAAGGACGACGGTACTAAGGATCCCCTTGTAACTTAATTAAAATAAAATTCTGTAAAGGAAGTGTGGTGAATAAATAAAATATGTCAACAAAAACAAAACAAACCTTTTATCAATATCAGTCAATTTGTTGAAAAACCAAATTGATCTTCACTTAGAAGATTATTTCTTAATTTATTTATTAAATGCATTAGTTGTTTTTATTTAAAGTCAGTTCTTGTTTTTTCAGGCACAGAAGCAGCTTTTTAGTCAAATCTTTGGTAGAAAATCCTCGAAAATTGTTTATATATAATACTTGATATATGCAAAAAGGTTTTACCAATAAAATTGTTTTAGGTTGTTTTTGCTGTCACAAAAAGCAAAATAATAAATCAACATAGAATCAAAATGCGTCACATTGGAGATCAAATGAAAAATTCCTTTAACGATTCACGGTTTTCCCGCTCATTTAGACGTGAAATTAAAAAATGCTGAATTTTGTTTTGTTTTCAGTGTTTGTTCTGCCTTTTGTGAGGCGGTTTCAAAGACGATTTTAAACCATATTGTGTCTGTTTTTTTCTGTTAATTAGAAGCGTAAACTTTAAAAAAACAGTTACAAAAAGTGGAAAAAGAGATGCTTGTTGTTACCCCAAAGGGAACTTGTTTTAAATGTGGTTGCCTTTGAGTCAGTTGCATCATGTCAAATGCAGATCCCACATCGTGGAAGCTATTTTTAACAGATGCTATCATGGATGCATTACATGGCAGCTCTAAACAAACGGTCTGCGTAACGACTCAGACAACATTACAATAAACAACTTTTTACAAGAACATAATGGTCCTCTGTTAACATTCCTCAAACTGTTTGGAAGAATCTAGACTGTAAGTGAGTTTTTCATGATATTTCTGAGCTCCTCTGGATTTTGACGTTTTTGCTCTCGTTTGGCAGAGCGTGATCATGGTGGTTTTCAGTCAGGACAAGAACCGAGACGAGCAGCTTAAATACTGGAAGTACTGGCACTCCCGCCAGCACACGGCCAAACAGCGAGTCCTGGACATCGGTAAGCTGACGGTGCTTCTCAGAGCAGATGTTGGTGGGATAGGGAACATCGGCAGAACGTGACAGAGTGAAAGATGAGTGTGAGTGTTGGAATGTGCTCGGTGAACAAGCAAGGCATTACCAAACCAAGAGCAAACAGGCCTCCACCCATCTGTCTGCCTCTTAAACTGCCCACTGTCATCCACCATTGGGAGGAGGCGGGCCTTTCAAACGCACACATTTACAGCCTCTTAGGTGTCTTCTAAAACTAGAATCATCTTTTTGTTTCAGTTCGTCCACGAATGTAATTGTTTCCTCTGATTTTCAGTCGATGCGTTCAAATTTGAGCCTTATTGAATGAGTTTGTGTTAAGCTTGGAGGCGGTCTGCATTGACAAGCTCAGGCCTGCTGGGCAGGCGAAAATCAAGAGGTATGTGAAAGACTTGGGATGGAAGAGAAGAGTATACAAACAGACCCACAAACACACACACCTGAGTGCAGCTTGTTGGGACACGGAGAGGAATGCTCGTCACACCGTTACCTTAACTGTTCTGGTCTGTTGAAAGTACTTTTTCAGCATTCAGATCCTTATCTTGGAGCCTGTGTTCAAACTGAGACAATAACCAAAAAACGGGAAACATCTTTTTGTCGGTAACACCAGCCAAACTGATCATCATCTTCCCCGGTCTCACCATTTAGCAAAATGTTTTCAGTCCAGGTTTATGCTTTTAGCCCTTGTCAATCAATCTCCTCCATGAGCAACTCTTTGATCACGAGCAGATGGCTCTATAATACTGGACTTATTTTCCTATGAAGGTCATAATGTGGATAAGGTCTATAAAGTGTGGAGTGAGGGGTTTTAAAACATCCACAATCCTACTTGGTGGACTTCACCTATCAAGGGTTAGTTTTAGAACCTAACACCCGTAATAAACAAGTGACCATTGCACTTCATTTTCATAAACAGCATTCATTAGTAAAAAATGCGGAAGGTTCCAAATGTACTCACTGCTTTAGAGTGTTACAACACTTTATCCAACAGTTTTTGGTGCATCCTCGTTGTATGGCTTGGATGCAGTTGTTGGCCATGGAAAACTATTCCAAAAAGCTATTTTTGAGTTTATCTAATGGCCTCCTGACCTCAACTCTACAGAAAGCTGGCTCCTACTACTTAGTTTTCCAGTTACTGTTATTCCCGAATAACTTCCAATTTGTTACGTTGCTACGGAAAATCGCCTATGCAACATTTTATGGTGTGAATGTTTCATGACTAAGGACTGGACTGAGTGACCCCCTCCCCTCTCGTGTTCCAAACAGGAAGTACTTGCTTGCTCCAAGAAGTCAAAATCCTACAGACTTTTATTGAGAAATAAATAGCGATTACCACATTTTCGCACTATAGGGTGAACCGGATTATAGGACGCACCATCAACGAATGGTCTATTTTGAAATTATGTCATATAAAAGGCACTTAAAACTATAAAGAGTACAAAGCAAGACAAAAAAGTCAGAGATAAGTCCATCCATCTGTCACACTTTATCAACTGCACTCACAGTAACTCTAGAACTTGTTTGTAACACGCTACACGTTAGCCAAGTTAGCATATTAACAATACCTGGAACTCCCAATATTGTTTGCAACGCATAAAAGAGAGATCACCAGTCTGTCGCAGGGCCACAGCCACGCACCCATGCACATACACATTCACATCTAGGGACAAGTTAGAGTCATCAGTTCTCCTTTGACGCATGTACTGCTGGTTTTGGTTTTGGACAGTACATGTCCAAAAACATGCCTGGAGAAAACCCACACATGCATGGGGAACATGCAAACTCCACACACAAAGGTCCCAGCTGGGGCTTGGACTGGGGCCTTCAGGCTGCCAACCACTGCACCACCGTGCAGCCCTGAGTTTATAAATAAACTTTATATGTATGCTAGCTTATGAAATAACTGAAGACATGTGAGGAGTGCAGATTAGCGCTGACTTGCAAAAGCTGAACCAAAAACCTTTACATTTTCATCAGCAGCCTCACTCATTGCAACCAGTTATTAACGGGCCGATCAGATGCCTCAATAAAAGTATGTGGTACCTGCTGACCCCCATGTCAAACGTTCAAAAAGTTTGATTGACTTATTTTGTGCTGCTCGCTTTCAAGTAGTGGGGGTGTGGCCTTCCAACAAGCTCACTCCTGATTAGTGAATGGTTGCCATAGAATCTCTGACTTAGACCGACTCTGACCAATCACTGCTTACTGGTGTCATCTGGCTTCAACATGGCGGCGTCCGTATCGCGAAAAAAGAAGGGGGCCAGATTGACTTCATTTGGTTGGAGCTGGAAGTAAGGCATTTCCTATGGGTGACGTCACACTCAGTCCAGTTCTCATAGGCTGCCTTTACACTGCATGGTTCAAGTGACCCAATTCCGATTTTTTCCTCTCACGTGGCACAGATCGGATATGATCAGTGAATGTGTAAGCAGGACAAAAGTGCATGGATTCCGTTTTTCTCAGATCGGATACAGGCCTCTCTCATATGTGGAAATAAATCGGAAACAAATCGGATACGTGCATTAGCGTGTGCCATGTAAGCAGACAAATTGGATATTCCCCAGTAAATGCCAGTCGTACGTCAGTGACGTCAACTCAGGACACCACCAACTGAGATCACATGACTTATTAAGGTGCGCTGATTTTGCTGTCAGCGTGTTACCTTTCAGCCTCAGGCTTCAGACTGTAGTCGGAAACCGCTGTTATGTCCGGTCCGGTCCCGGTCGGTACGCAAACGGTAACTAATGAAGCGGGACACCGTTGCTATGGAACAGCAGGCTAGAAGCCGTTTATTTCTTTGGGGGGCGTGTATGATGGGACCATGTGTGTGTGTGAGCGCGCGTGCTTGCGTTTGTGTGTGTGGAAGGAGAGAGCCCCCCCTCTCTCCTGTGAGCGCGGGGGTGTGAGCGCGGAGCGGGGGACTGTCGGAGAACTGTTAATTAAAAATAAGGTGTCTCGCCCAAAAGTTTTGGAGACTCTTAGCCCACTCTGGAGGCTGAGGGTTTGAACGGAAAAGAGAACCCAGAGGAAATCACCCGTGTGTTTCTGACCGCGGTCAGAAAAGAGAAGTCATCGCGCAGGAAAGGTTCAACACTTGGATCAAACTGTTAGTTCAGCACAACGTCTGCAAACACTTCCTCATTCAAAACTCAGAGAGAGCACATAAGACGGCCGACCAGGCCAGCCCTCATTATTACTCCCCCGTGCATCCCCTCTGGAGCGCCCAAGGCAACGCCTCCTTCCGTCGCCGCCTTGCCTCTGTGATGGGAGTTACCGCTCCGCCATGGAGGGGCGGAAACTCCCATCACACCTCCATGACAACCGCAGTCACAAAAGTACGAAAGAGGTCCGCGGAAGGCGGAAATACTGCTACATAGTCCTCAGAATGTGTACGTTTGATAGTTTCAGCATTGTATTGTGTAAATGCAAAAATCAGATACAGGTCACTTTTAAAAGATGATGTAAGCGGGTCGTCAAAAAATTCGGATATAGTCAGAAAATCGGATATGAGCATCAAGACCTGCAGTGTAAAGCCGGCCATATACAGTCAATGTGCTTGAACTCCTTCTGCCACAGTACTAATCTGGAGTTTGCTGAGCTTCTGTTGGTCTTCTGCATGTCTACTGTTGGTCATGGAAGCAACAGAAACACCAGAATTCAGTTATTTGAATACATATTTCAGATGTATGTGGATCAAATGACAGCAGCCAATGACTATAGACAAAGGATGGACAGCAGGCCGGTGACTGGGTTTAACGCTGAGGAAGTGGTTGTTTCAGTTGAAGATCAGAGGAGGTTTTCTGCACAGCTGACTGGATCATTTCATTGGGGTCATTACTGTGTATAGGAGGGCAGTCTGGTGCCTGTTCCTGTCTTTTATGCACCTGAGGAATTTCAACGTACTGATCCAAGTGGGGTCAGCCTGATGAAGCAGATCTAAAGTGAGACAAGTTTCCTCCTCTATAGACATTTCTCTATACCAGAGGTGTCCAACGCATCTTATCCCTGCCCCACCCACCACTGATCATCTGGATCAGGAGTGTTATGCCAATGAAAAGCAACCTGGTGGAACAGAATAGGTCTAAACATAACACTAATTAAAAAACAAGAAGGTAACTTTATATTTTTCATTGAACACAAATCTCAGTGAAGACTAATTCAAATCTGCCTAATCAATCATGGATTTGAGTTATCAAATGAACTGAGACGACTAAAAATTCCAGTTTGTTCTTTACAAAGTTTATTTATTTATTTAAATAGCTGTCTAGTATCCAGCTGAAGTCTGCCATGTAACACATCAGGAACAGTAAACCGATGCGCTGACCTTTAATTCCCTTCTCCGAGTCGAATGGCCTCCTGTTTTTTTCTCTCACTGTCTTTGAACCACGGGCCCGTGTTTGCTCCAGCAGATAAGGCGTTATCTCCTAAAAGCGAAGCGTGCCGTTTAATAGCCTATCTCACCAAACAAAAGCTACCAGCTTTTAGTTTCTATCAGTGTCTGGTACATTCTTGTGGATTTACTCATTTTGGTTTTTTCCCCCCTCACAGCTGATTACAAAGAAAGCTTCAACACAATCAACAATATTGAAGAAATCGCCTACAACGCCATCTCCTTCACCTGGGATGTTAACGAAGAGGCCAAGGTACAGACGACTAATGTTACAGCTTTTTTTATTGTTTTCCTTTTCCTCAAATCCTGCATGCAGGAGTTTGATGTCACTGTAATTTTCCCAGAACACGGCCTACTATATTTACTTTTGCTGGAGGTGTGGCGTAAATGCGAAAGGAAAAAAAAAAAAGCAGCAGGACGGGTTTATTTGGGCTGATTCATGCGTTGGCAGACAAACACACACACCTGACAAAATGCTTTTTCAATATGAGTCAGGCATCCGGCGTGCAGATGCAACAAACCCTCCAAATCGATAACAAAATGCGGAAAGTTTGGCCCTCTCTTCATCTTTTAAACTTGGTTTTAAAGCAGTGGGCAGAGCGGTTCACTGTTGCTCTGTTTGCTCTCCTCGTTTCCTTGAAGCCCACTCCTTTGTGGACACTCCCTAAATGGAGCCCTGTTGGTGTTTGAACTCCAGAGTGCCCCCAAGGGCCAACACAGACCGGTCCCTGTCCCCACCCTCTTTTGTTTGTTTTGCCCTCATTTCTATGTGAGCACAAGTGTGTGTGTTTAGTGTGTAATGCAGCTTTTTTTTCACGGCGCTAGCGGCCCGCAGATAAAGACATCGCTGGAGGAAATCCAAGCCCACTTCTCATGCCAATATTGACTCTGTCCACATTTTTGCCTGTGATTCTTTCCCTCGTTTTATCTTAATATGTGTGACAGCTGAGCGTTACTGCACCTCTTAAAGCACTAAATACTTATCTATAGCTAAGGCAATAGCTCTAGATAACCCAAAACCTTAAATGTAGTGTCTTTAAAAAATTAGATATCACATCAGACCAAAAGAATTCAGGTCATCGTCGTCGGTGTCATCTGGTGTCTCTCATCTTACTTATCATAACAGCCCATAGATTTTCAGGTCAGGTGAATTTGCCGGCCAATCAAATGCAGTCAGACCATTGTCCCTGAACCGGCTTGTGGCACCTTTGCATGGGCAGGTGGAAAGTCTTGCTGGAAAAGAACATAATCTCCATGCAGCTTTTGGGTAAAAAGCAGCAGGAAGTGCTTTAGAGTTTGTAGAGACTGTGGACGTCAGAAAACACAGTGGACTTTACCTGCAGGTGACATGGCACCTCAACCCAACATTCACTTCACACTGGACTTTAAAGACCCACTCAGATGAAAAATGTGTTTTGGGGTGTTTTTGACACGATCTTGAGGCATTTTTCTCATGATGGAGGACGCATATAAAGAAAATTAAGATGAACTTTGCGTTTCAGAGTATTTTTTTAATTCAAATTGTTGTAAATCAAGAGCAGACGAAAAAATGCTGTTGGATACCATGTATTTTCCTCCTCTCAATCTTCTGTTAAAATGCTTGGATACAGCCAGGGGCGCCGCGCATAGAAGCATGTGTCTCATATTTCAAAATAAAAGTCTACACAGGAAATGCTTTTTTGTATTTTCACATTAAACCTGCGTTTGTTGACGCAAAAATAAAATTAAAAAAATCAATCCGCAAAATGGCTTTTTCTTTTTCTTTCACTTAATTAAAATGATGAAGAAAATGGTATTAGAGATTTCATTTTCAAAAAGTTCTCTAGTAAATGTGTAGTTAAATTCAATTAGAAATATTTAATTTGACAAATAAAATGGATTAATAGAAATGGTTTTTCATTTTCACGCTGTCTGTCACAAACTAGGGTTGTGTCCAAATTCCTTCACTACTCACTATATAGTGCACTCTATAGTACGTTCACCATTTTGTAGTGTTGTCCGAATCTACAATTCCAAAATTGAGTGCCCTGGAAATTTCCCAGAAGTCTCTGTGAAAAACCAGTGTGCATCGATGCTCACTAGATCAGCAAATACAGACCACAATGCATTGCATCTGAACAATTCTTGCCCAAAAAATGAATTTAAATATATTTTTTTGATAAACCATCAACGTTTTTATCCTCAGAAGACAGTGGATTCATAACTAATCGTCATAAAACGCTCATATTAATTAAAGTTGAACTTTGTGAAATCGATGATGTCATATCCGCCGTATAAGAAAAAGTAGTGAGCGTGGTGTCTGAATTGCTTTTATAATCCAGGGCACTACATAGTCCTGCACTAGTTGTTAGGGATTAGGGTAGAAATTCGGACACTTTTAAAAATAAAAATTGGGGTGGGGGCTGCAGAACTTCATGTTTCCAAGACAAAATAAATATTGTTACCATGACATTGAAAATAAAATATTTCTAATTATATATTGGTTAATGACTTACTGCAATTAGTCTGTTTTATCATTTCATCATCTTTTAGGGACCTATGTGCCAGTCTGGGCCCCTAGAATCAGCCACCTTTACCCCCCCTCCCCCAGGAAACAGCACTCTGTTACAGTTAGCTTGATGTCCGTCCATGTGAGGGCTGTGAAGACTCTCTCCTGTAACAGTGTGGCTTTCTGACTCAGACTGAGTGGCTGTTTAAGGGCTTAGGAAACCTTTGCCGGTGTTTGAGTTGATTAGCTGATCAGGGTGTGACACTGTGAGGTTCCAAAACTGTTTTTTTTTTACATCCAAATTCCCTCCCTAACTCCTAAAAGACCATTTAGTGCAGGACAATCTAAGCCCTGGATTTGAATGTAATCTGGTCACCAGGCTCACTACTTTTCTTTTTTTAAAACAGCAGATATGACGTCACCTATTTGCCGAAGTAAAAGCCTAATAAATATAACCATTTTAGAGAGATTATTTATGAATCCACTGTGTTCTGTTGATGAAAACTTGAATGATTTATAAAAAAGTAATTTAAATATATTTTTTTCAAATGACAAATCGTTCAAACATTGTGGTCTAAATGAGCATTAATGCACATTGTTTTTTTTATTTTTTTGCAAAGATTTCTGGGTAAGTATTAGTTTTATATCAAATACCGGATTCACTTCTGTAATAAATGGACAAACAATTTTAAACTTTAACAAGATTCAGGTTTTTATTAAAGTGTACCTGAAAATGCAGCTGCATGTAAAGACTCCTTTTAAACCTTTTTTTCCTTCCTTTTTCTCTCTTTTGAAGATCTTCATCACAGTCAACTGTCTGAGCACAGACTTCTCCTCTCAGAAAGGGGTCAAGGGTCTCCCGCTCATGATCCAGATCGACACCTACAGTTACAACAACCGCAGCAACAAGCCCCTGCATAGGGCCTACTCGCAGATCAAGGTCTTCTGTGACAAGGTGATGAAAGGTTCCTGCAAAAGAGTCCAGAAAACGTAATTTCTCTCCAGAGACGAGAAAGACTGAAATCCACTTTTGTAGTTTATGGCCACATACAGTAACTCACCGTAGGAGAGCAGACAGAAAAATAAAATAAAAGTCAGTTTTCCAGGATGGGAAGCCTCCATCTTTAATTGTTCAAAGAGATTCCAAAAATCATGAATTTTTTGGGATTTAAACAACCTATTGTTAAACTATCACTTTCACGTCAGACACTTTGTCACCTGTAAAGAGTTTCTCCTCAACACAGCTGCTCTCCATTAAGCCTTACCTCACACAGGCCCAGGCCAGACATCCTGATGATGTGGCGTAAAGATACATTTTCAAGTTTGTCAAACTGTTTCTGGTTTCAACTTGTTTTCAAAATGAACTTTACTCTGAAAATTTAAAGAAACGTTGCTTCCTGCTCATAAAGCTGTGAATTTAAATTCTAAAAAAACCATCTGATCAAATAGAGAAAAACATCAGGTGCTTTTGTTAGCTTTTTGAAAACATAAATAACACAAAATAATGAAAGTTATGGCAACACATTTGAATAATTGGCAGTAAAAACATTGAGGTTTGAGATATAGAAACACAGTAAGAGACCTAAAAAATGTTTTTTACATTCCAAAAAGTTGTCGTTAATTTGTCTTTTTAAGTATGAAATTAAAAAAAAAATGTACACAATAACACAATAACGGGTAGAAACAGCCAAAAAAATGACTGTTCCTGGCTTGTATTGTAAAGTCTGTCATCAGTTATGATGTTTTCAGTAAAAATCTACAGACATGACGGACCTCTAGTGGTCTGGCTGCACTCATCTTCAGACCATGCTGGAGATGCACAGAAAACATCGAATTTTGCTGATAATTTCATGAATCGTTTTAAACTTTTAATCGTTTATTTATTTGTTTGTCCTTTTCTATATTTTCCCTCTCAGGGAGCAGAGAGAAAAATAAGAGATGAAGAGAGAAAATTGTTCCGCAAAAAGTCAAAAGGTTTGGTCTGCATTTATTTTAACGTCACAGTCATCAAATCTCAGCATACATGAATGACTCCATCTGTTTCTTATATTAATGAAAATAATAATCATTTCCAGGCAAAGACAGCAATGTTGGAGTCATAACCGTTCCCAAAAAGTCCGACACCACCTTTTTCAAGACCATGACCGACCTAGAGGCGCAACCAGTTCTGTTCATCCCTGATGTTCACTTTGGGACCCTTCAGAGGGCTGGACAGGTGGCTTTATACCAGATGTTCCACTCAATGTTATTTTAGTGTTGTGCTACATTCACATCGCCCTCTGCAACCCGCATTCAAACAACCACTTCCAATGAAAAGTCTATGTAAACATGTGTTTCAGGCTTCCGCGTTGAAAACTTTCGCGTTTCTGCGGCCGTTTTTGGGCTTCACGAACAAAACGCACAGCCGATGCATGCATGTTGGAAGTTAAACCAGGTTGAACTTTGACCAATCAGGGACTCGGATTTGGTAGTGATGTATGGAAGACGTCCCTTTTAATTCACGGAAGTTCCAACCGTTTGAAAATTGATCATGAAGGAGAATTTAATAATTGCTGTTTGTGTACAACTGGAATTATACGACACCAGGTCGTTCGTATTTCAAAATAGAGCTGTGAAAGGAAAAGCCTGGAGCAAGATCCACCAGATTTGCACCACTTTCTGGTGGCAGACATGTGCTAGTATCGGGTAGTGACATCATATTCTAAACACGTTTTTAGCACCTTCTGTCATCTGCCCGGGGGGGAAGAAAGCTTCAGAGTTTTTACATCTTAATACTCTCCTTTCAGGTGTTTGCCTTCAACACAGAGGAGATCGATAGAGAAGGGTGAGTATTATCTAAAAAAGGTATTGTTTTTGCCCAAATAATGTCCTTAGTATAGTTTATGCAGGTTAAAGGGATTCCAGATCAAACCTTAGTTTTAGCGCAAATCAAAGAGACCACCTGACAGCATGGCACACCTCCTGTTTGTGTGTTTTCAGAGGCGTGCTGGTGAAGAGGATGTTCAGGCCGTCAGATGAAGATCTGTGTCCATCCCCTCTCAAACAGATCAAAGAGGAGACGCACAAAAGAGGTAAACATCGCTCCACATTCTCCTGACAAACACAATTTTTCTAAAGCTTGTTTGAAAAAATATAACTCCACCCAGACCAAATACACATAATTAATTATTCATTCCCGGAGAACCCAAGAGCAATCTTCGTCTGGGCTTTGGCTTTTTTTTTTTTTTTCATTTTGACAGCGGCCAAAATGATTTCAAAATGATTTCTCAGTCATGATTACTTTATTATTAGTAGTACTTTTTTCCCCAATAAACTTAATTGCACATTTTTCAATTTACAGAAACTGTGACCAAAAGTTGACCCCATGGGTTAAACTAAGGCTACGTTCACTGCAGGGCTTAATGCTCAATTCCGATTTTTTGAAAAAAATCTATTTTTTTTGCTAGGCCGTTCACATTTCCAATTAAATGCAACTTTTTGTGATCTCCTGTGTGAACGTTAAATGACCCAGTAGTGTCCTGCATGCGCAGAAGAGTACTCAATGGTGAACGACGTCACTCATTGTTTGCGGAAGTAGCTAACTTTAACAATGGATGTCAACAGCGGGGCTCTTTTTGAATTATTGAATTTACTTTCACAAAGGAGCCAGCACAATTACAATCTTCTCATTTTAAGAAGGCATTGCAGCCAGGATCGTCTGTAACCACTGTTGTGGAATGGGATTGTGTATGTGGTGGGGCAGCGAGTGTGTCTGTAATAAGAGACTGGAGAGCGCGTGTAGGGAGGTACAGAATGAGGGGGGTAGTGGGGGCGCGCATTCATGTTGTGTGTTAAGGAGGAAGGAGAACTGTGATAAAAGAAGGTTTCCCCCAGAATAAATGCTAGAGCTCTTTATTAACCCGCTCTGGAGAATCTAAGGGTCCGAACGGGGAAGTGAACCCAGGAGGAGGATCCGCCTTCAGTCCTGAAAAAGGTCTCCCCCGCGCTTCTGACCACGGTCGGAAAGGGAGATAAAAAAAGTCATGGCGGGAAAGATTCAACACCACGCTCTACCATTTCACTGGAAATCTTTTTCAAAAACTGTCCGACTGGTCTCAGCAGCGTCGTCCGCCATGGTTGATGTCTATGTTCTAGTTCCCGCCTACTTCAGTACAGAGTGCTGAAGTTTGTAGCGTTTCAATGACGTACGGGTCGGATTCATGTGGCCTGACGGAGACGGAGGTCGCATTTCAAAAGATCGGATACGTATCGGATTCAGGACCACATACCCAAGTGGCCTGGGTCACATTTGAAAAGATCGGATCTGTGTCATTCAGACTGTCATGAAAAGATCAGATGCAGGTCGCTTAGGGGCAAAAGAAATCGGAATTGGGTCGTTTCAGCCTGTGGTGTGAACGTAGCCTTAATGATTTGGGGGATGCTACACCCCTTCTTCCTTCATATCTCTTTTTATTATTTGATCAGCTAGATCTAGTGATTTTTTTAAATTGTTTTACTATTAAAAGTCTCTACCAACCGTTGTTTCCATTCAGAGAAACCCCAATGGATAGGAAATAATTTTTAAACTTCTAGATTGGTTTGCAAATTCTAGATGCAACTATTCCAGCCTTGTGAACCCTGTAAATCTTGTTTTTTTACACAAATAAGCCAGCTGCAGAGCCTTTTCATTACAAAGAGTAAGATAAAAACAGCTGTTATAAGGATCCTTTTACAGAGGGGTGATGAAGACAACTACTCGTGGTACATGCTGTACTGCCCCCCTGTGGCTTCCTTGGCTTATTGCAATCAACATTTTTCTAAAATCAAAGCTTTTAGGATGGCCTCCTGGAGAATTGTACCAAATTAAAGTCATTTTAAAAGGGAGTAAAAACACGTGGCTGCTGCAAAGTCATGCTAAAAAATTTGGTTTTGACCCCCAGACTTTGTTTAAGGTTCATATATAACATTAGAGCAAGTTATTTTCATAAAGACTACAGATTTAAAAGAAAAACAACTGTACTTCCTCCAAACAGTTTATTTATCTATTTTCATTATATATAGTGGCGGTGTTTTTTTCAAGAATTAAATAGAAAAGACGGTTTTGAGTCCAAACCCAGATACATGATAAAACATATGCACTGTGTGATTGGCTTCCTCTGGTCTGCAGTGCTGCTGTACGTCAGAAAGGAGACGGAGGAGGTGTTTGACGCCCTCATGCTGAAGTCTCCAACACTCAGAGGCCTGATGGATGCTGTAAGTGCCGCTTCTCCGCCCGCATTGGTGAAAGCTGCAATTAGTGCCCAGCAGAGCCTCTGCTTAAAGGCCACTCTTCATTTGTCCACAGATATCAGAGAAGTACGGCGTGCCCACAGAGAGGATCGCCAAAGTATACAAGAAAAGTAAAAAAGGGTGAGCGTGGATGCAGAAAGAAAGAAAAACGACTCCATAACTTTGATCCTGAACAACTGATTTATCCAGTGTTTTCATTTGCAACAGTATCCTGGTGAACATGGACGATAACATCGTCGAGCATTACTCCAACGAAGACACCTTCATCCTCAACATCGAGAGCTGTGCAGATTCCTTCAAGATCATCCTGACGGAGATCTGACATCTTCACGCCACACCTCAGAGACTGCAGTCAGAGGGGAAGCGTGTCTTCTGATAAGCTCAGTCGTGGAGAAATGTCACGCTCCAACACTATGAAGCAAGTCATACTGTCCATCTATGAAAGGACACACATTCAAAATATGGATCCCACTTATTCATGTTCATTTGATTGTTTTTTTCCCCCTTTTTTATTACATAGATGATTATATTTTTTTGTACAGATTCAATATTTTTGCCAAACAATAACCAGCAAAAACATATGGAAACATTTCATATTAATCAAATCCAAGTAACTGAGAAGGTCTTTTTTTGCATGTTTTTTTAGATGTTATTTATTTTGTAAAATCTTTAACATTTAATCCCAGAATTTCAAATATCATAGAACATTTCAGTGACTCCTCCAGTCACCATTTCTAAATAACTTAAGAAGGTTTTTAAAAGGTTTGCAACGCCGACCTTTAGGAGCTCCTTCATGACATTTAAATAATTCATGTAATATTAGGATTTTGGAGTATTTTCCCTTTAAGGTGGACATTTACCTCATATTTGAAGCAAAAAAAATGTGTTGAATTATTGTTTTTGGACAGACTCAACCTGTGAGTGTATTTTTCCTTTTTTTCTGAAGTATTTAAAAATAAATAAATAAATAAATAAAGAATTCATGTTTCTGTGGGTTTTGTTTTTGTGCACATTTTACTGAAAAGCATGTTCTTCTTGTAAATTCATCTTCTACAGTTGTGGTAATAAGATTACATACCCCAGAAGAAATTATGATTTTAAGAATATGAATGGGGTACCCTTTTTAAATCATAAAATAAAGATTTGTATAAGCAATATGCTCAATCATTGTAACCCTTGTGCTATCCTAGGCACTTTAACATTGGGAGTTGGGTCATCTAGACCCACTAGACAGTGCACTGAACCTTTTTTCTTCAATGATTTGTGATCTTCACTGGTGTCCATGGATTACATGAAATCTTTCCACCTTTATCCACCTTTGTCATGTTAGGGAGAACACGTCAATGTAAGGGTGGGGTCATCTAAGATAGCATAAGGGTTATGAGGTGGCAGTGTAGATGATCTGCTTGTTGAAAGAGATTCTTCTTCACAGGGATTCAAAAGAACTGTCACCAATGTCCTTTGCATGTGTGGACTGATAATCAGGATCCTCTGTTGGGTCATCATCACTGGATTTCCTGGTACAAGAGCTAGATGAACTCGTGGTCTTGCACTGTAGAATGTTTTAGTGTCTGTCTAGTAGTTGTAAAGCAAAAGATAACAATGGAAAACGTTTGTAAATGTTACTAATATTATTATTGCAGCTTTTTTTGTGTAGTGCTAAGTGAATTAGCTGTAATAATCTTGATTTTTCATTTATTTACACATTAACTGATATAAACTCAAAAAAACCATACAGTAGTATTAATTTTAAATTATTATTTATGATGTGTTTATGATTATTTCTTTAGTGATGAGTGATTTAGAAGGTTGTTTTGACTGATTTTATGACAAACAGTCCTTTTTTTAACATTGGCTTGATTTTGCTACCCATACCATATCAAACTTTTATTTCAGACTCAGGTGGTCCATAGGAAGAAAAGAGAAAAAAAAATAAAATAAACCATAAGATACAAATACAGTATACATAATAAAAATTAAAAAGATATAACTTAAAAAGAGTATAATCGCTGTATCCAGTGTTTCCTCAGGGCAGAAGTGTAGCGGAAAGTGACAAATCAACCGTTTGGCTGAGCATGTTTTAAAAAAATATATTAGAAACAGAAATGTGTTTATTTTGTTTCATGTCTGTTAGGCCTGCACAATATACCGCAAATCTATCGTTATCGCAATATCCAGTTCTGCAATATGCATATCGCAAAAGACGGCAAATATCGCAATAAATCGCAAACCCAAAATGTATTAAAACAATCTTCTAGCGGCTTGAAGCATTTAACGAATCAAATAAATCCCTTTATGCTTTGACCAATCAGATGGAGGCCTTCCCATTGTTGACCAATCAGATGGAGGCCTATTATGTTAGATGTTTGTCCCCCATGTTGATGAGGGTCATTTGGAGTATAATTTTAAACTGTTGCAATGAAATGGGAATGATGTTTTTGTTTATTTTTCTATTTGTTTATTTAACGCAAATTTATCGTTATCGCAATATTGATCACTAATATCGCATATCGCAAGTTTTCCTCATATCGTGCAGCCCTAATGTCTGTTCATTAAAGCATTTTCTAGTAATACAGAGTAAGAAAAATATTCCTACCTTTCAAATTTTCATAAAAAGAAAGAAAGTGCGTTTGATGATCATTTTCAGTTGTGACTTGCTTGTCAGTCAAAGAGGTTGAGCAAGCAACCATTGACTGACACAGTGCCATCTGGTGGTTTTCTTTAGCTTTGCATGCTTCCACCAATTGGTTGAGATGGCTAAATCAGTTTGAGTTAAGTTAGAAACATCTCTAATAAAACATGGTGACTGCAGCCTTTGCAGTGACTGATCAATTAAGCCTTCAGCAGTAAGCGACTCATCCAAATAGACCAGCCTGTGTTTTTCTGGTTTGCCACAGTGAAAGCCATCCCTCTTTGGAGCAAGTGAGGTGCACAGCGGGACAGCCGGAGAAAACAATCCGTGGTGAGTATGACAATAATGACCAACACCAACAAAAACAGTTGAGCTGACTCTGAGGTACTCGAGGCGGACTTCAACCACTCCCGGCGACTTGCTACTGAGGAGCTCATTGACTACTTCAGTCACTTCAGCTTGGGTGATGGACACCCCAAAGTTCTCAGCCTCTGTTTCCTCAAGAGGAGGCCCAACAATGTCCCCAGTTAAAGTCATCAGCTCCCCACCTGCACTGAAAATGGTGCCTGCAGAAAATTGCTTTCCTCTCCTGAGGCGCTGACTGGTTTTCCAGAATCTCTTTAAGGCCAACCGATAAGCCTCACCAAACTTCTCCCAAAACAGAATTTTTGCCTCCACTTACAGCCCAGGCTGCAGCTCATTTCAACTGCATGTTCTGAACTTCCATTCATCCATCCCTTTCAGGGTGACGAAAAAAAAACCTAATTGCTCAACATCATCTGTGTCTTCCTTACATTGTAAATGAGAAATACACAGACGCTGCCACATAAAGCGATCGGGCTAAAAACATTTGGGAGTAGCTCCTCCTACACACGGCTGGGGTGTCATGTTAAGACTACTTTTTTGGATAGGCGTCAAACAGAAAATTCACCAGACGGCGAAGGAGAGGTGGCCGACATGAATTTGACACCCAAATTGCATCCGATGTGAACGTAGCATTAGACTTCCAGTAACTCTAAGCTGTCTCTGAAGTCGCACAAGCTAGCACAGTTTGGTAGGACTCCTTTTTTAGCTTAATGTCATCCCTTACTTTCAGTGTCCACTACCGGGTTTGGGGATTGCCACCACAACAGGCACCAGAGACCTTGCAACCACAGCTCAGAACAGCACCAGAGGAAATAGAGGTGGAAAACATGGTCCACTCAGAATCAATGTCCCCAGCCTCCCTTCAGTAGCTGTTTGAAGCTCTACCGAATGTTTGAGTTCAACTCTACATTAAATAGCAATAAGTGGACAGCTCTGCCCCTCCCTTTACCATAGTGTCAAATACACAAGGCCGAAGGTCGCCTGAGATGACAACTGTGGGCGAGCCTGGTTGGGCCATGTTTACAACAATCCTTGTGGACCCCCTCTTCTCCTGGGTGTCCTCCTCCTGGGCGTGAATGGTAGCGAGTCCAACCCCTGTAGACGGACAGAAACTCTATCCCTGTTTACGGGAATGAGTTTCAGAGCTCAGGATATGCATGGAGGTGAGCCCAACTACAGTATATCTAGGTACTACCTCCCAACCCCCACGTTCCATGTCCCAAAAGTCAAGTTTCATTACAGAGGTTTGGGTCGCTGAGGCATCTGCCCCTCAACTGCCACCCAAACCACATTGCACTGGTCACTATTGAGTTCTCCAGCAGGTGGTGGACCCATGCTGTTCCACGATGTATATTTGGGCTGGTTCCAACCAAATAGCCTCCAAGCCCCCAACGAATTCAGAGCGGGGTCCCGGTGACGCCAATCCGTATTACTCAACAGGGTCTTGATGTTACCTGCAGTTAAAACTGTGCTAAATGTTTTTAGGTTGTATGTTATTTCCAACTGTTGTCTATTCCACTTAAACCAAAACTTGTGAAATTGATCGTCAGTCTGTGTTGCTTCCCAATCGAACAGTTTGATTGCACAAAAGTGTGACTTACTTGGAGTAACGCTCAGTTATTTACGTAGGTCTTCCCTTGTTTTATTTTTTTAAAGTGTACAGTATATAACCTACCATGTCTTCTGCCCTGTAGTCCATCATCATTCCACTAGAGGCAATAAAATGCATTTTACTGCTCATTTCAAATTTACCGCTTCTATTAAATCTCAAAAACACATTTGGCAGGAAAAGGTTTTGCTAATTTTCAAAAGATTAGGATAAGATTTCATCCATTGTTCCTATTTTTTAAATGATGGCTTGCTTGATAATTCTTCATAAAACCGTTGCTCTATGTTATAACATATGTGCATCAAATTTGAGGCTGTGGTTTAAATAGGGCACAATTGGAAAAAAGAAAACATTTTCCCATTTTGCCTTTATTTAAAATAACAAAATGGACATACTACACAAAACACATAATGCAAGTTAACAAATATAAAATCTACAAAATGATACAGTGAAAGCTTTTTTTAAAACATTTTATATCCTTGTTCAGCAGGTTATTTATGATGGACACAATACTGTTCTTTTCCTTTTTTCCATCCATATTTGGCACTTGACCACAAGATACTTTTGAAATGAAACATGGGGTCGAAGTACCGGATCGACTCACTGATATTAAAAAAAATAAATGAAATGAAATTCAGAGAATAAATCTCCACTTTATTTTTCTATTTTTTTTCAGCCAAAAGTCACATGCTATCATGTGAGAAACACTGTACCTCCTGTCCACAGGCAGGTGTGAATGAGAGCTGATGAAGAGCGCTCAGAGCACGCCGGCGAGGTCTGCTGCCAATCGCCACCGTGACTAACAGGGTTTCTGCTTCAGTGATGAAAATAAAAGCCATTCAGGAGGAGACAGGGGGACTCGTCCCCCCCAAAAAAACTGTTCTCACCACTAAGGAAAATCAACATTTGCAGGCAGTTCCTTTCTTACAAAAAATTAGGGGAAAAATTTTTTTTCAAAAGTGTCTGCAAAGCAATGTGTGGTCCTCTCTTTTTTAACATCTAGCATAAATGATAAATGCCAATAACTTCCAGCTTTAAAGTGAATCTCATCTATTGCAGCGAAACGCCACAATGTCATCAGAGTAACAGAATATATAAGAACAAGCTAAATGTTCATATAACATCTTCCAAACACACTTGTTAGACCCAGTGACTGTATATGAGAACTGAACTGAGTGATTGTGATGTCACTCATAGAAAATGGCTCGCATCCGGCTCCAACGATAGAAAGTCAATTCAGTCGCCATTGATAAGAACATCGTCAAGTCGGAGCCAGACAGTGATTGGTCCAAGTCTGTCTGAGTCAATGTTTCTATGGAAACCACGCCCACCAATCAGGAGTGAGGTTGTTGGAAGTCCACATCCTACCATTTGAAAGCAGGCCCCACAAAACCTGTCAAGCTTGGCAACCTGCATTAAAGTAACCATTTTCAAGGAAAAATCTATGTAAACACACGTTTACATAGATTATAGCATACAGCTTTCATATTACGGACTAAAGCTGAGAAAGAGAAAGCCGGGAGATAAATTCACCAGATTTCAGCTTCGATATTTCGCGCCAAGCTTCTTCCAACTGTAGGCGGTGGACATGTAGTAAACAGCAGAAAAAGAAAAGGAAGCCCCTCCCTGCTTGGCCAGTGTGAGCACCATTGACTAAATCTGCTGTCTACATTCCTTCCCTACTCCCCAACTACTAAAAAACTATCCATTGGCCTGAATGTTAACGCAATTCGGACACAATGCTCACTACTTTTAGCTCAGTGGCCTTGTGGTAGAGTGTCCGCCCTGTGACTGGAAGGTCATGAGCTCAAATCCAGGCCAAGTCACACCAAAGACTCTAAAAAATGGGACCCAATGCATCCCTGCTTGACACTCAGGATTAAGGGGCTGGATTGGGGGATTAAGCCACCAAATGGTTCCCGAGCGCGGCTGTGTCTGCAGCTCACCGCTCCCCCAGGGGATGGGTCAAATGCCGAGAACAAATTTCACACAAGTAGGTGTGCGACAGATAGTGGGACTTTGACTTTTTCTAAAGACATCACTGATTATGTGATTATATATGAGAATTTTACAAAGACGTTTTATGAATCCACTGTTCTGACCCTGAAAACTTGGATGATTTATAAAATAATAATTTAGATTTTACTTTTTTAACATAAAAAACGCAATGCATTGTGGTCTATATTTGTCAGTTTTGTCAATTCATCAATTGGTCTGTTTAGAACTTGAATAACTTGCTCTAACTCCACACCTATGGACAACTTTAGAGTTGCCAATTAACATACGAAGCATGTTTTTGGACGGTGGGAGGAAGCCGGAGATCCCGGAGAGAACCCAGGCATGCACGGGGAGAGAACATGCCAACACAGAAAGGTCCCCCAGTCAGGACTTGAACCAGGGGCCTTCTTGCTGTGAGGCAAAAGCGCTAACCGCTGCGCCACCGTGCAGCCCAGCAAGAAAGGCTATTCTGACAAACAGAATGACTGAGTAATAGCTGTTTGTTTATCAAGAGAGGTCTATGAGATTTAGACTTCTTGGATCCAGCAGGTACTGCCCTTTCGGAACGCGACGGGGGCGGAGTCACTTAGTCCCATTCTCAAATACAGTCAATGGTTAGTCCATAGTTGGGCACAGAGAATCACAGCTCAGTTTAAAACGTTGAAAACTCTGACTTGTATTGAAACTATGTGCAAAGATGAGTATTAGTGGGATCTCTAAAATGTGTCCACAGACCTTGGCAGAAAGTCACTTTCAAAACACCGGTTGGTTTTCATTCTCCTCCTTTGAAAGAAAAACTGTTTTTTCTGTAACATCATTCCAGACTAAACATAAAAAACATTATAATGGTTATAAAAACTAAAATTCCCAGATATTGCTTATAAATAACCCAAGTGGACAGGGAGAGTCCTGCACTCCTACACTTCATTTCTTCCAGTGTTGACTTGGAGCTACAATGAAATACTCTGTACACTCGCAAACGCGCGGGACTCCTCTTGAATTGGGAATTTTTTTTTCTTGAAAAGAAAAAGAAAACAAAACGGCAAACTTGGAATCGGCTGGATGAATAGCGCAAACCACAGGGTTATCCTTGCCGGTTTTCCTCTCAGTAGGAGCAGGAACAGCTTCTGTTTTAACAAGTCTGATGGGATTTCAGTCTTTCCAGTCCCTTCTGTACCCCGAGTGAGACTTGTTTTTGACAGCAGCCTTTGCCAAGGCAAAGAGGCACATGAACAGTGTGTCAGTGCGCGAGTCTAAAGAACATTTTTTGCGTTTTTTTTGTGTCATGTACAGCTGCAGGTCTGTGTGTTCATGTGCCTCCAAAGCTCATGTTGTGTTAAAAACAATCTCAGGCAGGTCAGATTGGAAAGATTAAAAGGGATTTATCAGTGGGAAGAGTCCAGTTTTCTACTGCCCAGCACTGCTGGGATCGCACTGCAGCAGTCGCACAATGGAGGGGTCGTTCTTTGCGCCCTCGACAAATTCCTCAAGAGACAGTTTACCTGGAACACAAAGAAAAGACTTGTGAGCCCCTGAATTCATGGCATTTCTCTTTCATTCGGACAATGAATCCATCTTTACCGTCTTTATTTGTGTCCATCTGCCTGAAGATCTTATCTGTGCGTTTCTCTGGTGTGGATTCGTCCTCCGGCATCTTCATCACAGAGGAAACCATCTTGTAAATGGCCTGAAGGCAAAGTAAACAGAATAAGACATTGTTTTGTTGCCAAAGTCATAAAAAAGCAGATAGATAAGTACAACCCGTTGACAACCAAAGAAAGAACAAAATAAAAAATCATCTCTGAGGTCCATAGCTAAGAAAGACCAAAGAAAATACTTCTTTTTCTGGCTTTTCTACCTGAAACTGTGGGAAATAAACTGTTTTTGATTTTGCCTAAAAACTGAATAATTATAATGTAAAGACACTTTTCAAATAGATTATCAGAGTAGGACATTAAGCCTTTCAGATTTGTAATGTTCTGCATTTCCTTTCAGATTAATTTATATTTTAAATAGTTAAATCATTTTCCTATCCTGTGTATGAAGGATACACCTTAGCCCTAAACCTTGTTTAGGGCTAAGGTTGATTTTTTTCTTTTAATACACCCTTTATATTGCACTTTTAATGTTTTACATTATTCTTCCCTTATTATTCTCAATATCCTCTAAAAAACAATATTTCCAAACATTGTTGAATGAACCCAACAATAAGTCAAAATCATTCAAGTTGTTCAAGTACAAACTCAACAATATTTACAAGATAAATGAGGATTTACTGTCATTTCGATGAAGGTAGCAATCCAAACTGGAACAATGATCCTGTATCATTTTATTAATGAAAACATTATGGATAAACTAAAAGCAATAGTTAAATGTCAGTAGCGGCCCTCTTGGAACACTTGAAGATGTGGGATTACACGTTTTTCAGAGCTCAGTCTAAAACCATCAGGCGTCTGATGTAACAAACATGTGAAGAGGATTGCTGGGTGGTGTGTGCATGTATGTGACACTGAAGCTCATTAGTTGGAAGCTGGAGGAGGTCAACGGGATGATGGAAGGGGGTTCTGTAGAGATCCAGGACCAGAGAGGACCTGCTGCCGTCTAAAACCTCCACTTAAACTGTCAGGAACGGCCTTATGGGAGGCGATTGAACAAATGCTGTGAGATAAGTTCACTTAACGTCTGCTGGTCTCAATCGCTGAGAACATAGAAGGTAAACATACATATAAAAAAAGACTCACCGTCACGATCTCCAGCATCTCTGCTCTGCTAATGTATCCATTCCCGTCCAGGTCATACATGCTGAAGGCCCACTTCAGCTTCTGGTCCAGCCGACCCCGTGAGGTGACGCTGAGGGCGATGATGAACTCCCTGAAGTCGATAGTCCCGTCGCCGTTGGCATCAAACGTGCGAAAGACGTGCTCTGCAAACTTGGAGGCGTCGCCGTACGGGAAGAAGTTAGCGTAGATCTTCTTGAACTCCTCCATGGAGAGGGCGCCGCTGGGGCAGTCTCGCAGGAAACCCTTGTACCACTCGGTGATCTCGTGCTCCGTGAAGTCCGTGTTGTCCATCAGGTCTTGCATGACGTCGGGACGCAGCTTGCTGTTCTGCTTCCCCATGACGGCGGCTGTTGCTGAGGTTGTGGGAGATGTGAGGGCAGCTGCGCTTCCGACTGCAGATGAAGGCAAACAAACAAACAGCAGTTGGTTGGTTGATATTTTCATCTGCTGTTTGGTGACTCAGAGCTGGACTGAAAGCCTGAAGGAGATAGAGGCTTTCAAGACCAAAAAAAAACCCTCACCGTTAGCTAGAGATTGTTTAGGAGGCGTCTGAAAGGAAACTAGTGATAAAAATTGGAACTTACTTCACAGAAGAGTTTTTTAAAACTTCTATTCTTTTAATTTATAAATATAAAATTCTTGCATTTTCTGCTGCGTCTGTATATTTTTCTCCAATAATACCCCGCTGGAGGTTAAACAGAGACCCCCCAAAAGCTGCACAGCTCCTCCAGAAGCACAATCACACCTGCTGAATGAAGACCCAATGCGTGCCAGTACGTCTGTGCATGCAGCTTTGCAAATGCAACTTTCTATTTCCTGCAGGAACTTTAAAGCTTTCTATCTGGTTTTTTTAGGCTGCACCTTCAGTCTCACTTCTGCACGACCTGAACACAATCACAAAAGGAGCATATCCTCTGCAACGTGCAGAAATGTGGAGCTTGTCAGCCAGCTGTAGACAGTGAGCATGAAAAACCATGCACCTAATGTGCTTAGCACCTTCCCTTGTTTGACTGCAAACCTCTGACCCAAGGTGAAGTCAATAAGCAAGCCGTAAAGATTGGCCAAGGATAATGTCAGATGAGATTAGTCAAGTCAGGTCAGTTCAAGCAACAAAGTACATGCCGCCTGTTCCTGCTGTGGAAAGAAACACTTGTTACCTTAATTCACACTCACTCATCTAAATGACTTTCCTTACCTTTGCTCTCGAATTGATATATCCTGAGAAATTTAGTTTAAATTTCCTTCAGTTCCCCGAAAAAGCAGCTTAAATTACCTAACATAAATTATGATTTCTGTTAAGGTGACAGGGACTTTCAGCCCTGCAGAAACCAATCGTTCCCCTGAACGCTGACTAACTACAGTAGCAGCATGTTCAGTGGTATTTCCCTCCATCTGTAGAAGCTGCTGTTAATGGCAGGCCTCGCTAATCATTATGAATGCTGCTGCACAAAAGCTTTTAGGGCCAACCCATTTAAATGTTTAGCTGTGCACTTGTCCTTTTATTTTGCATAAAATCTGCATTTAGGATTTGGAGGAATTGTGCTGCATTTCTGTAAGGAAAACAAAGAAAAACCTTCCCATTATTTTCTCTAATTTTATCAATACAAGTTCCAAATGTATTTATTTTAGATACCAAGTTATGTGAATTCCATCCTGAAAACCTGCTTTGGAACAAGACTGGCTATGCAAACATGCAAAATTTTGTTTCATGTCATTAATTTATTTTTCACATTTACATTTAACCTTTAAGAACCCATGTGCTCAAATTTAGCTCCTTTATTTTTTTTTATTAGTTTAATTGTATCTTTATTATTTCCTTTTTGGCTGCTATTAATAAACAAACACACAAAAACTAACTTTAAAAGCCCACAGGAAAATTCTTCTTGGGTTCTCAGGAGTTAAAGCCCATTTCTTAAGCGATGTAAAACAATTTTCTACATAATTAGCATTTTTTATTACTGATATTATAATTTCTTGGATTAAATCTAATTGAAAGTTGTGTCTAGCTAAAGGCAAGCTGCATCTTATCCCCTCTAACGTGATCTTTTCAATGAGAGGATGTAAAAAACATTCTTCTTTAATAGTTTTAATAGTTTATTTTGCATAACTATGTTTAAAGTAGATTTAGTTCCCTCTTTTGTGTTTTTACCACAATAAAATAAGAACTGTTGGTAAAATGATTCAACCAGGTGATTAGTAATTTCCTGTCATATCTGAGCCATTAACAGGCACTAAAACAAATCCAAAAAAACAACAGATTTATTAGATGACATCCTAAGAATCTGCTTTCAGGCCATCTAGACGAATTTATAATAATGATAATAATAATAAATAGCTGTTCTTGATTAACCCATTCCACGCCAAATCCTATTTAGACTGTAGAATTTACAATGTAGCCTCTGGTTGTTTTACTAATTAATTGACATTTCACGAGTTGTTTACACTGACATGCATTCAGGCCAAACTGAAATGGTTGAAAAATGACTGAGTAAAAAGCTCAAATCAACATGTTTGTTGGAACATCCGTCAGTATGTCCGTGTTCTTTTCTTTCATATCAAATTAGGAATGTTCTCTCAGGCTCTCGCTCAGCCTGGTGAAGTGGCTAGAAAAAAGACTGGCTTGTCAAACAATTTGCATTTTAATTGCTTGATGGATTGTGGTACACTCTCGTTATTATTGGGAAAGAGTAGTCATGACAACTGAACAAGTAATCACCCTAGCCTTTCAGCACGCTCCAGCTAGAAAACATGACAACATTACTTTAAACAGTTTTTCACTCGCCACAAAACAACAACAACAAAATGAATCAAGCTTCCAGTAAAAGGCTGATTGTTCACTTGCTTGTTTTTTAGCTGCAGACGTAATCAGACAGACTCCTTCCAGCCTCACAATTATGACAGAATGGATGAAATGTTTTTCTTTCCTCTTCATTATTACAAACCGGAGAGAAAAGGTGAATTAGTTTGGTTCCAAATAGCTCTGCAGAAACAACCACAGGATTTACTAAATCAAAAGTACATGTATTTTGATTTAAAATGTGTTTATGCCCCTCCAACCTTTGAGGATTGATCTCTTAGAACGCCACAATTCTCGGTTTGTTATACCATTGAACTGAATCGTAGGAATAGTTGCATCCCTACAGCAGACTAGCATGTTTTTGGCTGAAAGTGTGTAAACTGTGGATGGCTATATATATGTACAGTAGGCCTGCACAATATACCGCAAATTTATCGTTACCGCAGAATCCAGCTCTGCAATATGCATATCGCAAAAGACAGCAAATATCGCAATAAATCGTAAACCTTAAATGTGTTAAAACAATCTTATGTCAGCTTGAACCTTTTAACGAATCAAATAAATGCCTTTATGCATTTGACCAATCGGACGGAGGCCTAATATGTTAGGTGTTTGTCACCTACGTCGACGAGTGACATTTGGAGTATAATTTTTAAACTGTTGCAATGTAATGGGAATGGTTATTTGGTGATTTTGCTATTTTTTATATACCGCAAATTATATCGTTATCGCAATTTTAATCTCTAATATCGCATATCGCGAGTTTTCCTCATATCGTGCAGCCATAATGTACAATTTGCTAAAAACTCCCCAAACCTGAAACTTTTTTGCTTGACATAATGTACGCAATATTTAGCTTTGGTGGCATATTTGCCACTTTAGAATATTTTTACACACATTTGAGGTTAAAATGACATAAGGAACTGTGATTTATGCAAAAGCCACGTCTCTGCAGTGAGTCGTTTGTATTTTTTTATCTTCTGCTGTTTTTTTAAAAGGCAAACTATAAATAACATTTATTTTGTGGAGTTTGTAAGCTCATGTTGGGATTTTCCTCTTGCTGAATGTAAAATATTCCCATCCAGATGTACAGAAAAAAGTAGGAATGTTTTTTTTGTCATCAACACCTGCATTAAATACAAAAGTTACCGCTTTCGTTGATGTTTTTCAGACATTTTTATGTATTTTTGGAATTAAATTCAGCAGGTAGGTGGACTGTATTTTTACAGTGGCCACATATGGAGTTGGCGTTGCAGGAAATGGACACCAACTGTTCAAGTTCACCATCATCTGCACAGGCTGAAGTCAGCATCTCTATTTCAGGCCTGTCTTCCACGCAAAACTAGCTTTCGCTGGCCTGGTAGTGAAATGGTCATTACTTTTCAACCACGTTATCTTTCCAAGCATCACAGCCTCGGTTATATAACTGTGACTTCAGCTGGCTGCCAGGCGAGGCAGGTAAGAGTCTTAACTGTTAAAAGTGTTCATTGATCTCACAGGGACAGAAATAGAAAGGAGGACTGGCTGATGGGATGTTCAGTAAAGCACTCAGCTCTCACGCCGTCACTTTTTCTTTCAAGATCTGCGCAGACGCTGACTCAACGGGAAAGGTGGATTGTGATGGGAATGATAACACGGCATAGCCTGACACAATACAATGTGATCAGTAGCATCCAAAGCTAACATTTTCCCAATGATATGTTCAAAAAAGAAAAAACTTGCAGACAAAAGCCAATGTTTTGCTTTGTTTTGAATAATCCAACTGTTTCCACAACTGTTTGATGATACACCGATCATCAGGATTTGTTTTTTAAATAAAAGCAAAGCATTTAAGTTCTATGTGCCCAATGGGTCAAATTTAAAAAATAGAGCCCCTTTATTAAATTTACAGAAGTGACCCACGTTCTGATTTTTCTAATCCATCAAAAAAATGTTAGACTTACAAATCTTTAAAAGTAGATCTTCACTGTTACTTATTCAGTTATTATTCATTCATGATAGGGCTGCACGATATGAGGAAAACTCGCGATATGCGATATTGGTGATTAATATTGCGATAACGATAAAATTCGTGGTATATAAACAAACAGCAAAACAACCAAAAAAATCATTTCCATTTCACTGCAACAGTTTAAAAATTATACTCCAAATGACCCTTGTTGACGTAGGAGGCAAACATCAAACATAAAAGGGCTCATCTGATTTATCAACAACGTAAACAGGTCCTTCCGATTGGTTAAATGCATAAAGGGATTTATTTCATTTGTTCAATATTTCAAGCTGCCATGAGAGCGTTTTAGCACATTTAAAGGTAACCATTTATTGCGATTTTCGCCGTCTTTTGCGGTATGCATATTGCACAGCTTAATGTCGCGATAACCATAAATTTGCGGTATATTGTGCAGGCCTAATTCATGAATAAGGAAATGGCAGATTAGCCTTCCTTATATATAACAAACAAAAGGTAAACATGGATTATTTACAATAAATACCCATTAAACTTCATATTTTTATAAAAAAATAATTAGCAACCAACAAGTATTTATTTATAATTGTTAAATTTCTGAACAGATAGCAGATCGACAAGAAAATTGTTTTTTAACTTATTTATTAATGTTTTTACTATATTTCTGTTAAATATGTTGCACTATTGAATGAGCTAAACAAAATATATCAACAAACTTTTGTTTTAAATAAAGCTAAAATCTATATATTACCTTAATGACATCGAAAAATATACTTCAAACTTTTAAAAAGGAAGACAAACATAACAATTCGGAGGTTTAAATGTGCGTAGATTTGTCCTTAACAGAACATGTATCACAAAAATAAAATGCAAGTGAAATAAAGCGGTGTGCTCTCTATATTCAGACGAACTTGCTGTTTGCTCTCAATGAGGCCTTCCTCCTAGAACATCTACTTATGTAACATGCAAGTCTCCATTTAGATCCTCTCCGTAAATCTTAACGCAAGACTCTACCGGATAATCCAAGAGCAGGGAGCGTGGAGAAGGCAGCCTGCAAGACGCAGCGGCTGGGAGAAACTCAAAAACAAATAGTGCGTTTATGAACGATGCATTCATAAGGAAATCCGATGCATCTGCAACTAAGCTGCAGAGCTGAGTGCAGCTATTCTCCACCAAACAGACAAGCAATTATCAGACCTGCAGGATTTGCAACCTGATAACCTCTCACACAATATCAATTGTTTTACGATGTAGAAAGTTCAGCGGAAGAAAAAAAAGTTTTACGCTTCAGAGAAAGCTTCTCTCTAAATGAAAGTAGTTCTGCAAAAGCACAGGTCATTTACATTTTCTCTGCAGTTGGGTGGATTCATCAGTAATTTGTTCTCAGTGGTGCACGATTACTGCAACCCAGGAACAAACGTTTGTTTACCTCTGTTAGCGGGTGTTTAAACCACTCTCTGGTCTGCATGTCAAACATTTCCTGTAACTATTAGTATCAGACAAACCTGAAAATTCTTCCTGCTCCATCTGCATTAGTGAAAATACCAGCTGTTGCTTGATATGTCGACAAAATGCTTTTAAACACAGAAAGTTGCAGATTAGATATTTCATGTAGTCATTTATTTTCACGCGTTACCAAAGTACGCTAGTATTGCACACTTATAATACTGGAAATTGTTGAAGCTGCTGGGTTTTATTTAGCAGAAAGTGATGTTGCATCAAAGCCTTTAAAGGTTTATTAATCTGCTTCCAACTAATAATCTAAAAAAACAAAAACGGAGCATAAACTTTCTCCTGACAACCACCTTCAATATTTTCATGCTAAGGCTTCGTCTCAATCCGCACAATAACAACCGAGAAATAAAAAAGCTACTTCCTTGAAACCTCAATGAGCTTCAAAATAACGATCCTGCTAATGGATGAAAGGACCACACAGTTTTACAAGCTTCAGAACTTATATCTGCATCAGTTCATCTATAAACAGGCCCCAGCTGACTCCATTAAACACAGCTGCAGTCAGGCATAACTTTACCAGCACGCATGCTCACATTTCAAGTACCGTGGCAAAGTGTTGCTGGTTTCAGCGACTCCTTGAATGTCCGACTGCAACTCTATCTGCTGCGTTATTTAGTCTAAGGTCAGAGAGCCGCTATTGGTCCCACCTGTACCAGAGCCGCAGGAAGGTCCGGACAAAAAAAAAAGAGTTAAAAGATTAAAGCTGTATAGGTTTTTATTTTTTTTAAACAAGAGATAAATAAACTTAATTTATCAAAATTGTTCAAGTAAAAGTATGTTTTAGGAGCCATTACCTTTCTATAGTTGTTGAAAAAGCCAACAGCTGGCGTACGGTGATACTTTTGTCTACCTTTATCTGATCCTTTTTGTCTTAAACATAAATAATGAACAACAAACAGCATATGCCGTCACATACCTAAAAATAAAAACAATATTGGTGCAGCACAATCTAGTACCATGAAGAATTTCTAGCAACTGTAAACTGAGTCTAACACTGTAATACTAGAACTGCACTCCACAATATTTAAAAAAATAAATCAAATAGAAAATTGGATCCAAAATGCTAATCACTACTAAAGGAAGCGTCAAATATGTGTTTCATTTTATTTAAGTTTGTTTTTTGATGCACGAAATGTTCTCGATTCTTTCAACTCACTTGGGCCAATTCACTTTTGAATTTACACATTTACACATATTTGTATAGAAATAAAATAATAATTTATATTTTTAGAAGATATTCATATTAATCTAATACAGTTCACATACTGTAAAATGTATTATTTAACGGAGAAGCTCCAACAAAAACCTGCAGATCGTTGAGAAAACCTGCGTTTCAGTTTGGCCACTAGGTGGAGCTTACGGTTTAGCATTACACGCTGTTCCAGAAGATTTCAGCAAAAAAATGCACACAGATGTTTACTTTACAAAAACGTTTTCTTAAAAGAGTTTGGAATATACCTGCCTGTGAGTACATAAAGCTGTCCATTTAGTCAGCAATGTGAGTGTTAGCATTGGCTGTCCTATGGAAAATTCCATTATACGTTAGCATCAAGCTAGCAGACTTTGGCTTTACTGCTGTTATTGTTAAAATTACTCTGTAGATGTATCCGAGTACATTAGTAATGCGTCATGAACCTTCCGATTGTATTTTGTAATCTGTTTAGCAGTTTTACATCTGTACACCATCTTTGTTTCAATGCTTGATCTCACAAAATCTCACGGGAATAGCGTTAGGTCACCGGAAAAGGAAAAGCACCAAAGATCGATCTCTACTTTTATGGATCGATTATTGATCGATTAAGCTTGGATTAGGCCTGCACAATATACCGCAAATTTATCGTTATCGCGACATTAAGCTGTGCAATATGCATACCGCAAAAGACGGGGAAAATCGCAATAAATGGTTACCTTAAATGTGCTAAAACAATCTCATGGCAGCTTGAAATATTGAACAAATGAAATAAATCCCTTTATGCATTTAACCAATCGAAAGGACCCGTTTACGTTGTTGATCAATCAGATGAGCCCTTTTATGTTTGATGTTTGCCTCCTACGTTGACGAGGGTCATTTGGAGTATAATTTTTAAACTGTTGCAGTGAAATGGTAATGATGTTTTTGGTTGTTTTGCTGTTTGTTTATATTAGGGTTGTGCCGATGGACGATATCATCGTCCATCGTGATGAGTGACTGACGTTCCGATGGAGAGACCACCATCGTGATGCCACGCCCCCGCCACGTTGCGAGTCGACACCATAAGCCGCGGTTACATGTACAAAATATCCTGATGGGATCAATGGTCGGATTAGAATCCAACCGTGTAGATGGGCCCAGAAAAATGTTTTCAGAACATAAAAACGTCCACTAAGGTCACAATTTCGGTCGGACTAAATCATTCGCACATGCGCAGTTGGATTTGAAAACCGGAAAGGGATACAACTTCCGCCGAGCGGCTTTTTTTTTTCAAACTTTATTGATTGTAACAATTCAATACAAAACAATGAAACATCACAGAGCGGCTATATACATTGACATGTCAGCTCGGTAATATACGAGACTATCTTCTAAACGTGCTTTTAATAATGTTGTTATGAAACTGTTCGCTTATCATTTGAATTTTAATCCGTGTGGTCAGTGCTTTTTCTGAACGAAGCCAGGATTAGCAGTATGCTAACACGGGCTAACAACATTAGCTTTGGGTGGCGCTGCATCCTGTGAATAACATCAGCCTTTATTTAGTCGGGACACGACTGGAAACACAAATCCGCGTGATTGTTTGAATGTTTTCTAAGGACTGAGCGACATTTCTGCTTTGAAGCTCAAACCGCTGTGTGCGCTGACGATCCGAGCTGTGCTCAGACACACACTTATAGACCCGGTTCTGAGTTCGGTAGCTAGTACCTCTAGAGCTGCGGGACGGATCGCAGTCTTAAATCTCCCACACATACCGCTCATGTAACAAAGCACACCCCCCCCCTTCCCATCAAACACAAAGCTGGAAGTCCGCGCTCCGCCGGTCCACTTCACTAGTCAAGTGCGGGAGCGGACTACTTTTCTATTTTGTTTGTTACTTTTTTTGTTAAAGTCACTTCCCTCAGTTTATAGTGGATCATCGCTGATTAACCATTAGTTGGGAAATAAAATAAAACGTAAAGTAAAATATCGAATAGCAGTCATATAAGAACGAAAAATGTAAAAATAGCCCCCCCCCCCCCCCGACGATGTCATCGTCCATCCCGATGGTTGACTGCATACATCGTCAACGGCCAATTTAGGGGACATCGCCCAACCCTAGTTTATATACCGCGAATTATATCGTTATCGCAATATTAATCACCAATATCGCATATCGCGAGTTTTACTCATATCGTGCAGCCCTAGCTTGGATCCATTCAGATCGAATCATCAATTTATCAACCCAGCCCTAAATGATAATGCATCAAACTTTGCTTAACCCCTTTACCCACAACTTATTTTTCAGCTATGAAAAATATAAAAAAAAACATTAAAATATATATATGTTCATGCTTCAACTTTCAAGTAGTTACTAAATTACGATAAACTTCAAGCTGAAGTGGTTTGGTCCATATTTGCATCAATAGGTGTCAAGGGGTTAACAAAACCCATAAAAATATCATCCAGAACTATGGCAAAACATTTATCTGATCTGAAAAATATATTACAAAAACATAAAAATAAACAATGAATCTGCAACAACAAATTATTTTGAAAATTAAAATAAAGAAATTCATAAATGTGATGGTATCTCTAGATCAGTGTTTTTCAACCTTTTTTGAGCCACGGCACACTTCAACCTTGACAAAAATCCCGCGGCACACCGGCATTCAAAAAAAAAAAAAAAAAGGAGAAACTCTGTCTGTATTGATCCACAGTCCCTCCATGATCTCACATGCATTTTTGTGATAATTGTGGCAGAAAAAGCTGGAAGCTGCAGCTGTTTTTTTTCTAACAGATGTAATAAAAGCTAAGTTAAAAGAATTAAAAACTGTTTGATTTGTGGTCGTTGTGGTTTCACTACGTTAAGAGGAGAGAGTCATGCGCCCAGACGCTCACACACGCTTTAACCAAATGCATCATGGGAGATGTAGTTTAATAATCCGCCGAACGCAGAGAGACTAGCGTCTCTGAGCTTCATTGTTTTGTTCACTTGTTCCACGGTCTGACACCGGATTCTGTGGAAAGCTACACCGCTAAAGACGAGCTTTAGCTGGTATTTTTCTTAGAACTGAGCGAGTTTTCCAGCAGAATTCAGAACAAGGAGGTGAAGACTTTAACCATTTCTGATTGGTCAGACCAATGACATGTGATTAAAATCCCAAGACTGATTGGTGGAGACAGTTAAAGGGGCGGAAATTTTCCTAACACAGCGGAAGCTGCGGCTAAATCGCGGTACTGTCATCCTTATAAAATGTATTTTATAGAATCAAATAAACACAAAGAAAAAAGTATTTTACGATCTTTCATATTCCCAATTTCTTAGTGTTTTATCAGGGCCTGTAGGGATGAACAGAGAACTGAAATCCTGGAGATGGAAAATGTTGTTAAATCAGTTAATGAGGGCAATTTCCCACGGCACACTTGACCATCTCCCACTGGTTGAAAAACACTGCTCTAGATGATGATGCACATCTTTGGCCAACTCTGAATAAATATTTTTAAAAATTTCAAGATTTGATCCCTTTCAGCACATATTTATTTAGCCACAAAATTGTATTCAAAAAGTCATTATTTTGAGTTTGTCCTGATGTCACATGATGCTGTGATGACACAAAGCAGCCGTATTTCTTCTGGACAGACAGCATGACGTTTACACACTCGTCTTGAAAGATGACTTCATTACCTACTTTTAAAAAGTCGTTTTTGTTCTGTATTTGAGAAATTCAAGGCAACAACTAGATCCAAATGAACAAGCATTGAGCAGGAGAGGTTTGTGCGTTGAAGTGCCTCAAAAAAACCACAATCCTGACCTTGAAGGGAATTATGAGGAAACATGATTCAAAAAACAACTCCAAGATAAAACTACACCCACAAAAAAAGAGACAGGAAAACATGGTAAACTGTTACTTATCCTTAAGGGAGAAGGATGTTTATTTTGTGCTAAATAGTGAAGGAAAATGTTCCCTCTGTTAGTGGTATCTGAACCACAGAGTGAGATAAATGTAGACATCAGTTCACAATTGTATCCACGTGACAGGCTGTAATCAGTGTTTTTCCTTTTTTGCTGATTCTCCTCTGCAACAGACTAACTTTAATCTTTTTTCCTCTCTCCACATCCGCTTTCCCTAAAAACTCTCTTCTGCTGCTTCGACAAGCTTAACTACAAGATGCAAGGTCGATGCAGCCAGTCAGGCCCAGAGCATAACCGCAAGAAACCCACGCTGACAAAAATAAAGCATGTGTTCAAATTTAGCAAACATTTGTTAGAGTTTAGCATCTTGAAATGTTTGGGAAGACGCCTTTAAAACCAACAGTAGACATTAGCTAGACTCCACTCTTGTATCAACACCTCTGTAGATTCTAACGTCTTCTTGTTAGGCGGAAAGCTTAAGCTGTTTAATTACTAACATGAAGTAAAAAGTTTAAAAGCCAAACAAATACATGTTTGTTTTCCATTTCCTCTGTGTGACTGCTTTCTCCAAGACCAGCAGACTTTGTTTTCTCATGTGACAATTTCAATTCCTGTTCAGATCATACACACATTTAACTGGACAGATAATCTTCGATGGCACGTTAGATTCTACAGGCCGAACGCAAACCCTGAAGAGGGATGGACACGCTGACCGGAGTCAACTCCGTCCACCTCAACAACCGCTCAAAAACAGCACAAAGTCAATCTGAATTATGTTGGGTTCACTCGTGGATGCAACAAAACGTGCAACAATTAGCTCTTGTTAAATAAAAAGAGCTTTTTTTTCAAACTTAGCCTCCATACAGTGATCCTAAATGGAGAATAAAGCTATGTACATCAAAAAGATCCTTGAATCAGATTATAAATGGGTTTATTTTTGGTGAAAAATCTGATTTTATAACAATTTTTTTGTCACATTTTTTGCAAGTTTGACAATTAATTATTTAACTGTTTTGGTTACAGTTCTGTGTCCCGATTGGCTGGAGACCTCGCCAATCAATTTCCTCCATGTCGTGGCTCCTGCAGAATGAGTTCAGTTTGCCAAATCTGCATAAATCTTTGATCACAAACAGATATTTTTTTCGTTCTACTTATTGTTTCATGGTTTGAACTTTAAGTTTAAACAAGAGAGAAATGTGTGAAAATGTTCACATCTGAAAAAAGTGTTTAAAGTGTATAGTGAGAGGTTTGACAGCCGTTAAACATCTGTAATCCTATTTTGCTAATTTCTCCTATCACGGGTTATTTTTAGAACATAATTCTGCAATAAATGAGGGAGCACTGTGGAACCTGCCTCCAGTGGTTGTAGGGGGAACTGCAGGAACTTCCTGGTTTGCATCAAATTTGAGGGCAGAAGGTGGGGGTTCAGTTTTAACATCCATAAAACCCCCACTCCTCAAAAAAACATTTGAGTGAGCCTAAAGGTAAAAAAAAAATGGAACTATGATGTATTTCTATATACATCCCACATCAAACCAAAGCCATTTATTTACCACAAACCACCAAGTAAAAAAAGCCACTGAGAAGCGGACTCCAGTTTAAATCTTATTTATTGCTCTACAAGACCTACTTTCATTCCAAATCATCTCCATTTGCTTTATTGCTTATTTATAAACACCACAAATGGTGTAATTTCTAACTATACTAATTTATGTTCAATAAAAATTCTGAAAGATGTAACATTTTTACTTTTAAAGGAAAATAAATAACAAATACATTGAACTTAATGATTCTACTCTACATCATAACAAGGATTAGTAATCTCCAGAAGCATATACATAATAAACCCTGGAAATAGAATATTTATAAAAACTAAATTCTGAGATGTTTTGTATTAGGACTTACAAATGTCAATTGTATCAATCAATTTTGTTTAGTTATTAATAAAAACTTCACGCACCTGAAAACTAAGAGTAAGGTTGTTTTTATGAATGTAATAAATCAATATTACAACTTTTTCATAATTCTATTTTTACAGCCCTATTCATATCTAATATGCAGCTCAAGTTGTTAAAACATTTTAACGGTCTTCACAAAGATAATTCAGAAATATAAACACGTTAGATGCTAATCTACAAACACTGCCAAATGATTTACTATCCTATTTGATTTAGCTTGCAAATGTTGCAACTTTATCTTGCTAAATGATCCTTTACAACCAAAAAACCTGACAGGTTTGGAAGTCAGAGGATTTCACACTTTCAAAAACTCTTTTATTTGGAAAAATAAGTTTAAAAAAATGTTTTAACAAAACCCCCCAAATATTTTACAGCTAATTGTCAAGTGTTGGAGCTGCCTTATCTCTCCTGCCTGGTCTGGTGTGTGTTTGGTGGTGAAATAAGATCCTATGGCTCACCGCAGAAGCATCTTTAGCTTCCTGTTCGAACAAATACTCTAAAAAATAAGATAAATGTCTGACGTCTCTCTGGTACACCTGAATCCTCATTAAGGATATAAAAAGAGCTGCTTCATCCGATTACAATGTGGATAAAGCCTTATCCTTGCTAGCATCGTGTCCTGTTACAGCAACAAAGTTCTGGAATTAAAAAAAAAAAAGTTTAATTACTACTACTAGTTGTTCTCATAGACAAATGGCCCCAGAGAAGAACGAATATGGGACTAAAAACACGAATTTAATCAGCACGTGCGTCCTACCTTTTTTAATATTGTTAAATTTTAAAGTAGGAAAAAAAGGGAAAACTAAGAGGGCGGGACGGACAAATTAGCTACAACTTACCTAGCTTTAAATTTAAAGCTGTAGTTGAAAGTTTGCAGAAAGTTTCCTTTAATAGTCCATTAGCTTACTTCTGTGAGAGGAAGCTCAAAGTTTCTGGTAAACCGCTAAGGTGTAGCAGGAAGGAAGCACCGGAGAGCTGCAGTTTGGTGCCGCTCGTAGTCCAAACTCCGGGCGCCTGTATCTGAGCCGCCGCTCACACTCCGCTTAGCCCCGCAGCCTCCTGCTGTGACGTCAATGCTGTGGATCACGTGGTGCGCAGGGCACCAATGGGGAGCGTCGTTGTCCTGGCAACAAAAGCCGAGCACCTGAATGGTTACTACAGGAAATTAACATGTGAGCACAAAAAGAGTTGCTTTAAAAAAAAACAGTTGCTTTTCTATCTAATGGAAAAACAACATTTTTTTTCACCATTTTAATACACTCAATATAGTTCGAAATAAAATTAAAAAAAGGAAAAGCAGTATTTATAACATCAGCTTTCATGAAAAATAGGATCATCAAATGAAAAAAATGGTTGCCACAACTCACTATTTTGTGCGCACAAATTCGTCATTTGTACACACAAATTAACATTGTATGTGCACAAATTAGCATTCCGTGCACACAAACAAATAGGCTACTTTGAGCACACAACTTAACATTTTGTGGGCACATAGTTGCAATTTATACCCATAAATTGGGAATTTTTGCTCCCAAACTAGCATTTTATGCGCACAAATTAACACTTTGTGGGCACAAATTAGCATTTTGTGGGCACAAATTAGTTTTTGTAGGCATACTTTAGCGTTTTGTGCTCACAAAGTGCTAATTTAAGGGAACAATTTATTTTGTATGATTTTTTTTAATGTAAGGCTCTGTAGTATTGCGTTGTATGAAGCTAAAAAAAAGAGAGTTTATCGTATCTTTTTCAGGGTTAAAAAATAATTTGTCGTAAACATTTAATTCTCATTAATGACAAATATTTTAAATATTGAAAGACAAAAAGAAAATTCCCATTCCTATCTTTTTAAAAAACAGGGTTCAGTCTTTTCTATATCTATATCTTTTTTATTTTCTTATTTATTCTTTGTTGCAAATAAGATAAAAGCCAGAGGTTGTCTTTACATTGCAACAATTTCATATTTGTTATACCTCTTTTTATATTTTTTGCAAAACAAGATTCAAACAATGTTCTTGCAGACGATACATTCTACCCCAATGAGCTTTCTTGTTTCTGAGTATTGCATGATGATAAAGAACCAGCTTATGATTATGACCAATATGCATCTGCAGCAGCCCAGTAAAAGAGGTCTCAGGTAGGCACATTGACAGGCATGCTTAGTGTAAGATGATTAGAGGAAGTCAAACCCAGAGGTCTTATTCAGCCGCTCGTCTTAATGGCCTTATGAAGTACACTTAGAGCCTGTCCTTCAACCTGAGTTGGCAAAAAGTCTGACTGTGCAACAGTGATTTATTGCATGCATCAAGCAAGTATGTAAAGTGCAAACACAAAGAACACATTTGAAGTTGAGACTCTTCAGAAATGGCCAAAAGTGCAAAACATTTGGAAGTTCTATTGAGTTCCCCTCATTGCAGAAGACCAGCAATAAAGTAAAAGATATTAAGTTTTTATGCATGCTTTACAACATGATATAAAAGCTGAATAGTTAGGGCTAAAAAAATAGAATTGTCAAATTACTTGTTAGGTAAACCCGTTTAAAGAAGTTGTAATTGCATCAAAGTTTGTTTCTTTAAGTTGCAATTGCTCTTGGATTCAAATGCAGGTGCTTTTACAAATGACTCAGGCAAATGTAGAACTGGTGCAATTTTTGTGTTTTTACTCTAATCACTGCATCTTTTGTCAGCAGACTTTGATCGGCGCAGCACATTGTTATTTACTTTTAACAGAGGTGGAAGCTCATCAGTAAGTTTGACCCTGAGGGGAAAGTCCCTGAATGCTGCAACCTCTAATAGGTTTGCATAACATTGATCTGACTGGCTGTCCACTGAAGAGCAGTCCTCAAACCCTGCACTCATTCAAGCACATAAATACACACAACAGTGTATCGCAGCACCCTTGCCAAAAGTCTTTTTTAACTGGACGGCTGTCTTCATGGCTTTAAGTGGACTTCGTCATTAGGTAACAGGGGCTTTAAGAGCGCTACTAAGTAGAAGTAAAAGACACAGGCTGGAGAAGCCACTAAGCTTCACAGTGGAAAAAAATACTTTTCTGCTTGATTAGCTGTTATCTAATGAGACAAAGTCAGACTCATGCGGCTCTCAGGATGAGGCAAAACATAACATTTGCTCTCCAGCAGTGCTCCATTTCAAAACACTGCAACGTTTTAGAGAAAAAAACATCTTTCAAGTAGACGGTCCATCAGAACCAGGACAAACACACTAAGGAACTGCTTTTTTCCACAGGCAATCACTATATGGAATACACATACTTCCACCAACTACACCCCACTCTGACTTTTACAAATGATAAATTCCTGACTACTACACATGTGTGCAATATCTTGACTTCTGTGCAATAACCGGGTCTCTGTGCAATAACACACAATATTTATATGCTGCGCTCATAGCAGCTCAACTCATTCCATTCTATTTTGTCCAAACATATTTAATAATTAACTGTTTCTGTATATATTGTACATTCTTTGTTAGAGATGTGAGTCCAGTATTTCTATTTTATTTTATTTATCTTCATCACTCCAAGGCTGCTGCAATTTCATTGTATCACCATGTACAATGACAATAAAAGGATTCTGATTCTGATAATGCACCTCCTCATCAGTGAGAGAGCGTGCATCATTATGGCATAACAGTTTCAAACTCACTGCTGAAAAATCCAGCGCAAAATCTTTGTTCTAATATTTGTTGGAGCTCCTAAAAAAAAAACAATAAAGAAAACAAATGAAGGTCCAGTATCAGCAGTCAGGAAACAAGGCTGAATAAGCTGTGCGTCATTGGAAGCAGACCAATGTTCAGGCTGACTGGATTACCCAGCACGTGAATGGATGCTGAACTCAAACACTGTGCAATGCAGGTTTAGCTGTTTCGGAAGAATCCGAACCACACAAGTGTCACTGCTATGCTATGCATTGTTTTGTGTGCCTTCCATACATAACTTTTCTGCAACACTAGCAAAATGGGAAATATTCAAAAGCTATTTTAGAAAAGAAGAAAAAAAAGATTGTTTCAATATATTTATGGCATCCCAAACTCTTATTTTTTTATTTTTTTGCAAATTTTCTCCACACATAAATAGTCAAACAGATGATTGTTACCTTTTACCCATGAACTCCTCATGTCATTGACTATAATAAAATAATAATCACATCCTATTTATTTTTTGAGACACTGACACATTTTACAGTCCAGCTTACCAAAACATATGATTCACTTAAAGACCCGCACAAGTGTTTTTTGTGTTTTTAACAAGCTTTTGTGACACTTCCTGATGATGGAGGACGTATAAAACGAAAATTAAGCTTCGAATTGCATTTCTGAGTATTCTTTTATTCCAATTATTGTGAATCAGGGTCAGATGCATAAAGGTAGTTGGAAAAAGCTTGTAGCAGTGATGTAGAAAATACGCTGGGCGGGCCACAAGCTGACTGCTCCGACCTCTAAACAATGGGTTGGGGGGGCGGAGTTGCTCAGCACCAACAATCCCGCCCACAACTCAGAGGCGAATTTTTAATAAACTATTGCCGCTCTGTAGAGATTATGTCCTGGAAAATGACAGTTTTTTTTTATATAATTTTGGCTAAAAACATCACAATCATGATCAAAAGACCACTGAGAATACTTTTAGAGTAGAGTTTCTGGAGCCCACCGAGCTAATGTTTGGGCAAAGGTGGCATACACCCTGGACAGGTACCAAGTCCATTGCAGAGACTAAAACTTTATCTGGAAATTGTTTTAGAATCCGTAACTAAACAGTTTAGCATGTCAACATTTCTAATGTGGGGTCAAAGGGTTTACTCTGTTGTGTCACAACAAGAAACTTTCTGGTTCTGTCCTGTCTGTGTGGAGTTTAAATGACTTCCCTGCCCATGAGTGCGCTGTCGTACGGTGCTCTCATTTTCTCCTACATTTCAAAAACAGGCTACATGGTTATTTAGACACTCTAAGGTCTTTTGCAGTGGCTGGTTAATTACCATTGAAAAGATTGTGGTCCATTTAGTCAGAGCCTCCAAAGATAAGAACATGCCCTGCTTGGAAACCATCACAGATTTCACAGGCTCAGTGGAAGTCCAGTCCACCCCAATCATCTTTTGACCTATTTTAAAAGCATTTCCAGTGGTCTTTTAATTACGATTGTGTCAGATTTAGCCAAATCTAAGCTGTGTGTCGTTTTCTAGGGCATAGTTTCTGCATAGTGCCAGGAGTGCATTAGAAATTCTCCTCTGAGACAAGGGCAGCAGCACTCTAGTCCCTTCCCATTGCGAAGCAGGGAGCATGTCGCACACTTTTCAAATTGACAAAGAAACTCCTTTCAAACAGCATTTTTTTTTGTCTACTCCTGATTCACAATGATTTAAAGAAAGAGATACTCAAGTTTCTTTATATATGTCCTCCATCATCAAAAAAATGCCACAAGAACAAGTTAAAACACCCAAAACTTGATTTTCATTGGAGTGAGTCTTGTAAGACACTGCTCTCTGTTTTTAGTTTCCCAACATGGTATTTGCAAAATGAACAAACAATGTTTCTGGAACAGACTTTGTTTTATGTGAGACCAAAGTTTAAATGTGTGATTAGAATGAACAATGCAAATTTGGAGAGAACCAGTGGCCACATATAACCACAAACCCTCTGAAATTTGAGCCCAATGTTGGGCTTGTCTCACTGCCTCTGTTCCTGGGTGCCTTGCATACTCTAAAGAAAACCATGAACTCCATTCTTTCCTTTGTCACTGAAGTCCAACGTGAGGATATCTGCCTCCAAAAGAGAGGTTAATGGTCCACTGAAACCTTTTCTTCAGTCTGTGTAAAATTTGGTGGTACATTGAGAGGGCTGAGCTCAAATGAGTCTCCATAAACCTCAAATGAAGATAAGTGGAGATAAGTAGATCAGAAGTGCTCCACAACATTCTGAGAAACTGATGTCATCAAATAGGACATGGCTACTCCAGAATTCTTAATGTTCTTCCAAAAACTGATGAATTTGGTCGAATACCTTCCTCTTTGATAAATAAAGAAAGACGAGGTGATACGCCATATTTTGTTTGAGTTGTTGCACGCTTTGCATGAGGATTGCATAATTTGATCACTTTTTTAAACAGCAAATCTACTATACGCTATATCTGATTAATGTATAAGAAGACAGAGGATGTGGCCAACTATTATTTTTTAATAACATGTCCATAAAAGAGAATTTAATGTCAAAACAAAAGCTTCTAGTGTGAATTTTTAACTACAGAAATGGTCGAATGACAATTCTACTTGAGAATGTTGCATAAAAATGAGAATTTTATTATCTAATTTCTATTAAAGCAGAGGAAAACTTTCTTTCAAAATGCGAAGAAATAACATGAATCCCACACAAACGTATCCATCAATTGTTTGGTTTTTGTCTGCTCAGAAGCATTGAAGGTGAGCAGATACGCTGCATCAGGATGGGTTTTAGTCAAGGACTTGAGTCCTCAGCGTCTCCGTGTGTCTTACTAATGACACCTCATGGCAAGTTCAGCGCTGGCGTGCAGACACACAACTTAACAGCGGTCATAAATGTTCATTACATTTTTTTAAAAAGTGACAAAACGCTTTGTTTTCCTGATGTGATAGTGACGGGTCATGCATCCATGAAATCCAGCATGATCTAAAACGCTGTGTAATGGAGCAGAGGCATAATTGCTGAGTCTACCAAATGAGTCAGCACTTTGCTAAAAGGCCACCTGCTGTGGGACGTGACAGCAGATGAAGAGGAGCTTGGCTGGAGGTCTGAAGTGGCTTAGTGAAAGCCTGAACGACTCCTGGCCATTTGAAGTCAGCAGTCTTACTGAGATAACAGGTTGATGCACCTGGATGAGAGGAGGTGGTGACGATGGAAAGAGCAGAGAAGGTGAAGTGAGGAAGATGAAGTTGTGGTGCTTTTGGTAAAGCTTGAGAGACTATTTCCATCAAACGTCATGACTGACCACCATACTGGACTAAATCTACCACATCTGTTGATCACTGCAACAAGTGAGATTCTCCACAATGAACAATTGGTTTCTTATTAGATCACCTGAACACATCTGTCATACAGTTGATCCCTTTTCATGTGTTTTTAAAGTTTTCTGTTCCAATAAAAGTCATTTATGTTGATAGATTCATAAAGTTTGTTGGATTTTAATTTTATGGACATCATTTCAAGCATGTGGAGATGAGGAGACATCTTAAATGAAGGTGAGGAGATTATGCAACAGTGAAAAGGGGGTAATCTGTTGATCTGCACATGTCCTTCCCTGCTGATCTTAAGCAGAAACACACACACACACACACTAATGCATATACACACTGTATGCAGTTCCTTAAAAATAGACTTTTCACCTTTAATGTCAGCTACTGTTGAAAAGATGCAACTTTACAGAAGCTCGTATGGCTTTAAGACACATCATAAGAAATCACCAGCTAAACATTAAAAAAAATAAAGTACAATTATAACATTTAAAACAAAACAAAGCAGGCAAAATTTGAAGAAGCCAATGTAACATTAAGAGATTTCAAATTGACTGTGACACAAATAAATGAAGGGGAAACCAACAAACTTTAATATTTGGAGTGTTATTTTTCAGACAAAATATGCAGAGTAAAAACAACTGTCTGGTTTATATCAGTGGTTTAGAGAAAATTGGAATCAGTTGTCAAAAAATTTAGTCTCATGCTTTATGAAAAAAAGTTATGTCTAACTCCAAATCCCACAACCACAATCTAAAACTCATAGTGTAACGGTTTCAGTTCCTTTGTGTTTTGTTCCTGGATTTCCTGTTTTATTTTGTAGTATTTCCTGTTTTGTTGTTGTTTCGAGTTTTACCTTGCCCCATCAGTCCTGAGTGTTTCCACCTGTGTCTTGTTGCCTTGTATGTATATAAGTCCTGTCTTTCCCTTCCTCCTGTGCTGGTCCATATTGTATTCTTCCCCGGTTTTTCGAGCTGAGTGCTTTTGTAGTGTTTCGAGATTCTAGCCTGCCGTATGCAGTGGTTTTGTTTTTGTCTTTAGTTTATGTTATTAAACCCTATTCCCTGCATCCTCCTGCCTCCTCTCCTCTCTGCGCCTGGGTACTTCCCTTTCCCCCTGTAACACATAGGCTATAAAAGTTTACATCACAAGTCTTCTGCATTTCTACGAGTGTACGATTTTGGTGACAAATGCTACAAATTAAAGCAATAATTGTTCCATTTGTTAAGTTTGATAAGAGGAGAGCTTCTTCTAGGAATTTAACTGATCCAAATAGAGTCCTCACACTGGCATGATGCAGACGATGTTTCTGCCATCTAGTGGTTGTGAGATTTTTTGTCCTAATGAAAATGAACAAATTCCGTTTTTTTTAAACAGAAATTTAGAAACAGTGACCGCAGATCTGGACTTAGCAGAGATGAAGATGTTGAGGATCTCTTTGGGAGAGATGAGGATGGACGGGATCTGGAGTGAATCCTTCAGAGGAACAGAACATGGTAAATATTTTGGAGATAAATGCAGATGGAGATGGACACGTTCAGCGATGATGATGGAGCGAGCAGGAACGAGGCTTAGAGGAAGAGCAAACAGGAAGTTCATGGATGTGGTGAAGAATGACATGTATGATAGAAGGATGTGGATGCAGAGGATGAATGGAGGCGGATGAAAACAAGTTAACAACCAGAACCTCGCCACACTCGCAGACTGATATTCTGCACACTTCATCACTGCAGTCTTTTTTGTCTTTAATTATGTTTATTAAATGTTTCAACATGATGACACAAAACAGAACAAACAATGACAACCCCCTCCCTCTTGCCCTCCTGCCTACAACACTTACAAAACCTATAATTGCTGCATATTAATAAAATGTTAATATTTTGAGAAGACATTTAAGGATATATATTTGATCAGAATATAAACAAATAAGAACATAGAATATAAAGTAAATGACAAGAAAAAAAAGAATAAAAGGTCATTCTCTCTCTCTTGTAGATGGGTGTATAGCACTTTTCGGCTGAACCTCTCAGGGCGTCCCTTCTTTTCTCAAGTTTTAGATGAAAAAACACAACTTGAATCCAGTGTGACACAGTGGGTGGAGCCTCGTCCTTCCATTTTGAGAAGGATCAAGTTTCATGCCAATAATGTAGAGAAAGCAATGATCCTCTGACCCCCAGAGAGCTAAGGTAACCCTTCTTCACCGATCCCAAACAAAAGCATGAGTGGGTTTAGAGTTATTCTTATCCCACTGGTAAATGCTTTAAAAATATTCCCCCAAAAACGCTGTATTTAAGGAACCAAAACCAAAATGTGAATCAAAGTGGCTCCTGATGAGCTCTGTCACATGTAGGATTAATTTATGGATACATTTTAGCTACTTTGGAAATGTGGAAGTTTTCACTGTGAGACACTGTTTCACACACATTGAAAATGATTTAATTGTTGTCATAACTTCTTCCCAATCTGTGTCTTTTGTGTCTTTCCCAAGAAGTTTAATGGAAGAAGACATGCACAAAAACATAGTAACCTTTTTGAGTTGGACTAAATGTGAGAATGTCATCCAGGACACTCTTAATAGGTTTATTTGGCAGCCAAAGTCCCAATAAAGTGATGCACCTGTAAACATCTGAAAAATCATACCTGCTGGATAGTACTCAATTCTGTTTTTTTCCTGGAACTCTTTAAAAAAAGTTGCTTTAGAAAATTAATCATTCACAGCGGTCTCTTCCAATGTGTGACTAAACAGCTCACTGCTTCAGTTTGTGGGTTAAACTATCAAAAACACAGTCAGAGTTATAGAAGTGTTTCCTGCCAAATCTGCACACAGTTCAAACCATCTTCACCTGTTTCCTTTTCTAATCTGAGTGTAGAGTATTGTGGTCTCTGTTCTTGTACATTCGCCTGAATATAATGCTGCTATTTGTAAGGAAACAATAACTACAGCCAACGATGCACACTTGAATGTGATAACTGCAATAATATTAGGTTGCCTTTTATTTATCAGTTAAAATTTCCCCAAACTTTGAAGGAAATGCAAAAACATTCCTGACAGAAAACAATCATCTGTAGTCTCTTATGCACAGTGAAAAGGCTTGATGACCTTTGATCGCTTGAATGCTCAAAACTTTGCTTGTGTAGACACAGTGGGTGTCAGTAGATTATATCTCCCCTTTCATCTTTAGTTTTCTTAATTTTCCAGGAAGAATTGATGTGTTTTGTCTGCAGACATTATTTTAAAACAAAGTTTCCAAGACAAAGAAATTCTAACTGAAGAGGTAAGAGCTGCAGCTCCAAAAAATAAACTGTTTTTCATTTTAGATGCCCATGATTACTGTTTTTAACAAACATCTGTATACAAATTCATGATGATTAAACACTAAAATCAAAGAATAAATTATGTTTAAAAGAAATGTGACAGACGTTTGTGTTTGCTGGTGAAAAACAGTTGAGTGTTTTCTCTTCTTATCATATCAGCATCTGTTTCTTGACTTTTTCAAGTGCCTCTGTTCTATTTTTTGTTTTTCAAAATTCTATCATATAGCTTATTAAATCAATAACTTGCCAGCTATGATGCGACGTGTCCACTTTGCCCGGCGTGTGACAAAGCTGTGGGCTCCAGTAGAAGCTCCGGGGCTGCTGAAAGTGACAAACCTGCAGAGATCTGCATGTCATCTACCACCGAAGAAGGTACAGTTGCTTTGCTTCTAGGACTCCCTTAGCAAAAAATTGTGTATTTAAGTGTACTACAAGTATACCTAATCTATACTAAAGTCGGGTAGTATACTTGAAGTTTACCTATTTTATACCATCTATTGTCAACTGTTTGAATTTAATCTGAAGAAGTATTGGGTTAGTATACTTCTCACACTACATGTGCATGAACTATGATATACTCTACCATACTAAACTATACTATACCATACTGTACTGTACTATATTATACTACACTATACTACGCTATACTGTGCTATTCTATACTATACCGTACTGTGCCATACCACTCTACTGTACTGTACTGTACCATACCATACTATACTATACTATATGTTACTTTACGTTACTATATTGTACTGGACTATATAATACCACACTATACTATACCAAACATTACTATACCATACAGTACTATACTAAACTATACTATACTATTCTATACCATTCTGTACTGTACTATATTATACTACACTATTCTGTACTATACTAGATATGTAACCACAATATTTTCACTCATTCAAAGCCTTAATTCAATTCTGTCATGTATTTTTTTCTCATTTTGAATACTACACTTTGCTGTGCTATTCTATAATATACCACACGGTGCCATACTATCCTATACTTGTACTATACTATACTATACTATACTATACTATACTATACTATACTATACTATACTATACTAACCTATACTCAAGTAAACTTAATATAGTAAATGTAAACTGTTTTTGCTAAAGGTTGCCAAAGAAGACAGGATCTGAAGTTTGAAATCTAATTTATTTATATAGATAAAATAGCACACATTTTTTTTTTACATTTGTTCCTTAGGCAAAAACTTCAGGTATACTGCCTAACTTTTAGTATAAACTAAGTGAAATTGTAGTAAATAAAATAGACTACTTTTTGCAAAGGGTTATGATGAGAGGTGCCAAAATTAGGACAAATATGGCATTGAATGTACAGATTAAGCACAGTTTTGTCACACAATTTAGAAATGTATCATTTTGTAAAATTTCCACCATAGTTTTAAAAAAGTTTAACTTTCATCTCAGCGGTCCAAAGTGGTTTTAATTGTCTGTTAGCAAAAAGTAGTCTTCTTAAGTGTACTACAGTTATGCTTCCAACACTACACATACATGGTTTAAACAATAATAATAATAAATACTTAATTTATCCCACAATGGGGAAATTCTTCTCTGCATTTGGCCCATTCCCTGGGGGGAGTGGTGGGCTGCAGGCTGGTCGCGCTTGGAGGGCGATGGCTGGCTGGGGATTGATCTGCCAACACTTTGGTTGTTGGATGACCTGCTCTACCACCTGAGCTAAACTGCCACCCACTCTGTGCTATACTATACCATAGTATACTATAGCATAGCATAGTATAGTATAGAAAAGTATACTAGCTATGCATATACTCAAGTAGGATTAGTAAAATAAACTTCAAGTCTACAACTTTTTGCAATTAGGTTCTTTGAAAAACTAATTTACTTACTAGGAAAATATGTTAGAAATACCTGACTTCTGCTGTTCAAAGGTTCATTTTTCATATGCAGATTTGACAACAAAAAGAACATCAATTGTTATATAAATATCAATATTAAATGGAATTTTTGAAAAATGAACGTCCAGGCATGAATTTGCAGCAGATTCAAAGAAGTCCATGATGATTTTTAGCACAATTGTTTGTTAAAATATAATTGAATTAGTCTTTTATTTGACAAAATGTTCATGTCAGGGGTGTAAAACCATGTGGCTGAATATAAACATTGGCCAAAGTCCACCGCTTGCTGTATTTTGTTGGTTGTGCATTGCAGTCTTGCTTCAACTTGTGTGTCAGACATGACGAAAAAATTTTTTATATAATTTATTGTACAATAAAACAACTTCACGTTCAAATTACAAACAATTTTTAATCTTATGATTCATGTTTGTGGTGGAGGTACAGACACTTTCTAAAAAATGTGAATATCGTGAAAAAAATGTATCATTTTCATTTTTCCATTCAAAGAAATTAAAACTTTCATAGAATGTACTTTTAAATTGAGGTTCCAGCTCATAAAACCCACAAAAACAGGAATTCAAAAAGTTACTGTGGCTCACTGTGAATAATCAGGAGATGTCCCCTCAGTGCCCTACCCGCCAATTTTAACTGCACCCCCTTAGTACACACACTCTTTACCCCTCAAAATATACATTCCAACATAAACACACACATATGCAATTCACAAGGAAGGTGGGACCTAGGACCATCTGTCTCCTACCCCATCCCTGGTAGGGGGTATTGGACCCTTGGCAACGGCGGCCGTGTTCCCTGGGTGCTGGCTTTCTGGGCCCGGCAGCCCTCTCTCCATGCAGGGAGGGGGATCCCTGATCTTTCTGGCAAGACCAAGAGCTGGGGATCACATTACATCTGAGAAGGGGGGATGTCCGTGTCCCTGTGGTGTGGGTTCTGGTCCTTGCCCCTGAGCGCTGGGCCTGTGCTGATCACCTAATACGGGAGTCTGCAACTTTTAACACTACAAGAGCTATCTGGTCCAATTTAGCAGGAGAAGAAAGTCCCACTTTATTACTACACTGTGCCATGTCATTCTATTCTATACCGCACCGTGCCATACTATTCTGTACTGTACTACTACCCCCACTTTATTATGCAAAAAAATAAAACAATTTTTTAAATGTTTTTTTAGCAATTCATGCATTAATGTATAGAACATAATATTTTAAATATTTACAATACCTTAATTATTACGGCTCAATATTTTTCTGTGTAAAATCTAAATATTTATTTTACTTCAGGTGGCAGTACACATGAGTTCCCTTCAAAATAAAATCCACCCTGTTTCAAATAGAATCCTCCTGCTGCAGCAGATTTACTTGAATTAAAAATGTAGGAGAGTCAAGTCAAACATGGCATTTCAATCATTATGACAGCAGTGGCACAAAAATGTTTTAACTAATGTTTGATCACCTCCGTTTAAAAATCCAAACAGAAATGACAAAACTTGATCTATTATTTATTTAAAGCATTAGCATTTCTTAAAACCCAAAGACCTGCAATAGACTGATAAAAGAGCCATGTGTGGCTCCAGAAACTCAGGTTGCAGAACCCTGACCCAGTATATACAATGTTATAATTTAAGTGATTGTATTGTATTGTATTTTTTACATTGGATTATTTCTTATCTTCATTTATATTTAAATATCACTGATACTTCTAGTCAGTAAATAACATGAATTAACGTGAAAACAATTAACGTGAAAGTCTACGTGAAGTTGTTGTTAATGAGGATGCTCATGGGCTGGGTTTTTTATTTAAAAATGTTTTGTTAAAAAAAAAGTCCAGTGTTTTTAAATTCAGTCTATTACCCTTTTTATATACCATTTCTCCAGCTGTTGAAAACACCTGCTTACACAGAACAGGTGAGGTGTACAAAGAAATTGTAAGGTCTGGGTTCCTCGGCTCAAGCTGCTTCTGAGCCAGAGGAAACGTCTCAACTGGGAGAAGAAGGACTGGATTGTTAGCCAGTGGTCCAAGGTCCTGTTTCCTGATGAAAAAAAAGTGTGTGTTTCGTTTGGGAATCAAGGTCCAGAGGTTTGCAGAAAGACTGGAGAGGAGTGGAACCCAAAGCTGCTTGAGGTCCAGTGTGAAATCCCCACAGCCAGTCATGATTTGGGCAGTTATACAGCGCTGGTGCTGGTAAACTCTGCTTTCTTCAATCCAAAATCACTGCAACACTCTAGTAGAATGTCCTGCAGGTCTTCATGATTCCTTCTGGTGAGGATCCGGATGGAGATGCAGATTTCATCTTCCTGCAGGACCTGGCCCCTGCCCATACTACAAGTATTGAAGATGGACATTTTAAAACATACTTTATTTTGATTGATTTGTTGTGATCATAATCTCTATTTTTATCTTTTTGCAAAAAACTGAGAAGTAAATGTGATTTCTCCAGAGTATTAAATTTTTTAAATTCTGTTTTTATGGGTTTTATGAGCTGGAATGCCAATTTAAGTACAAATAAACCAAAGAAAATATTTGAAATCACTCAAACAATTGGCACCAAATCTAGATTCTATGAAGATTTAATTTTTTTAAATAAAATTATGAAAAGAATAAACGTTTTCATTATATTTAAATTTTTTGGACAGGGGTCTGTATTTATTTGTATGACAAGAGCAGAAGTTTCCTTCACAAGTTTGTATTCAAGCTCTTGTTTTGAAATTCTTCACACTCTCGTTTGAATTACTTCCTGGTTCAACTGTGCACACAGGAAGTAGAAGAAGGGCAAAAGTTGCATGTACAATCAAGTCGGCTTCCGGACTGTTTAAGGTTTTTTGACACCTTTTACTTCTTAATTTATCCTCTGAGCACAAATATCTTTTGCTAATCATCAATTAAATCTTCAAAGGGAAACTAATATATTTACACAAGATTACTTTATTATGCATGTCTTTACATGAATATATTCACTGACTGACAGGCAGAGATTATGAGATTTAGTTAAACTCATAAAATACATATATTCACAAAATTCTTTACACACCTCTTACACACCTCTTTTAATTATAAAAAAAACCTAAATGGTCACAAACATTAGGAAAAGTAACAATAAATCAATAAATACTTTAGTTAACAAAACAAAACCTTGATTTTAAATGTTTTACTTGACAGAAAAGTAATACAAATGATAGTAATATTGATACAAATGTTTTTTAACAACTTTATTGAACAGAATGGAAGTAAAAACTATACAAATCACAATTTTATAAAATAACATTCAAATATGCCAGAGCATACATATAACATGCATTTTACACAAAAACATTCAAGGCTCTACAACTTTCATATATGCATATGGCTTTATGATTAAGGCTTTTAGAGATCGGAGATTGATTTCAACTTGTTTGATTAAAATGGGGGGAGGGGGATAGAAGATGACGAGATTTTACATTTATGAATGGAGAATTTGCCAAATATATTATAATAAGATTAATTATGAGTTTTTTATTTGTGTCCACATTTTTACTATGAAAGCCAAAAATTATATGTTCAAATTTCAGAGTGAAGTTAGGGTGAATATGCTTTTTGATTAATTGTAAAAACTAAAAAAAGTCTACTCTCAGTAGAATTACAAAAAATATGGTTAATGTTTCTGGGTGTTCTTTGCAAAAGGTACAGTTACGGTAAATTGTTTTAATGTATCTTAGCATGAATTGATTGATTGTTAAAAAAACATCTTAGCATGAATTGATTGATTGTTAAAAAAACATCTTTCATCTTCTTCTTTCATTATTTATCATATATTTTTGGGTCACACTCCAGCCTTTTCTCCAAATACTGCCGGGAACAACAGTATGGAGTCCTATACTGTTCATAATTAAATAAATAAATATTTAATTAAATAAATAAATATGGCATCATGCAAATACACAATCAAACAATAAATCTCTTATAAATATATAAAAAGATCATGAAATTGTGAAAAACCTGCACACTGATTTTAAATTAGCCATTATATTATTCAATATATTTCATTTTACTTTAAAAACCTGTTCATTATTTTAAAACAGAGTTTTAAATTATAATTCTGTCTTTTTTCAGAGCCTTGGATTTCAAAAACAATATTTTCCAAAGTAGCTTTGTTTTTATTTCATGTTGCTGTTTTTCACAATGGCGTATTTATTTCATGAAGAGCTTTTTCAGGAGAATGGGTCTGTCTGTCAATCAGTGAAAGTGGGCGGGATCTAAACGCTCATTGGCTTATCCATGGAAATCGACTCATATTCCTCGATACCCGCTCAGCGGTGTTCCAGTCAGAGAGATTACATGTTTCAGCGATATCCGGGCGGCTTTGCTGACATTAGAGATCAAATAGAGACAAACAGTCTGTCTGCTGCAGGAAACATGGACAACTCTGTTTTTGTAGTTTGAGGGTTTGTGTGGACCAAACCACAAAGGAGCTCCGGTCGTCCACGTCTATAAGTCCCCCGTTGAAACACTCCTCATTCTTACGCCATTCAGTCAGAGCTCACATCGTGCCTGATGTCGGCTCGCAGGAGGCGAGCTGGCGGACCGACAGTCAGACCAGGCAGCTGCCCAAAGCGGGACAAGCCTGCTGAGGCCTCCTGAACCTTTTGATATTTTTCTATTTTCATTGAGACAATGATTATAATCAGGTCCTCTGATTTTATTTTTCCCTCTCAGGGAAAATGTTGAACGTTTCCTGCGATGACGTTTCTGATATATTAACACTCTCCATGTGCATTGTACATCCATGCATTGTTACTGAGATAAGCACAACTCCATTAGCCTGATAGCCTGTGGCTATCAGGCTAAAAACATTAGCTGATAGCTCCTCCCACACGCGGCATGTTGCGTTCATGGAAACTCCAGTTCATAGAAGCTTAGTGGAACTCCAACAGCCACCCAGCCTAACTTAGGCCACTACTAGATGTTCATGAGAAGATGAAAATTTCCAAACCGACCACAAAATCACCCGAACTATGCACACTCGCCCAAAGCCCCTTTTATCCGCAAATTTAGAACCAAAACTGCCAATTTCTGGTAACACTGTGGATGTGTTGAGGTGCATACTCCCCCCAGTGTTGAGGGGTGTGCATTGCGCCGTCACGTTTGGTGAAGCATCTTCGATCGATGTAGTCAGGGTGCTGCTGCTCATGTCGAGGGAAAGGATTAGCCAATCACAAAAGTGTCTCCGCCTTGTCTAGATTGATTGACAGATAGACCCATTCTGCTGAAAAAGCTCATTATGAAATAAATAAGCCATTGTGAAAAACAGCAACATGAAATAAAAACAAAGCTACTTTGGAAAATATTGATTTTGAAATCCAAAGTTCTGAAAAAAGACGTAGAATTATAATAATATTCCACATGAATAAAATGAATATTTTAAAATGCTGTTTTAAAATAATGAACAGGTTTTTAAAGCAAAATGAAATATATTGAATAATACAATGGCTAATTTAAAATCAGTGTGCAGGTTTTTCACAATTTCATGATCTTTTTATATATTTATGAGAGATTTATTGGTTGATTGTGTATTTGCATGAGGTCACATTTATTTTTTTAATTAAATATTTATTTATTTAATTATGAACACTATAGGACTCCATACAACAGGGTCCCAGTAGGTTTTGGTACATGATACATACAAATGGTATCCCTTCACAACGTTGAAATAATTATGTCAAAGACTTAAAAAGCAACAAATATAAGATCAGAAGGTGCAAAGACAGCTACAGCTACCAGTGTGCCATGGGAAATTGCCCTCATTAACTGATCTAAAAACATTTCCCATCGCCAGGATATCAGCTCTTTGTTCATCTAAACAGACCCTGATAAAACATTGAGAAGTAAGGAATATGAAAGATCATGAAATACTTTTTTTTTTCTTTGTGTTTATTTGATTCTATCAAAGACATTTTGATAAGAATGACGGTACAGTGATTTAGCCGCAGCTTCAGACGTTTTCTGAAAGGCCCGCCCCTTTAACTGTCTCCACCAATCATTCTTGGAGGCTTAATTACACGTCATCAATCTGACCAATCAGAAGTGGTTAAAGTCTTCACTTCCTTGTTCTGATTCTGCTCAAAAAGTCGCTCGTTTCCAATTAAAACCCTAGCTAAAGCTCGTCTTCAGCGGTGTAGCTTTCCACAGAATCCGGTGTCAGACCGTGGAACAAGTGAACAAAACAATGAAGCTCAGAGAAGAGAGTTTGTCTTCGTTCGGCGGCTGTTTGCACTACATCTCCCATGATGCATTCGGTTACAGTGACAGCGTCTCAGCGCACAATGAGTCTTACTTGTTAAACGTCTTGAAACCACAACAAACACACATAAAACAGTTTTAAATCTTCTAAATTACCTTTTATTACATCTTTTAGAAAAAAAAACAGCTGGAGCTTCCAGCTTTTTCTGCCACAATTATCACAAAAATGCATGTGAGATTGTGGAGGGGCTGTAGATCAATACAGACTATGAGTTTCTCCTCTTTTTTTTGGGGGGGGATGCTGGTGTGCCGCAGGATTTTTGTCAAGGTTAAAGTGTGCCGTGGCTCAAAAAAGGTTGAAAAACACTGATCTAAAACACATCTCGGGCCACAGTGAGGCTGGAAATGGTCGCCAGGTCACAGGTGACCAAGTCTGAGCAAATGAACTGAACCTGTTCTTTAACAGATTTGATTCTCCCCAACCCCCAGTCTCTATCCACATGACCCCCTCTTCACAACTTTCCATCTTAGGCGTCTCCTCCCAGCTGCAGCTGTTAACGCCTCAGCACCAAGCAGTCCATTCTGCCCTTCCTCCAACTGAAGCAAGGGAACCTCCCCAACAACTTACAGCTCCAGACCAGCCTCTGTCCAACCACCCTCTGCCTCACCCTGAACCAGGTTAGGATGGAGTAAAGGAGAACAAAGCCAGGAAGGCAACAAACCCTGCCAACATCAACTCCAGGCTCCTATATGTATGCAGACCAGCTCTGTGAGGTGGTGCTGTTCATATTTAACATGAGCCTCAGACTGGAGAAGGTACCAGTCCTCTGGAGGACTTACTGCCGGGTTCCGGTTCCAGAAATACCTAGTCCTACGGAACTGCTCCACTATGGAGAGGATATCTGTGAGAGCAAGACAAAGGAGCTGGTCCTGGACTTCAGGAGGTCCTCACCATCACAGTCACCGGTGAACATCCAGGGTTCAGACATTGAGGTCGTGGACACTTTTAAATACCTGCCTGTTCACCTGAACAACAGACTGGACTGGTCCAACAACACGGATGCTGTGTACAGGCAGGGTCAGAGTCAAGGTTTTTTTTTCCCCGCTTCCGGGGTTAAGGCAAGACGCGTGGTCGCGGCTCTCTGCGGATACTATCTTCAAATTACTTAAGAAGTTGATTTTTCTCCAAAAAGAGACCTGACCATGCCCCCGAAGAAACCCCAGGAATATGAAGAGCTCAAAAAATCTCTTGACATTATTCAAGAAACGCTGAAAAGTTTTATGGATCAAGTGTCGGCTAAGCTAACGCCACTCTGGGAGATGATGGAAGAGTTCCGAAGATTTCGGGCTCAAAACGAGCAGGGAGAAAACCGGGTCGAGATTCTGGAGAAAAGACTGAACGATGTGGAACAGCAAGTAAGGATGAATAATGTCATTCTCACTGGAGTACCAATCAAGCCTCGAGCGAAGCTGAATTCAGCTGGAGCTAGCACTGCTAATGCTAGCGCTAGCGTAGCTAGCAGTGCTAATACGGAGACCGATGCGTCGCTGGAGCAGCAAATACATTCATTTCTCACATCTAAAGGGATTTGCCTGGATCTCAATACCATCGAGACCTGCCACCTGCTCCCCAGGAGAAAGGAGACGGATAAACCAGCGATCCTCATCAGGTTTGTGAATCACAAACACAAGCTAGCTCTGATGAACCAAAGGAAAAACCTGAAAGGTTCGGCTGCTTATCTGAACGACCATCTGACCAGGAGGAATGCTGAAATCTCAAAACATGCACGGCTTCTCAGGAAGCGTAAGCAGATTGAGAACACTTGGGTTAAAGGCTGCAGGATTTACGTCAAACCACTCGGTCCAGAGGACCGGACCAAGGTTCTGGTCGTGAACACCAGGACTTTGAGAAGTGTTTGATCACGGTCGTCTGAATCAACGTGGAGTAATAAATCAAAGAGCCAAATAATTTCAAGAAATATGACACCTGGAATCATCACTTTCTCCATAAGTCTGACGTCACCTGAATAACAGCAGAGAGTTCTGACCTGCAGACAACTTGACCTCAACTTTCACCGCAGCTGATATCAGCTGAAGAAGGATATGGACCTGAATCTAATGTCTGCAGACATAACATCGAAGAGAACTGTAAACTGTTTTGAACCCAGAAGATCGGCTGTTATCAGTAAAAGAAGAAATACCAACCTTGGACAATCGACAGATTATGGACCCTTTTTATTTTTTTCCCTTACAGCATTACCTTATTATAAAAAATAAAAATATTTAAAAAAAGTAAAACAAATGATTAATCACTTATTGAAAATTGTTAAATTGATTGACTTTTGATGATATTACTTCACTTGCTCCTAAAATTGATAAAATGATTCAAAAATCTTTCCTAATGTAGCATAACTTTGCACATGTTTTTAACTTTTGATACTTGATGAAATTTTGCTATGATAACTCCTGAAACAGTGTTGCGTCTATTTTACTGATATAGTATTATGTTTTAAAGCATATGAATGACTTTTAAAAGTAACATAATTTGCATATATTTCAGATGCTGCATTTGCCATGTTGATTTCTAAAGTTATTTTTGACGTAGTACTTAAGTAATTCATCTTTGGCATGTGCTTTATTGATACCTTATGATTCTTAATTCTGTCTGATAAAACCTAGGAACCGGATATTGATAAATCATGAAATAAAATGGTTATAGTATAACGGGGTGGGATTATATAAGTTCGCTTCTTTCCACTCCCTTTCAAGCAATTTTTATTTATTATGTCTAATTAGCCTAAGTTTGATTAGTTACTGTATGAATGTATAACTGATGATTATATTGCTTTTGTGTATTACTCCTATTTGATTGCTTGAAATAAACCATTTCAAATCAAATAAAAAAAAATCAAAAACCTTCACCTGCTGAGGAGACTGAGGTCTTTCAGCGTGTGCAGACAGCTGCTCAGGACCTTTTATGACACTATGGGGGCCTCAGTGGTCCTTTATGGAGTTGTGTGCTGGGCGGGGGGCAGTACAGACAGAGACAGGATGAGGCTAAACAAACTGGTTAGGAAGGCCGGCTCTGTCCTGGGCTCCACACTGGAGTCCATGGAGGAGGTGGCGGACAGGAGGATGTTGGCTAAGCTAACATACATCATGGATACCCCCTCCCACCCCCTGAACCAAACTGTAGAGGCGCTGACCAGCTCCTTCAGCACCAGACTGTTACCCCCACAGTGCACAGTTCATTCCTCCCCACAGCCATCAGACTGTTCAACACCGTGTTACAGTGACACTCCATGGACCCAGGGGTGTTTCTTCTTTCTTTCACTCATTTATTCATTTACTTTTGTTGCAGTTGTTGCTGTTTTAAATTGTTTTAGTTCCTAGACGGTTGTTTGTTTGGTGTGTACTTTATTACTTACTAATATTTGTATAAAAAAGTTTTACATGTTTTTACAGTTGATCACGTTTGCAGTGGATCACACGTTTTTTACACTTTCACAGCTGTATTTATTTAACATTTTTTCATTTATTAAATTAGAAAGTCATTTTTGATGCCTTTTTTGATGTTATTTATGAATGTCATTGTTGCTGCCACAGATAAATGAATTTCCCCATCGTGGGATTCATAAAGTCATCTAATCTAATCTAATAATGTTTACTGATGGGTGTTAATACCCCTAATTTACAATCTTTATGTTTGAACTTATTCAATTAATTTTTTTTTATTTCTTTTTATTTCCATGAAACAGCAAAAACACATGTTCTTATACATCAGAAATGAAATGGGGAAAAAAGACGATATATATATATAGAGAGAGAAATAGATATATCTATGTGTCTTTCTCTGTCTCTCTCTCTCTTTTTCTCTCTCTCTGTCTCTCTCTCTCTCTCTCTATATATATATATATATATGCTTAATAGCATAAAGGTTTACGTGTCTTTTCATCAAAGCATTCAAAATAAAACAGACACTGGCAAGTTTGTGTCCTTATTGTATCCTGTGTCATGATGATGTCATTTTCTCATCTATTCTACAGCTGTAACATTTAAATTTGGTTTTATTTTAGGTGATGGCTGAGGAAAAACCATGGGCTCTATTTTCTGAGGTGGGCGGCGAGGGTTACCTGGAAGGCGTCATTGGCATAATGAAACAGCACTTCCAGCTCATCTGCCATAAAGACTTTTTGATGAATCCACTTGAGTATGGCCCCAAAATCCAGGCCTTGTTTGTCTGGAACTGCCACCCTTCAGCTGAACCGTCGTTGCTGACTTCCTTGCCGTCCCTGAAGGCGGTTGCCAACGGAGGAGTGGGCATCGATCATCTGGATGTGTCGTACATCAACAGCCTTGGAGTGAAGGTGACCAACACACCGGGGGTGGTGAGTGCTGCCACTGCAGACATGGCCATGGGTTTGCTTCTGGCATCTGCACGGAAGATTGTTGAAGGTGAAGGGAAACTGGAAATTGATCATTTCTCATTTTTATTCTTCAATACCTCTTCTGTAAGGGTGAGGACAAAAGATTGTTGGTTTCCACCTCTACAGGTCACTTAATTTCTATTGATCCCAAGACCACATATTTACCATCAAGCCTGATGGGAGTTGAAGTATCAGGATCTACTCTGGGAATTATTGGAATGGGAAACATTGGATACAAAATTGCTCAGAGGGGCAAAGGCTTCGACATGCGCATTCTATATCACAATAGAACAAGACGGTAACAATGATCAATGTTTAACAATGTGAACCTGAAATCCATCTATAGATCCAAACAAACACATTTGTAAACGTTTTGTTCCGTTGTTCCTCAGGTGTTTGGAAGATGAGGAGGCTGTGGGGGCGATTTACTGCAAGAACATGGACGACCTACTGAAAGAGTCTGACTTTGTTGTGCTAGCGGTCAATCTGAGCCCTGAAACCAAACACCTGATTGGTCATAGAGAGCTGGCCCTCATGAAAGACACAGCTACACTAGTCAACATCAGCAGAGGTGGGGATTAGATCTGATTTCATTTTTTTGCAACCATATTTACTTTAATATGGGACTCAACAGGTTTGGTTGTAGACCAGGAGGCTTTGCTCAACGCTCTCCGATCTGGAGTTATTCAAGCAGCAGCTTTGGATGTGACTTACCCTGAACCGTTACCAAGGTAACAACACATTTGACATCTTGAGGTTTATTTAAACGGATTAAAAAAACAAAAGCAATGATGGAATAGAAGTGTCATGTGAATGGGCTTTGCTGCTTGCTTTGTGCAGAGATCATCCACTCCTCAGCCTTCCCAATGTGCTCCTCACTCCCCATGCAGGGACCAACACTAACACCACAGTGAGAAAGATGGTGCAACTGATGGTAGAGAACGCTGTCGCTGTTGTAAAAGGTAGTCAGGTTCCCAATGAAGTCAAGCTTTAGAAATGCTATCATGATAATACATGGAAATTATAGAGCAAAAAATTAGTTTAGCATTATGGGGTTTTTAAGACTGATTATTTGAGGCTGCCCCATGGCTGGAAACGGGGCTGCCGGAGCCTATCCCAGCCACTTGTGGGTGAAGATAGGGGGCACCCTGGACAGGTCGCCAGTCTGTCGCAGGTTGTATTACGTTATGTCTTTAAATTTACAGCTGTCATAGAGTTCTCATATAAAACGAACATGGCCAAGAGCTGTATCAATAGATGTTTTCAAATTACTAAGCCACTGTAAACAGTAGGACTAAGAAGCAGGAAATCTAGGTGTCGGTAAAGAGTGGCTTTATACATTCTATCTCATTTATGTTTTTTTTCTTGTATATTGTTGTAAATTACTCAGTTGCGCATCTGTCAACATATTCAATTGTAATCTGTAGAATCACAGGTTTTCTTTGTGCTTGAATAAATAAACAAAAAGACAAAAATGTGAGTCCAAGATCTCCTTTTTAATGTGACAAATGGGTTTTACCATATAAACTATTATATCATGCAATTTACCGCACAATACTATGTACAATGAACTAACATTAACCTTTTTTTAATTAATAAATTACACACTGAAAAATATGGAAGAATACTGGGGGTATTCCAGAAAGCATGTTTAAACTACCCCAGGGGTCGGCAACCCATGGTTTCAGAGCCACATGTGGCTCTTTCATCCTTCTGTTGTGGCTCCCTGTGACTTTGGAAAATAATGAGTATTTTATAAAAATTCAAATTTATTTTAGTTTGTTCATTTTTCATGGCATTTCAAAGGTGCTGCTGGCTCCGTGCGAGGCACGTGCCACGTAAAAAACAGCTTCCTTGGTGGGCTCGTGTTTGTCGGGCGAGGGCTGCGGAGCTGATAACAGGAGGAGACACGCGGGGCGGCTTCAATAAACACTCTGGGTCTGGAGTGATTTTCTGCCGGGGGCTTGCCGTGGCGCAGAACGGGGAGCGGCTTTCTGGTGACGGAGAGTTTGCGCCGGTGTTTTGGACTCCCGTGTGCGGTGATGTGTGTTTCAGAGCAGGGGAGCTCGTTGCGTCGGTTGCGATTGACCGGTCATCTTCGGGGACGTGGGGGAGATTGAAGGGGAAGAGAGTGTTTCTTGAAAATCCACCAGCCAATCAAAATCCTCACCGAAAAGTACAGGACTTGATTGACATGCAGAATGGCCAATCGGAAATCCTCTGATACATACGTCACTGCAGACGGGAGTTTAAATGCACTCAGCGCAAACTCTGCCTTCAGAACGTCTTTTTCTCCCCGCGGCACATCATGTCCCCGGTAGAAGTCCAGCAACCGGAGTTTATTAAAGCCGCCCCGCGTGTCTCCTCCTGCTATAAGCTCTGCAGTTCTCGCCCGATAAATACGAGCTCATCAAGGAAGCTGCGAGGCGCGCGCTTCGTACGGAGCCAGCAGCGCCAAATGCCTCACAAGATGCCACGCTGCCCGCATTGCACCGTTTACAGCAGAGCATGAATACGATGGTCGCTGCTTTCTGTCTTTGTAATAAAACGCCTCATCTGTTAATACAAAAGTATCTTTATGTAAACTCACTGTGTAGTTTTTAATCATCAGTACATAAACAATAATGTTGAAATAAACATGAAGATGAAAAGAAAGAAGTACTTTTTTTTTATCTTTTCTGGCCCGCATTCTACACTTATGTCTTTGAAAATCGATCGCGATCGACGTAATGAGCACCCTTGATATAATATATACATGCATAATATATATAATGATGTCAAAACGGGTTGTGGCTCCGGGTGCTTTTTTTTCCATTAGGGGCGGTCCCAAATGGCTCTTTGAGTAAAAAAGGTTGCCGACCCCTGAACTACCCTGACTTTAAGCCTGAACTCTGGCTGAAATCTGCCTGCACTTGCTTACTCTGGGTATGTCGGTTCCAAAAGACCGGATATGAGTTGGCGTAATTACGCTCGACTTGGTAACCCTGGGTTAATGCACGTGCATGTCAAGTACATAAAGACATTCTCATTGGATCGCCGATATCCGGAGTTACCATAGAAACGCGACGAGAACAAAAGAGAGCGCTATACTTTTGCGACGGTGTCTGAGATTTAAATGACGGTGTGTGAGGATTATACGTCCATTAAAAAAGTAACACGGCTGCATCATCAGCAAAAGAAAGAGTTTCTGCTTGGAGAAAAAGAACGGACAAAGTAAACTTAAGAGTTTCAATCTCATTTCTATTTTCATTGTGACGCATATAACTTATCCAACTTCAATGAATTACTTCTATTGGTATCAGGTAATTGAGATAAATTTATTCAACCTAACTTTCTTACGTCTATAAAACTCAATAATTGTTTATACAACTCAAATTTACATATTTATCTAACTAAATGTAATTTTACTCCAATTAAATGTTTGTCCATCTTAATTTATTGTACTTCTTGAACTCTCCTATGTCTGAGTTTGTGCCTGCAGATATTCTCATTTTATAACAATAAAATGATTGAAGCAAAATGGAATTGTATCACGATTCGAGATGTAGTTTAAAATTTCTCTGACTTTGACATTACATCACCAAGAAGAAGGGGCTGCTAAATAAAATCCTCATAATCCTCTCCCTTCTTCACTCATGGTGCAGAAAGAATTAAACATAACAGGACAAATAACTCGGCAAAACACAGTAAAACAACTAAACACAGTTGGTCAAAAAGCCACAGTTAAACCCAAATCCGTCCAGACAGGCAAAGGGAATGGTATCCCACAATTCCTTGCGGTGCCGATCTAACAGCAGCACCAAAGTTACACCTACTTAAATGAATTAATTTGAATTAAGGTAAAATAACTGTCTGATAACTACATGTTATTTTTAAGCTGAAGTTTATCTTTCCAACATCCATATGTGGTCTTATCACCCTCTCATGGTGGAATAAGTATTATCTGAGCTTCTTCATCCACTAAATCATCTTCAAATGGACACGCCATGCTGCTTCACCTCTCTGTAAACAAAGTAACCTTCAACTAAACCTGCTCCAGACCAGGTTATGTTCAGAGCATGAGTTGCCATGGCAACTTGACACACCCTGAAACATACCTCCATTTTTGGAACCAAAAGCTGAGGTTATCAACTTCCTTAGCCTCAAAGTTTCCGTGGTAACTAGCATAACCTGCTTATTGGAATACCCCCCTGGAGGGGAAAATATTAGAAACAATAAAAAATAATGTAAGCAGTAAAAAAAGCACCAAAGGCAGAGAACAATAAAAGAAAGGTAGAAAGACTTTGAATATGTTCTTTTTTTATTTAGTAAAATAAACAATTTACATTTTAAAAATTCATGTGAAAGTGGGGTTATTTTTTTTTCTATGAAGTAAGTAGTGTATGCAGTAATTTTCCAGAAAGATTTTTTACAACCACATCAAAAAGAAGATAAAACAAGTTACAAATATTAAAGATAGAAGCAGAATATCCAACAAAAAACCCAAATCTAAATAAAAGCCTGCTGAAATAAAAAAGTCTTATGATTTGAATGCCTCAGTCTTGTCAATGACTGTACAATCCTTGAATGTCTTGTATACAGTCAATGGTAGAAGCAGAGTCAGGGTGTTCCAGAGTTTGGCTGCCATTGCTTGGAATGTCATATCCACTCGAGTTTTAAAATGCGTGTGGGGACAACAGTTTCTATCATGAAAAGAAACAAACGGAAAAAAAGATCACACAACAGTAAAATTCATAGTTTATTAAAAACATTAAATGAACCCTGGAGAAAATCTGGGCTTTAAAGTTAATTTGACACATTTTGCTGCTGCAAGCTACGGCTACTATTACTACTACTACTAACAACAACAACAACAACAACAACAACAATAATAATAACTATTATTATGTAACACTCTACAGTTCATTTAGTCTTAAGATAATTGTCGTGGGTTGACTATGGAACACAAATGAACAAATGAACAACCAATTAAATCAAAATATGTTCTTTAACCATAACAATTCATAGATCCCAGTCACACTCCATGAATGGCTCTCCCGATATTTACATATAAGTCTGTGCATGCGTGTACAATGACACTCTATTGTCCATCTAGCGTCCTCCACCTGTACGCGCGGAAGCGCTCCAATATAATAATGATGATAATCCTCCATCTGAAGTTTGTCTGCGGGTAACAAATGGCCCAGCTGTGAAATCTAACTCTGTTTCAGCCTCAGCCATTTCTGCTGCTTTGTGTCTTAGTAACTTTTTAGAAATTATAGAAGTAATACATACATAAATCACCCCACACACCCACGAAAACAAATTACAAAAAGGATAAATTAAATCCCCATACTGGCCACCATATGTAACACTCTACAGTTCATTTAGAGTCTTAAGATAATTGTTGTCAATGTATACAAAACATATCCGTCCTCTCAACTGTCCTAAAACTTTCTCCATCAACCGTTGAAATGTTGCCGCTGTGTTCCGCAATCCGAAAGGCATGCATTTGAATTAGAAAAGGCCCAGGTGTGTTGTAAAAGCAGTGACTGGTTTACTACTGTCGTTCATCTCTACCTGCCAATAACCTGCCTGGAGGTCTAAGGAGCTAAACAAGAGGCGCCTTCCAGTGACTCCAAGATGTCATGAACAAGTGGCATAGGATATGCGTCAGGCAGGGTCTTGGCATTGATCTTCCTGTAATCCACACAAAACCGGCAGGATCCATCAGGCTTGTTCACTAGGACTACAGGAGATGACCAGGCCGACTGCGATGGCTCTATGATGTTTTCTTGCAGCATTTTTTCTACATGTTCCTCGATCACCTTCTTCTTCAAAGGAGAAATTCTGTAAGCTCTACTTCTGACTGGTACATCATCCTTTAAGAAAATAGTGTGTTTTTCCACATTGGTCTTCCCTGAAACTCCTGATGTGACTGTAGGCCAATCATCAATCAGAGTTTTAAGCAACTCAGGAAAATCTGTGTCATAGGTCACAGAGTCCGGCGTGGTGGTGGCTGCCCAACACGGAGGAAGTTTTCCGGGCTGAATAGCATAGTAAAGCTGAACTGTTGGCAAAGAGGGCTTGGCTGAGTAGTGATCTCTGGACCGCACTTGCATTGGCGAACCGAACTTGTGATACACATAACCTTGGTCAGATCTTAAGCCGTATGAATTCTTAGCCAAATTGAAAATGGCTCCGGATCTTGAAAGAAAATCCAAACCCAGAATTAAAGGAAAGGCAAGGTGTACATCTTCCATTTTATGGACAAACATTGGCCACTGTCCCACTTGTCCTTCCAAACAAATGGTCTTTTTACCAAGGGCTTGATGCACTGTTCCATCCGCCATGACAAACCATTGTCTTTCAGCAGGTTGAATGCTTTCTTCGTTCCGAGCTAATTCTCTCCATAGACCATTCCTCATCAATGTAAACGTGCCCCCAGTGTCCACTACAGCCTCAACTTTCACCCCCCGTATGGTGATTGGGATCATTAAAAGTTTAGGCTCACGACCTTTCTGTGGGTTCTGTTTTCCCACTGTGACCCCTATTGCTCCCTTTGGCATCATTTTCCGGTCAGTTTGTCTTTTGGGTGGTCTATCAGCACCAGCATGCACCTTCTGCCAGTAGTCTTTAGCTCCTGAACAGTCCTTCTCCACCATTGAACCTATTTTCACCAGCTGGGCTACCGATGAAACGGTCCCACGCAGACAGCTGGCCACCTTGGGGTTGATGTTATTAAGTATCCGCCGAACTATCTCTTCCTCTGTCATGTCTCGTTTCCACTTCAGACACAAAGCCCTATAGTCATAGGCAAAGTCACGTAAACACTGCTCCGGCCTCTGCACAGTTGTTCTTAATTGCTCTTCCACTTCACTTAAATAATCAGTTGGCAGAAAAGTGGATAAAAAAGCCTCCTTAAATGTCAACCAATCATGCACAACAGTTTTAGTGGCTTTCCACCAGCTTAAAGCAGGTCCCTTCAGAACCGCGGACAGGGCTCCTAAGAGTTCATGATTTGATAAAGGTCTAAGGTCAAGATAGTTTTCACACTGTTCAATGAAATTCAGCGCATCCGAGGTCTGCGGACCACCGAACGTGGGAAAATCCAACCGAACGGGAGATTTGGAGTAAAAGGAGGTTGCACCAGACTGACTTATTTGGTGTGAGTGAATGACAGGCTGTGGGTGTTACAGTGTAATCTGTTTCGGTGGATATGGCTACTGTTTGCCGAGGTAGAGGGGTACTAAAAGTTCTAAGTTTCTTTAGTTGGCTCTGCCATTTCTCATCCCTTCGCACTAAACAGTTCACCACATCCTTCTCTAGTTTTTCTATGCTGGACATTAAAGTTTTTTCTAGCTTAGAAAAGCTGATGTCCACATACTCCCTGAAATTACTTTCTCGGTTGAGAGAGCTTGTGACAAATGCTCTGAAAGTTTCTTCTAATTCCTTCACGTGATCTTTAGGTGCTGCCATCTCCTGAGTTACATTGTCATTCTCAGTTTGACAGTTTTGTTCTTGTGTATGAGCTTCTGTCTCAGCACCTTCAACCCCAGCATCATCATTCACATCATCCACTTCATCATCCTCATTATCACCCGGTACGGACCCTTCATCCTCACTGTTATGCAGGTATAAGGTACATAATAATGATGATAATGACAGATAATGGAGCGCTTCCGCGCGCACAGGTGGAGGACGCTAGACGGACAATAGGGTGTCATTGTACACGCATGCACAGACTTATATGTAAATATCGGGAGAGCCATTCATGGAGTGTGACTGGGATCTATGAATTGTTATGGTTAAAGGACATATCTTGATTTAATTGGTTGTTCATTTGTTCATTTGTGTTCTATAGTCAACCCACGACAATTATCTTAAGACTAAATGAACTGTAGAGTGTTACAATTATTATTATTATTATTAATAATAATAATAGGTGGGGTGTGGGTACCGGATGTTCTCGGGTTGCCGTATGTTCTCGGGTCCTTCGGGGTCCTTCCAATGAGTTATATCACTAGAGGAGACATCACGAGGAGAGCACCGCCAAGTTGGTGAGGTCAAGTTTTGAAGACTAAACCACATTTAATAAAGAGCTCTGTTTTTACTTTCAATCACTTCATTATGTGAAAAAGAAGAATGGCTTGAAATTGCTTAGTTTTGTTCAGAAATACAAACTTCACGAGTACCCCTAACTTAACTAGTATTAGACTATTTAGATTTTTTCTATGTTCCTTTATTTTATTTTACTTATGTTTTTATTTATTTGTGTGTTATGTTCATTGTTTCTTTTTTCCCCCTCTATTCTTTATTTTCTATGTTAATATGTTATGTTTGGCAATGGTGACTGATCTTCGAGGCAATATTGATTACATTGTTATTGTTCGTTGTTAACGTTAATGTATGATACCGCAATTGACGTTAACTCATTGGTCGTGGCAACTTACAGCCAATAAAATAGTGTGACGTCATCATTGGTCGAAGGACCCCGAAGGACCCCGAGAACATACGGCAACCCGAGAACATCCGTTACCCACAGGGGCTAACCCCCAGGCCGCTACACTATTATACATTGGTAAACAAACAAACAAACAAACAAACAAACAAACAAATAAATAAATAAATAAATAAAGCTTCAACGCGGACAAATTGACCATTTTATTTCTAAAGGGTGTTTTGGCTACTAGCCTGACTAAAAAAAAATCTAAAAAATAATGTTTTGTTCCTAGGTGGGGGTAAACTAATAATAATCTGCACATGCTACTACAACACCAATATATTTGAAGGTTAGAATACTTTCTAATGATTTTAGATTTTCTTAAGTCAGCTTCGTCAATGAATTATAGTCAGGCATTCCTGAAGTATGCCTAAACTAGTTTCAGTCCTCAAAGTCTTCACGAACGGAATCAACAGAATCAGGCATGGAAACTTGAGGAAGCGTGTGCTTAGATATTACAAATTTTCAGTTGTGATTAACGTACTCCTAGATACTTTTTTTTAAAAGTAACTCTCTGGTTTTGTGTCAGCTCCCTGTTCGGCATCATGTTTGTTTCCTCGCAAGACTCGCCTCCTGTTTTCAAAGATTTTACCCTCGTCATGGTGAGTTTTTGTTTCACTTTTTGGCAAACGCTTCTCTCTCTGCTGCAAGCAGTTTTACTGTGTATATTACTATCTGTGTAAGTCTAAGTCTGTGTTACTTACTTATTTTTTTTTTTTTTTACTTTTTTCATAGCTGTAATTGGTTCCAGTCAGTTAGTTTGTAGATTGATTCTTTATTTGTTGTTGTTGAACTCTAACAAATAACATCAGTAAAATTGTAATACATTCGAGTAAAAGGGTGTCGTCAGAGGGAGGATGTAGCTCCTCTGCGATTTGATGCCCATGCAGAAAACACCGGGGTCTGGTCTGTTGTGATAAATGGACTTGGCCATTATCATGACATTTCTTAATTGGTTAAACCAAGTCACGTGTGTATTAACAAATTCCATCACTTTAGATAATTTTCTCTACCAAAACTAAAGATTTTTAGGTTTAATTGAAGATTGCTATTTTCTGACATTTAATTGTATTAATAATTTGGTTCCTAACACCTCTAGAATGATAAATGCATGGACATAATATTATTTTTCAAGTTTTTGCCATAATGTTTCATAAACTACGGTGAAATACTACATTTTAAAGTTCTAGCTAAGTTGTTTTGATTTGAAAAAGGCATTAAAATGTGCTGTTTTATTCAATTGTGATGTAAAAGAGTTTTCAGGCCTTCTGAAAGCCTTTCACCTCACAGTAGTAGCCGTCTTCCATATTTGTCCTGTTTCTTTGGGTGTCCCCTTAGCCGGCTGTTTCTGTTGGTAACGTGGGTCAGCTGGCGGTCGACCTCATCGTGTCTACACTTAACATGAGGAGAGTGGGTTACATGCACACAGACTGTCTCATCCCCATGGCTGGAAACAACCCCTACAGCTCCTGCAAAGAGGATGCAGAGGAGCTGCACACTCCTGCTGAGGGTAACATGGGTTCAGCAAAGTCTGTCTGATTGATACGTTTTCTATGCTGCAAATGTTGTTCCGTTGATTCGTGTTGACAGTTTTTTGGGTGACTTGGTTTAAGGGTTTATGGGATAGTTTTGTTTTTCGTGTACAAACACCCTTTTATGTGACAGTCTGACAGATTTTAATATTTCACTGTATTGTGTAGAGCAGCGGTCCCCAATCTTTATTGCACCACGGACCGGTTTGATGTCTGGCAAAATTCTCACGGACCGGTATGTTATATGTGGCGGACACACGCTGCAGCAACGCTACAATAGAGGCAGAGACACGCGATAAGACGTAATCTGCACTTTTATTTTGACACGCTAAACATTGTACATCGCAAAGGTGTCATCATCCTCTCCCCTTCCCACACTCGTGGTGCTAAAGAGAAGTAAACACAACGGGAAGAAATAACTAAGGGTGAAACAACATAACTGCCAGATGAAAGGACCCGTAGGCAAAAAGAAACACCAAAGCAGGCAAAGGGGATTGATTTAATTCCCTGTGCTGCCAGCTCCGACAGTAACCCCTGCAGCCTGCGGAACTCCGACAGCAGACCAAACGTGCACGTGACAGACACTACAGTACAACAAAGTGATAAGACTTGCATGAAAACGCTGGTATTTTCTAAACATTACAATAAACAAGAATTATGACATGAGCAACGTTCTCTCTGCCGGCAACACTCTCTGGTCGCTATTATTATAACATTTAAACATGCCTTCAAAATAAGTGCATGGAAAATCCAACTCACCACAATGCTGAATGGTTCGAGGGAATCTCCCATTGGGATAAATCCCTATTTTTAGTAGGACTCCTGATACTGTTGATTAAATGTAGCTTTCTTATTTTGGGAGTGGAAGGCTCCTCTTCTGTCTCCTGGCTGGGCCTTTTCCCCTTGGCAAAGAAACTTTCCAAAGACGTTTGTCTTTTACTCATTTTACTAGCTCCTGGGTTTTATTTTATCTGTATCCTATCACATGACCGAGGTCAGCGAATTGGCCTGCATCAAGAGTGACATAGACGGATGGAACAGAGAATCTGCAGTTTTTCAAAATAAAACATCTTTCAGATTCCGAAATAAATAAAACGGAAGTCATGTCAGTTATTTTATTTTTTCTGTGCGGCCCGGTACCAAATGACCGTCCGCGGCCCGGGGGTTGGGGACCACTGGTGTAGACAAAACGTATTTCATAAAAATGTAACGGAATCTGTAAAATAAATCATTTGCAGTTTACACAGCAGCAGAAATGAAGCTGGCAGTTCTCCAGATCAGAGCCCCCATTATTCAGGTAAAGCCGTTTGATTCCCGTCAACATTTACGTGGAATTAGTCAGATTTCTGACTTGTTTATTTACTGCAGACGAGGACCAAACGGTTTCGCCAGCAGCTGGTATCTTGGATCAAAGCGAGCGGTTTCTCCAGAACAATGGTTCTGTCCAGCAGCCATGCCTACCAGAGAGACGACCTGCAGCTTCAGGGGTAATCCTGCAGTCTGACAGCATCCTTGTATATTTTTGTAACCATTTCCAGACATTTCTGTTCTGATGAATCTGTGTGTTCGCCAGTTCTCCTCTTAGGTTCCTGGTCACACCGTCTCTGCTGGGAGTGAGTGCTGATGCTCTGAAGGAGCTGGGCTGGAGGGAGATGGAGCGAACGCCGGCCTTTCCTGGACTAACGGATGCTGAGGCCGAGCCTCGACTCTGCATCCCAGGAGGAGGCATCACAAAAGGACTTTACTCTGACAGGTACTGAGACTCCGACATGACACCTGTACCCATAACTTAAAAAAAGACCTCTTTGCTGTCCTGGTAATTGGCCATTAACTGTTGTTGAACTTTCATTGTTAAATTAGAATTTACTGTAGTTTGGGAATTGAAATCAAAGGAATACAAAAATATAAATTGAGATTCTCTGTTTTAAGAAGAAGGTATTTTGGGTTTAGTGTTTAGCGCTCTATGCAGAAAAGACCTCCAGCCTGAAATCCAGGCTGTAAACACAGAGAGAAAGTCAAAAATTCTTAAAATATGAAAAAACAAAATGGTTTCTTTAAATAAAAATAAATTAAAAAATCTACCAGTAGGTGGGAAAATGGTCTCAACAATAATTGTGGGGGAAAATCGAGTCAGTTGGGCATGTTTTCTTAAACTAAAATGACACCCCCCGTGACAGCTGGCTGGGGATCGATCCACCAACCCTTCGGTTGTTGAACGACCCGCTCAATGGCATCTGAGTTGTTTTATTTTAAGTTCACTGTGGTAATGTACAGAAACTAAAGTAGAAAGAATGTGTCTCTGTCCAAATTTTTATGGTCCCGACTGTAGATCTTAAAAATGTCTGTAGCCATGCGTGAACGCCGGTTTTTAACGTTAAACCTTAAATGTGCATTTATCTTTTCATTTGAAGTTTGCCCATCGCCAAGTTTGTTTTAGACGCAGCTTCAGAGCCAAAAGGTCGCTACAAACCGAGATATTGAATGTAAAGTAGATGGCTATTAAAAGTAAAACATGATATCAGGATGGTTTTTTAAAGCCTGAATTTAAGAAAACATGGCTTAACCTTATTGATTCATTTAGTCTTTTTGTTTAGTCACAAAAAGTTTAGAATAACTTCAGAATGTAACAACTGCAGCTCTTGTTTGTGTCTCTGATCTCATGCTGTGTGTAGTTGTGCAGAGGATCTCCGGCTCGCCGTCTTGCTGCTCTTCTGTTCTGAAGGAGACAACATTCCCGACGCTTTTGCTCTGGTGAATCATCTCAACGACTGGCTTCATCTGCTGGACAACCAGGTTTGAAAGACAGAAAACCTGCTGATATGATGAAGCTCATCCAGTGTAGAGGTTAACAAATATATATGAATTATTTTTCTTATTTCCATTTTTAGGACCAGGAGCCAAATAGCAGATGGAAAATTCCTACTTCTTGGAGTCTTCTGTTTGGAAGTGGAATCCCTCCTGCACTCTTCTGATACACATTTCATTTTCCTCTTTTATTTAACAAATTAAAAGCCTCAAAGCAGCTTTTTCTTTTACACAAAACTCCTCCTGCAGATGTCGAACAACACTGTCAAACATCACTGACCCCTAAAAGATCTCCCTTTTCCTCTAACTTCATTCACATCAGCATGTCAGGAAATGGAAAGCACTTCCAGGATAATATCAATGTTTTCCACAATAAAATATTTTCATGGGAATTGCGTTTGTGATTACATTTCACTCACTTCGTCCCGTCTCCTCCCTCCTAACTGAAAGTGCTTGGCCGGCTGCCATGCTGTATTCCTGGCAGTTCCACCTATGAGTAATTTGATTCCTCACAGGCCGGAATTACGACACAACGCTCGTTCCGTTATCCAGCAGGTTTGTGGATTTCTCTTCCAGCTTTGTTTTAGCTGCTTCCTGCAAAGAGATCATTCCCCACAAAAACTGTGTAGAGTTCAACTCGGAATAAACTACAAAATGTGTGTAAATTAAGCAAATACAAGTTTTATTAGATTACACTAAGGAAAAAAACTTGACATTTCCAAAAGAGAGCAGCTCACAACAGCTGTCATTTCTTCAACATTAGCTCTCCCTCTTATTTTTTTGTCTTTACAAGCAAAAAAATACATCTTTACTCATAATAATAAAAAGAGTACTATGTACATGGTGGAAACACGTCATGCCACTGGTATTTGTGGAAGGAAGCGGTGATTGTCATCAGACAACCCCACATCACCTAAAAAACTTTCAAGTAATTTCTTTAAAAAATAAAAAATAGAACTTTTTTTATTATTATTTATGTTTGAAATAGATTTTTTTTCTCCAAAAATACACATGTGACCAGCATTACAAATTGGCAATGCAGCCTATATTTTCAGTCTCATAAAAGCAAACGAGCATGAAAAACTGCTGGAAGGAAACAAAAAAAAAAAAGTCTTATTTGGATGAGGAAGTAGCACTAAAGGTGTGTTGAGTTGTCTGGAGGTAAACCGCTGGTGTTTGTCTTCAAAGAATGTCAAAGTGTTCTCTGTAAACAGTCCAGTGAGGACCGGTGACAAATATCCCACAAATCTGAAGGTCAGGAGGGCTGCTGCCGATAAAAAAGGAAGAATGGAGTTGTGCTACGTGACGGCTAAAGAGAACAGAAGTGAAGTAGAGAGGAAGAGTGGCTTGGAGGAAGAAGAATGCAGAGGTGAGGAGAGGGTTGGAGTTCCCTGCCGGTGTTGGCTTTGTTGCCGGAGCTGTAGCGGTGTGACTGCAGGTGGCGGAGGTTAGCAGTCGCTGGTTTTCACCCTGTCACCACAAGGAAAGCAGAAGAAGTGTAAGAATAAAAATGAATCAACAGCTATAGATCCAGAGCAATCAAAGACACTCATGCCACGTTTAGCAATCAAGCCAAAGTAGACGTTTCTGTAGAGCAACAGTTCTGCTTTGAGGCTTTTAGCTGCAGTGGAGCAGACACAAACAACTGTAAATGTATTTAAAAAATTAAAAAAAAACTTTGTTTGTTTCAAAAACATGTGTCAGGGATTATAGAATATTCTACCATGGTCCGGTTGAATACTCGATTCTGATTGGCTGCTGGGTATGCATTAAAACCTGATAACCGCACGGTGAAAAAAGAAGTTCGGTCAGCTAGCTTAAACGTTTTGTATCACTGCGCCGGCTTCTTTAAAACAATGATGTGCCACATCACGTAACATATAGTCCGCTTTTTGTGAGAAAAGCGATCCAAATAGGAAAAAAAACAAGAATTAAGGACTAAAAACTGGTTAATATGTATTGCTTTTGTAAGTGACCATGATTTAAGCGGGTTAATGGCCTTCGAAGTGTGCGTTTATTACTTTTTAATGCACTTCGCGTCGGATGGTTCAGGCTTCCACGGCGTGCGTTACCCTTACTTATCCAACAAATATGAGGCTTCTTTTTGGTTTGCCATTGAGTGTGTATGAGAACTGGACCGAGCGAGCGTGACGTCATCCATAGAAAACAGTGGGTTTACTTCCAGCTCCGGCTAAAAGAAGTCACGCACGCCGCCATGTTGGAACCAGACCATATCAGTAAGCTGTGATTGATTCGAGTCGGTCTGATTCAACGTTACTATGGCAACCACTCTCACCAATCAGGAGTGAGCTTGTTGGAAGTCAACACCTCTACCAATGCCACAATTGCAATGTTCGATATGAGATCATATACTTTTATTGAGGCATCTGATTGGTCGGTTTATGACTTGAAAAACTTGCACTTGTGGAAAATATCAAATGTCATGGCAAAAAATTAGGATTAGCAAGAACATGTTAAAAAAGGGTAACTGAGTAGGAACGGTTATTCTGACCAATAGAATGAGTAACAGCTGTTTATTTCTCAACAGAAGTCTATGGGATTTTGGCTTCTTGGAGCCAGCGGGTACTTCCTGTTTGGAACACCAGGGGGAGGAGTCACTGAGTCCACTTTTCATACAGTCAATGGTTGAAACTCAAACGCCGTTTTGACCAAAGGGGGCGCTGCATCACTGACAAGACACGACTCTAGAGATTGATCCTGTTTTAAGTTCAGGTCGACCTGAATGGTCGACCTGAATGGCAAACATTAAAAATGGGAGCTGGAATTCGTTTCCAACCATTTTGATGATGCGAGTCGCACAAGATTTACAAAATGTACAACAATTACTCAGTTCTTGGAAATCAAACCAGTTCAGTCACAACTGACTTTATGGCAAAGGAGATTGTCTTTGTACAGGCTTGAGTTTAATAAAACAATAAAAGCATACCTTAAGGCTTTTACTTGTTCAGTTTTTACAAACCATTTGAAAAGTGAAGCCATAGGCAGACACACACACAGACACACAAAAAAGCTTCCCAAAGCTCCATTTTCTTGCTTACTAAAACACAACAAAAGCAGGTTTTTTGTTGACTCCACAATGCAACAAATACAGGAATTACCCAAAGGTTATGAGTAAAAATGACAAAGATGATAAAAACAGGAAGTTTGGAGCTGCACTGAAAACACAGACCCATGCAACAAACAGTTAAAGAAGCCTTCACTCGGACCAAAACTCACATTTGACCTCTTCATTAGCACTGTTGGGGACAATTTCTCATGGCAAATGAATAATTAAAGATTTTCTGTCCCGAGGTAATCACTTACCAACAAAATACAAAAATGTCTCCTTCAAATGCAGAGGGAACTGACTGTGAATGTAATTTGGTTGTGCACTCTTTGCCTTTGCACGTTGCAGCCAAATTTGAATATATGCTGCACAACATAAACCCCAACTGTTTTCAGTTTCATGACCTTAAAAAGAAAAAGAAAAAATCCTTCACCACAACGTTCACACCTCTCACACACACTCATGCTCGAGCGCAGCCAGCAATAACACAACTCTAAACCACAGGAGCCAAGCAAAAATCAACCCCAACACCGACAAGGGCACAGCAGACGCCAAACACACACACACACACCTCCACGTACAACAGGTGTTGGATTTTAAAAGCAGCAGGTAAACGTCTTCCTCTAAATCTGTTCCTCTTGGTTGTTTTTGGTGTTGTTGCTGCCTCAGAGGGGGGTGAATATACATTTCCCCCCACTGGACAGGCCAGCTGTCGTCATGTGCAGCAAATGCATCCCAAACTGTCCAGGAAAACCACAACAGTAGAGTAAGACCTCACTTGACGAGTGGTGGGCTTTGTGTGAGCGGTTAACTTCAACAACACAAAACGGAACATTTCTCAGAAACGGCTGCCGGAGCAGGTCTGTCTGTCTGTCTGTCTGACTGACTGTCTGTCTGTCTGACTGTCTGTCTGTCTGACTGACAACTGTCTGACTGTCTTACTGTCTGACTGACTGTCTGTCTGTCTGTCTGTCTGTCTGTCTGTCTGTCTGTCTGTCTGTCTGTCTGACTGTCTGACTGACAACTGTCTGTCTTACTGTCTGACTGACTGTCTGTCTGCCTATCTGACTGAATGTCTGTCTGTCTGTCTGTCTGGACTGTCTGTCTGACTGACTGTCTGTCTGACTGTCTGTCTGCCCGCAGAGCTGCAGACAGACGCTACTTAGGGAGGCGACGCTGCACAAAAGAACAAACAAAGGAACCAAGCTCCGCCTCTTCCCGAAACACACACAAAGGAGAAGTTGGTCTGGATTCACTCACTGAGTGGGTTTGTAGAGTTTGTCCTCTGTTTGCTACATTACATGAACAACTGCTGCTCTCCCTCTTTCAAGGCCAAAAAGCTTTTCAGTTAGATTTCATGTAAAGATTCATCACTTTATTGATTAAATTAACACCTTTGTAACATTTAAATGGCTGCTTATTGGAAAGCATTTTTTCATTACCAAATAGAATCAGGTTTTATTAAATGATAATTGAAAAATTAATTGATAATTAAAGTCCCGAGCGCCGTTGTATCACTGCCCCCTTCTGCCTCGCCTTACACGTCCTTAAACTTCCTAAACCCTGATCAGAGCTGCATGTGATAAATGAATAAAAAAGCCCTTTTTTTCAGAATGGCAGCTTTTCTGCTGGTTTTATCTCCATAACAACCGTTTTGTGTTTTGGTCGCCTGGGGGATGACAAACAGATCTGTCATTTTTTAGCAAAGAATCAGCAAAAGTAAATGTGGGGATTTCCTTGGACACTGAGGTTTCTGTTAGCCACAACCACCGTCCTTATATGTTCGTATCATGTGTCATATTGTTTTGCTCAGCTGAAGCAAAAGATTCATGAATGAAATGTTCCCAATATTCCAGTAAAAAGTGTGTGAGCAACTAGAGAAAGGCCTTTTTGTGAACTCGCCACACTAACGCATTTTTCCCCAGAGGCTTTTTCCAGTGAGGCTTAAGGAGATAGATCAAGATCTCTAGGAGGAGTTTTAAGTTGTAGCTGGAACTAAAGGGAATTCTTAAGGGGGTTAAATTCAAGATGGCGGCCTTTTCCGAGGTCAAAGGTCCACAAAAAAAACTCTATTGTGTTTTTAGACCGAACTTTGTGTGTGACATTTTGTGAAGAACAAAACATTAGAAAACATTTTCCCTCGCTTCCAACAACTGCCGTGTGTTTTGATTTTGTTACTTCATTTTGGAATATTTTTTGAGCCCTACAAAAGATTTTGGCCCGATTCTTTCCTTTTTGACTATTTTCTCCTGCTGTGATGTCATAATTGGGGGGGGGGTTGTACTAGGTGCATGACAGTGGTGGCAGGATAAATTTTTTTTTGCTCCAAGCCACATAAAGGAAGAAGAATTGCAAAGGTCCTTGCAGTCCAGCTGCAGGTCATGACTCACTGTAGTTCTGTTTAGTTGTAGTGACACGTTTGTTTTAAAGCATCAACATTATGGTTTGGGTGTACTTCTTTGTACAAGGTAGTATCTTTTCCAATGACTTGATCCAAAGACAGTACCATCACAGGGAGGTAGTCTGAAATTTAAACTATCCATCATAATTAACACATCCAACATTGCATGTTTGACAGTTCTGTTTATTGAACTTTACCTGCTCATGTCTGTAAATCATTATTATTCAAGCAGCATTAGTGCTAGTAGACTCACCATGACATCAACGTGTTCAAACACTCAGTTGATGCTACTCAGACTACTGACTATTCTGCTCCCCACTTCTGATAAAAGTTTTAGGAACAATTATCGGTGATTAATTCTGTTTTAATTCTGCAGCAAAAAACATTCGACTGACAGGAAATGAGCAGTTCTAAAACAAAAAGTTATTTAAATGAGGCACAGAACAGCACATCAGCAGCTTGTGTGATCATGTATCAAAGGTCCAGATGCTTCCGTTTGTCCTTAAAGTGATGCTTGGATTGTGTTGAAGAGCGTTAACCAAACCTCACCTTTTCCTCTTCCTCTCTGAGTCATTTGTCCTGGACTTGCTTTGGGGTGTCTTGGTGGTTCCAGATTTGGAAATACTGTCTTCTCTGCGTCGTTTACTGCAATAAAAAGGAACGTTTAGTAGATAAACCACATTGAGTGAAGTAGAAGCTGTTAACCTTTTTCAGACTTAACAGAGCTTTTTCTTAAACTCATATTTTTGAATTGAGCAAACAAAATTTGTGTAAAACATGGAAATTCTGGCAAGCAGGTTGCTATTATATCTACAGGATTACTAAAATCTCAACTGTGCGCTTTATGAGGCTGGCGGCACTGACTGTGTTGTGTTGCCGTCCAGTTCCTGTTCTTTAAAGGGAGATTGTGATGGCTCTTTGCAGTCCAGTCTGTACTCTCCTCCCGTCTCTGGTTGACCTCCTCGTTGGTTTCCGTTGTATTGCTCTGTGGGAGACCTGGCTTGGGTGGGAGTTAAAGCTGGAGGCTCCACAGCTGGTTCCTGATCTTCCCTGGATAATTCCCGCCACTGGTTCTAAACCGGGACAATGATTATTAAGATAAGATAAAGCTTTATTGTCATTGTACAGTCACACTTGGTACAACAGTACAACGAAATTGCAAGAGTCATTAAATTAGAGTCATTAAATGTAATCAATGAAAAATTATTACCCTAATTAGAAATGTTTTTGTAGCCCGACCAACACATTTTCTACGTCGAAAATACTATATACTATAATATTTTCCCCTCTGCTCCTGATTCAAATCAATGTCAAATCTGACTTGTTAAAAACACCAAAAACACAATTTTCATTCTTCAAACTGTCTGCAAATCAAAGAACGACAGAAACAACAGCTACCTGAATGGACGCGTCCCCCCTAATGAGCTTTGCTCCCTCAAGGACAGCCATGTAGGAGAAACGAAGCTGATCAGGCGTCTGGATCAGACCCATGCGATACTCCCTCATATTCAAGAGGATGCTTTTGATATCCACTGATAACGGTTCTTTCCTCTTTTCCATCTAGAAAAAAACAGGACATGGTAAATCACGAGGAAGTATCCATCACCTCTCAGCATTTTGCTTTGTCTGCAGTAGGCTCCTAACAATGTTTGTTGCCATTTTTGCATAGCAAAGGTCTGACAATAATATAACTCTATGATATTTTCTTAATTATAATCTTCTGGATGCTGTGCAGAGACGAGGTAAGAAAAAGGCAGAACTTACGAGGACCAGGCATGTATCAACTAATGAAAATGTCCCAGAGCGTCCGATCCCGGCGCTGCAGTGGACCACGGCCGGCCCGTGGTCCACCTCCAGTGCTCCCGACTCCCGCACTTTAAAGAGGAAATTAAGAAAAGACGCCGGAGACTCTGGAACTCCAAAATCAGGCCATGTGGTATAATGAAAATGGTAGATTTTCCTCTTCTCTCCAGTCTGTAATAAAAAAAAGTATTAAACAAAGACAAATGAACTTATTTGACTTACATTTCTGTTCTTACTTTAAAAAAATACTTTTGCTAGAAATGAACGATACCCGAAAACTATTTTCATAACAAACAATCTACAACTGTTACTTTATTTATTTTTAAAAGCTTTCCATACTTTAAAACTGTGAAATGTTGAAATATGAAACAAAGAGACCCCACATAAAGGCACAAAAACCCTGCAAACCTGATCTTTGACATTACTATAAACACTTGTGACGCAACAGTCTCCTGAAGCACTGAGGACGTTCTCCTGGATGATGCATTTGCTTACAGTCAGATTCTGCAGCTCCAGTATTCTGGTGGTGTAATAAGACTTGACGTCCTCGGATATCAGCGTCACCAAGAAACACGTGTCTTTAAACGCCATCTCTTTCTCCTCAGCCGTGGGCCAGTACGGCGCACATTTTTCCTGTCAGAGGGAGAAAGGAGACATCAGAGGAAAAAAAGATTCTAAAGATCCCGATAAGCTGATGAAGATTTACACCGGATGACAAGCAGATGCCAGCTGACCACTATCAAGAGTTTCCATCTTGGTAAAGAGGAAGGTTAAGTATTTTTTTTATTTTAAATGGTTTATTTCAAGCAAGAATAACACACAAAACGATACAATCAGCATTCATACATTCATACAAAGACGTATCAAGCTTAACTATTAGGTAAAAATAGACATAACTATTTTGAAAAATCAACAAAGCAATTGTAGATCAGTTATCTAGAAGATATGCAAATTATTTTCATTAGAAATATCATGCATATGATTAAAAACAACATTACATCAGAAAAAATAGACATAACACCTTTTCAGAAATCTTCTTAGCTTATGCAGATCATTTTTTTGAAAATGTATGCAATCATTTTTTCATTAGAACAGTCAGACGTAACGCTGTTTTTGAAATATTCATAGCATTCTTTTCATTAGAAAGAATCATGAATCAATTTTTTTTGGAGCAAGTGAAGTGAAATAATTAGAGATCAGTCACTTTAACCATCTTCAATATTGATTAAGCAATTTTATAATTATAAGGTAATGACGTAAAATAAAAAGTGTCCCTATCATGTCGATTGTCCAAGGTTGGTATTCCTTCTTCTGCTCCTTGATTGACAGCCATCCTTCTGGTTTTAACAGAGTTTATAAGTTCTCCTTGCTGTAATGTCTGCAGACTTAGTTTGTTAAGGTCCACGGCCTTCTGCAGCCGTTATCAGTGTAGCTTCAAGCTGAGGTCAAGTTGTCTGTAGGTCAGAACTCTCTACTGAAAATCAGGGTCACTGTTGACTTTTAGATTTAGTGCAAATATAAATGAAAACCAAAATGGTCCTAGAGTAAACAGATCAACTTCATTGGCCATCATTGATGGTGTGGAGGAAACAATAATAATAATTAATTCATAATTGATACTTTATTTATTCTTCAGTGGGGAAATTCTTTTTCGCATTTTGACCCATCCCCTGGGGGGAGCGGTGAGCTGCAGTCTAGCCGCGCCCGGGGGGCAACAGCTGGATGGGGAGAGCGGGAATCAATCCGCCAACTCTTCGGTTGTTGGACAACTTGCCTAACTGCCTGAGCTAAACTGGAAGTGTATGGGTCAAAAGCTTTCTAATGGGAAGAAAACAATGTCAGGTTTGATGAATTTACATCAGAAACCAAAGAGAAAAGTTGTGGTGTCCCACAAGGATCAATTCTGGGCCCGCTGCTATTCGTTGTATTTATAAATGATATATTCAATGTCTCAAAGCTTATGAAACTCATATTATTTGCTGATGACACAAATATATTCTATTTTACAGACAATCATAGGGAACTTATCAATGAATGGGAATGTAGGAACTTCCAGATCAAATTGATAAGAACCACAAAGAAAAGTTTCTGCGTGTCGGTGTGCGGCCCTAAACTTTGGAACGGGTTGAGTAATGAGCTCAAACAATGTTCAAATATTCAAGAAGATGTATAAAGAAACTCTGATTTCAGGATATGAAGATAAGAGGATTTAAGGATCAACAGGTGTTTGAATAATTCAAAATCCATGTGTGAACTTGATTGTGGTGAAATAATCAAAGCACTTTTAATTACAACCACCGAGTGTTACATTGTAATGTGCAATAATGATTACTGAAATGTTTAAATTACAATCAATAAGATATTGATTTTGTTTACTTGATCTGCAATGTGTAGCAATAATTACTGGTTTATTGTGATCATGTGTTCTAATGAGAATCAATAATAATTATATATCGGTTCTGTTAATGTTTACTGAAATCCTGAATGAATGTTTTCTGAAGATCATCAATCATTACTAGGCACTGGATTTTGTTACTTGAAGAGAATCTATCTGATCAGAACCGGATTTAAAACACTGTAAAACTATCAAATGAATTAACTCAGTAGGGGTGGGATTATATAAGCTTGCTTCTTCCCTCTCCTTTTCAAGCAATAAATCAAACTCTACTTAGACTTTAGTTAATGATCTCTGTATTTAATTAAGCAAATATGATTTAAGTGACATTTTTGTTTTGTTTTAATGTTTTGTTTTGTCTTTTTAATCTATGCATTTCATCGTTTATGTAAAGAGTTTGATAATATGTGTGAATTATTTATTGCTTTGACTACAATGCTTGAAATAAATCAATAAATCAAATCAAATCATTCAACATGAAAACACCCCCAAGATTAAATCTATTCTCTTGGAGCTCTTGGTCTTCCACTTAGGGCTGTGACGATAACCGCATCACCGCACTTTTTTTACGCACTTTTGTTTCTATGTTTTGCATATGGTGCGTGATTGGAACTATAATAAACACATTAAACACATTCATCTTTGCTGATAATTTACTTTTTCTGCTAGTCCTGTGTTCAGACTTTCCTTCTTTCTTTCAGACTGTTGTATCCTTTTCTCCCACCGCGCCTGTCACTGTCTCTCGTAGGCGCCCGCTCCCACTGTCTGCCTCTGAGCTGCACATGGCACGCGGCTCCCTTTACACACACAGGCGCGCGCTTTCAGAAGCACACATCCTCATTCTACAACAGAAGTTTCCGTCTCGCAAGGAAATACAACAAATTTACTGCTTTCTAATTATTAATTTCCATTGTATTCATTTCCATTACAAGCTGCGTGCGATATTAAGTGCGCGACACGGCTGCCCACTGGAGGATTTTGTGTTGGGGGGGGGGGGGGTATTACTGTTCTCCTTCACTCCGCAACACAGAACATGAACGCGCGCTGTTAGATTTCCATAAATATTACTACATGTTTTGTTTGGGAACTATTTTTTGCAGCGTAACGTTACCTGTCTGTATGAACAAAGGCGGAGCCTCCTGCCCCGCGTTCTTCATGGATGTCAGGCTTCACGGCTACTGGAAAGGTGACAGTGTCTGCAGTCTGTTTATTACTGGGCAATACATAATATTCTGAGAAGATGTCTGTACCAGGGAGCACAGGTAAAACTTGCGTGCAGCTCCAGAGCGGTCCACTGCAGATGAATCAACAGACACCCCCAACACACGTGTGCGCGCCTTCCTACTATTCCTACACTAGACGCTCCACGCTCACACACAGTCAATCCACAACACCTATAGTTAGTTCACAAGTTAGATATGTAGTAGTTAGTTGTTAGTTGTTACTGTTATTTGTTAACAAACAATACTACATCGGGGGATTTTTATTTTTTTGTGTGTGTTTTTTTTTTTTGGGGGGGGGGGGGGGGGCTGGGGGGCTGAGGTTAACCGCGACACCCTGCCCCCTGGTGGTTCATCACCGCGGTGATCAAAAATTCAACACCGTCACAGCTCTATTTCCACTTCCAAGAAATGTTAGTGTACATGTCCCATACCCCAAACAGGAGCCAAGCAGGCTGCTCTACTGAGAAAGAGGGAGGCCAGATGCTCAAACTGTGAGTGGGGGTTTCATCTGCACAGTGCAGGATGACAGGAATTATGACACAAAATGCTGGCTCTTGTGAAAGATCCTTAATAATTCTTAACCCGTCAGAACACTGATTTCTAAGCATCTTGGCTGAATCAGGGATCTGCAACCTGAGGCCCTGGAGCCAGACGTGGCTCCTTTACCCCTCCATTGTGGCTCTGGCTCTCTGGTTAAAGACAAATAAAAACCTGTTTTTGTTTATTACATTACATTTTCTTTACTACTTTTAAACAATAATCAACATTAACCTTAAAGGGACTGAGCTGAAGCATCATGCTTATCAAAGTCAAAGTGACGTAATTTTCAGACCACAAGAGAAACAGTCAGAAAAGTCATTCAACTCATTCACAAGCAGCCAAAGCACAGTTCGTATCACTTCACTGACTACAGTACCCATGATGCTCCAACAATCCATCAAGTTTCATCGTTCACCAAAGTTGTACAAAAACATTTAGATGGATTTTTAAGTGCAGTGTATCACAGAAAATCAATTTAAGCTCAGTAAGTTCAGCCAGAATTCACACTAAAGGCACACAAAATTATAAAGCAGATTTTTTATTTTTAAAAATCAAGGATTTTAAGTTATGGCCCAAAAATACTGTAAGGGTCGCTTGATTTGCGCTTTGATTTCACTGTGGGAGTTGAAGCAGACACTCTCTCTGGGATGATCTCATGAACTCAAACATGGAAACATGATTACCATGCAGAACAAAATAATAAACCTGATCTCTCCACATTCTTCGTGTCTAACATGCATTGATAAACACAGACACAGCTCCATGTAGCGATCAGACCAGAACTTTAGCTGGAAGCTCCTCCCACACGCAGCTGCAGTGTCAGACTTTTAAGGAACACAATTTCTAAGAGGCGGGGCGGGGCGGGGCGGGGCGTTGCACACCCCCAACAACCGGTTAGATGACAGAGCCCGGTCCATTAAGCGTGTTCATGGAGCTTCAGTACATAGAACTCCAACAGCCACACGGCCTAACGTAGTCCGCTATTATATGTTCATGAGTGAAAAAACCTGCCCAACCGACCCTTAAACCGCCCAATTTATGCAAACCCGGCCAAAGCCATTTCTACCTGCAAAATTTAGAACCAAAACCACCCAATCTGGCAACACTGCTGCTAGCTTTTCTTGTAGAAAAAACGTGCTCCCTCCACAGCTCATTGTTACGTTACTTTCTGTTAGGTAGTTAACCGCTCAGCCCAGTGGAAATTTCAGAATAAAAGCACTTCAATTGCAGCTTTACTTCCGTTGTGAGTTAATATGTTGTGTTGTGAGTTAATGTGTTGTGTTGTTAGTTAATGTGTTGTGTTGTGAGTTATTGTGTTGTGTTGTGAGTTATTGTGTTGTGAGTTAATGTGTTGTGTTGTGAGTTATTGTGTTGTGAAATAATATGTTGTGAGCTAATGTGTTGTGAGTCAGGCTACATTCACACTGCAGGGCTTAATGCTCAATTCAGATTTTTTGAAAAAATCCTAATTGTTTGCTAGACCGTTCACATTTCCAAGTAAATCCGAGCTTTTGTGATCTACAGTGTGACCGTGAAACGACCCAGGGTTGACCCGCATGCGCAGAAGAGTACTCAACGTCGAATGACGTCACTCGTTGTTTGCGGAAGTAGCTAACGTTAACATGGATGTCAACAACAGTGTTGTCAACAGCGGAGCTCTTTTTTCATTAATAAATTTATTTTCACAAAAGGAGCCAGCACAATAACAATCTTCAAATTTTTAAGAAGGCATTGGAGCCGGGATCGTCTGTAACCACTGTTGTGGAATGTATTGGGCCCACGCGCGCGCGCGTTTGTGTAAGGGACAGGAAAAGAGCGTGTGTAGCGGGAGAGAATGGGGGGGGCGGCAGTGTGTGCGCGCATTCATGTTGTGTGTTACGGAGGAAGGACAACGGTAATAAAAGAAGGTTTCCCCCAGAATAAATGCTATGGACTCTTTATTAACCCATTCNGTTGTGAGTTAATGTGTTGTGAGTTAATGTGTTGTGTTGTGAGTTAATGTGTTGTGAATTAATGTGTTGTGAGTTATTGTGTTGTGTTGTGAGTTAATGTGTTGTGAGTTAATGTGTTGTGTGTTAATGTGTTGTGTGTTAAGTTTGGCTACGTTCACACTGCAGGGCTTAATGCTCAATTCCGATTTTTTGAAATAATCAGATTTTTTTGCAGTTCACATTTCCAATTAAATGCGAACTGTTGTGATCTCCTGTGTGACCGTGAAATGACCCAGAAATGACCCGCATGCGCAGAAGAGTACTCAACAGTGAGCAACGTCACTCATTGTTTGCAAAAGTAGCTAACGTTAACAATGGATTATAACAACAGTAGCCGCGGTTACATGGGCAGAATATCTTGATCGGATCAATGGTCGGGTTAAAATTCACCCATGCACATGGGCACAGAAAACCTTTTTCCGAATAGAACAAACGTTCCCAAGGCTCACACTTTCGTTCGGAATGAATCATCTGGGCATGCGCAGTAGTGTATGTAGTAGTAGTAATGTAGTAGTCCCGGATGCGGAACTAGGTCCCGTTGTCAACAAACCACTGCCACAGACAGACAGCATGTGCTGCAGCTCCGTAACACGAGACGATAATAGCGCACATAAATGTATGGAAATAACATCAGCCTTTATTTTGTCGGGACACAACTGGAAACACAAATCCACGTGACACCACGCGACATTTATTTCTGCTCTGAAAAGTTCACACAGACCGCTCCAAAGCCACTTTGTGAGCTAGCGGCCAGAGCTCTGTTCGAACACGGTTCCTCCTGAGTCCTGCAGCCGCTAACCCAGAGCGGCGGGGCGGCTCGCAGTCTGGATTCTCCCACACATAACAAAACGTACACGTAACAAAGCATCCTCCCCCCTCGGACACAAAATTATTAATCCAGCTCCTCTGTTCACTTGGGTGCCAGTGGACTGAGTGAGCATCGGGGGGCACGAAGCGCCCCTTCCCTGCATCTCCTTCGTGAGGTGTGAAAGAGAGGAGAGAGCCAGCGGGGCGAGAGCGGAGCGGCGCTTTTCACGGGGCGTCCGCAGAGCTGGTCGGTCCCTTCTGCGCTCCAAAGCTTTCTCACAGCCAAACACCATCTATGCGTGACGTAACCCAGAGCAGCAGTGACACACGATCGGAATGACCGTTTACATGCTCCACGATCGGATAAACGATCGGTATAACCCACCTATCTCGATCGGAAAGAAATTCTGATCCGAACGAGTCTGATCGGGGCAGAGTATTCCGAACGGCGCGTTTACATGACACATTTTCTTTCCGATCAGGCGTTCTTTCCGATTACTTTTGCCCATGTAAACGCGGCTAGTGTTGTCAACAGCGGAGCTCTTTTTGCATTATCACATTTATTTTCACAAAGGAGCCAGCACAACAGCAATCTTCTCATTTTTAAGAAGGCATTGGAGCCAGGATCGTCTGTAACCACTGTTATGGATTGGGGATGTGTATGTGCTGCAACCGCGCATGTGTGTGTGAGAGACACGGTCAGAAAGGGGGGAAAAAAAGTCGTTGCGGTAAATGTTCCACACCACGCTCGGCCATTTCACTGGAAATGTTTTCAAAAACCGCCCGGTTGCGACAAGAGCTCTTGAGTTTGGCCTGAATCGAGCTGTCACCTCGAGACATCGCTTCCCTTCAAATGACTGGTCTCAGCAGCATTGTCCGCCATGGTTGATGTTATGTTCTCGTTGCCCCCTAATAGACTACGTGCACGACAGAACTTCCGGTTAACTTCCGTGTTTCGAGTGTGAGGCCGACAACTTCCTGTTGGTCGTGTTATTGTTGTGGGGAGTTTTGTTGAGTTGCTAGTTTTGAGTAAATAGGAGCGGATTTCGGGTAAAAGACAGGCGTTTGGTGTTTCAACGCATGACAAAGACATCACAACATTGTTGTATACCCGTGTGCGAATTTGTCAAAGTACATCAGTACTAATATAAGCTTTCATAGCTTTCCAGTAGATGTGTCGGTGAGAGCCGAATGGATGGTGAACACGGCGGGAGGACTTCACCCCAAGCAAGACGAGTCGTGTTTCGTCTTTGCAGCAATCGGAAAGAAAATGCGTCATGTAAACACGCCGTTTGGAATACTTTGCCCCGGTCAGACTCGTTTGGATCAAAATTTATTTCCGATCGAGATAGCTGGGATATACCGATCGTGTGTCGCTGCTGCTCTGGGTTACGTCATGCATAGACGGTGTTTCTGAGAGAAAGCTTGTGAGCTCATAAGGGACCGACCAGCGGCTCTGCGGACGCCCCGCTCCGCTGGCTCTCCCGTCTCTTTCACCCCTCACTAGGGAGATGCGGGGGGGATGCGTGCTCACTGACGTCTGGACCCGGCATCCGAGCTCCGCGCTCGGGCTCCGGTGCCAGTGGACCGAGTGAACCTCTCTGAGCAGAGCAGCTGGATTTATTAATGTGTTTGAGGGGAGGGTGCTTTGGTACGTGTGCGTTGTTGTTTTATGTGTGAGAATTCGGACTGCGAGCCGAGCCGCCGCTCTGGGTTAGCGGCTGCCGGACTCGCGAGGACAGAGCAGAGCACACAGTGTGTGTGAGCTTTTCAGAGCAGAAATGCCGCTCAGTCCTTAGAAACTGTTCAAAAAATCACGACACATGGAATTGTGTTTCTAATTGTGCCCCGACAATTAAAGGCTGATGTTGTTAGCCTGTTTTGTTAGCCTATCCTAACACTGGGTTGTTCTTCAGTTCTGTTCTTCTTCCACAAAAAAAGCACTGACCACAAGGATTAAATATAAAATGATGAGCGAACAGGCACTTCATAATATTCATAAAATTAATAAAAGCACGTTTGGAAGATCGCCTCGTACCGAGCTGCTGCATAAATATGCGACAGCACAGGTTTGTTTACAACGGGACACATTTCCTTTTCGGTATTTTCGACAATATATTTTGCCCATGTAACCACGCACTGGTCGACAATCCTGTAGATGTCGTTCACGTCGATTTTCGGGAGACTTTGTAGAAAACGGGTGAAATATACCATCTTTCGCAATCAAAATCTGCCGTGTCGCTGCTATAGAAGTCGCAAGCCGGAAATGGTCGGCCTCACACTCAAGGCGGCGGAAGTAGAACTCCTTACTTTCGTGCACGGAGCCTATTCAACGGAGAATTATGACGTTTCTAGTGTCTCGATGACGTACGGGTTGGATACATGCGGGCTGGCCGTTCAGGCGGCGGTCGCATTTGAAAAGATTGGATCTGCATCGTTTAGACTGTCATGAAAAGATCAGAAATAGGTCGCGTAGGGGAAAAAAGATTGGAATTGGGTCGTTTCAGCCTGCAGTGTGAACGTAGCCTTAATATGTTGTGAGTTAACGTGTTGTGAGATAAGTTATTGTGTGGTGATCCTTCTGGACCACTGTAAATTAACATGTGAATTCTTTCTGTTTGGCAAAACTTGCATCCTCATATTTACCATCTCAACAGAATTTCTGCCCAAACGATAAAAAACAGCTGACTATGAACGCTTGTAGAGATCAGAGTAGGTTGTGGTTGATTTGTCTGAATGATAGTAAAAAGCCAACAACGGATGTGTAGCTGTGGAGTAAACGGTCTACATATGACATGTAGTTCCGTGGTCTGTGGCGTGGACAGTTTAAACAGAATTCAATAATGAAATATTTACATGCTTACCGATCCTTTCTCTATCACCCTGTTGAGCATGATGACTGCTTTGGTCTTCTGTTCCCAGATCATGAGCCAAAAGTGGCCACAGGTATTCCTAAGGGGGCCCTGCAGATACATTAAAATGCAATCAGAAGAAAAAGACAGAAAAAGAAGGATTCTGCCAAAACAGGAATCCCTTGATTAGTTAGATGTGCAAAATAAAGAATCTTCCATCACTTTTTCAAACTACTGCTCTATATTCTATAGTTAACTATTTAAATTGATTTTGTGAAACTAATATTTCTGAATAAACCCAAAAAAAGTATTTTTTAATTCATTAAATTATGTCTGATCACTTTTATTAGACTTTTTAACACCTTCACCAAACCACATGACTCATCTCCGACCCACATTTAAAAAAAGAAAACACCAACTAAAATACGAGTTTAACTGTGTCGCATCTCCAGCATAGGTGACTGAACTAAGAGTATTGCACCTGGCTCCTTTGAGAGCGTTTACGTGCACAACCTCCCACAAAAGTCTCCTTGTTTCCTGGATCTCAGTTCTTTAAAAAAATAAATAAAAAAAGGCTGCAAACAACAGCAACTCTCACTGAATTGAAACCGTATTTGCATCGTGAGCAACTGCTTTTGGTAATGAAAAAAAACAACATACCGTAACTCTGATTTTTGTTCTCCTTTATCTGTGATTGCAGTGAGGTTTGTTTTTTTTTACTTTAGTATTAGTGTACCGGTAACCAAAATGAGAATTTGAGAACTACGACAGATTTCACTTCGGCGAAGAAAGGAAACAAGCAACAACAACAAACTAGCATCCTATCCCCATAAAATCTTTCATAATAGCCACAAGTTGTTAGCAATTTGGTGTGAAATCCACATTCACAGTAGAATAGAATAGAAATGTATTGGTCCCACGAAGGGGACAATACCTAACATGTATTATTTCACATGTATTAACAATATAAAATTGTAAAAATGTGTAAATATGTCGTTTTTATTTACATCCTGATAAATCGTTTTAATAAATTGAGCAAAAGAATAAAAAAATGACAGTAAAGGGAAATTAGATTCAACAAGTCTCCAGAATTGACAAGTCTCTGTGAGATTTACACTATTCCATCTCTAATCTTTACTTATAACTTTTCATATAATGTTAAGACCAAAATCAGACTTTTTTCTTTCTTTTCTTTTTTTAGTTTCTTCACTCAACATGTGGTACCCTGAAGTCACATGACCAGAGCTGAGAATAAACTCTCAGGAAAGGAAGTCAGGCCTGCAGTGTCTAATGACTCTAATGAATTCATTTATGAGTCCAAAATAGACTCAGAATAACAGACTTGTTTTTTACATCAACAGTGTCGTCTGATTATCAACTACATCAATCAACAGTTTTAAACCCACACAACAGAGCTGTCCAGAGTAGTTCACCTCAGCTCACCTGAGTTAGAATGTAACTTCTCTGCGCTTCCTCCATCACCACCAGACTTGCATTAATGTAGTCATTTTCTGTGTTCTCTAGCTTGACTCTGCTGTGATCGACTGCAAGACGCACACATTGGTTGCAAGTTCATAGGAGCGGTTAGAAATTCACACAAACATCTGGCGGTAAACAGTTTGGACTTTTCTACATGTTTACCCACATGGACTGACGTCTCGGTATCTATTCCTGTTGCGATTCTCCGGATATTTCGCTACTTTGTACGAGCACTCGTGGGACTGATTCCGGATTTCCTGGAAGACAGAAAGGTGGATTAGGACAAACATAAAAGAACACAGACTATGGTAAATCTTTCTCCTGCCTTTTTTCTTTATTCATTCATCTTCTAAACCCGTTTTGACCCTTTCGGGGTCGCAGAGCTGCCGGAGCCCATCCCGGCCACTCGTAGGCGAAGGCAGAGCACACCCTGGGTCACTCACATTCACACCATGAAGCATGTTTTTGGACAGTGGGAGGAAGCCGGAGTCCCCGGAGAAAACCCACACATGCACGGGGAGAACATGCAAACTCCACACACAAAGGCCCCCCATTGATGTTGTGTTTCAGGACCCCCAGCCGGGAGTTGAACCGGGGGCCTTCTTGCTATTAGGCACTGCGCCAACGTGCATTTTTATTTAACTGATGGTAGTTTGAGGTTGTTAGTATGTGTACACACAGCAGAGTCAAAATACTAAAGGCAAAGTACAACTAACTAGCATGCAAGAAATTCATATCACACTGAAGCTATGGTCATCTTTCAACCATTTTCAAAGAGATCCCAGTGGTCTATAAATTAGGATTATTATTGATTTTAGAAAAAAATAGAAAAACAAACTGTTGTTTTGTAGGACATAGTTTCTCCAGCGCAGCAGCAGTTCATTAAAAGTTTGTGTCTGAGTTGTGGGTGGGACAGATGGCACGGAGTAAGCCTGCCCCTTTCCCATCATCCCTCTGTCACCCTCTCTCCCACTAGCCTACAGCCCCTCACAACCCCAACCTAACACTCCCAGTGCAACCAAAATGGCGAGTAATCTCAGATCTATCCATCTGTACAGTTTTGATCCAGATTCCAGCTCAGACCAGGAAAACAAAGACGTCCATGGATCTAGGTGTCTACAAGCAAATGCATCAGAATGGAGTGGAGCAGGGAGCTTGTGGCCTGCCCAATGTATTTTCTACATTTCAAACACGATCTTTTTCAAACTGCCTTCTTGTCTACTCCTAATTTAACAACAATCTGAGTAAAACAAATACTCAGAAATTCAATTTCAAGCTTAATTTTCTCAATATATGTTCTCCCATCATAAGAAAAATGCCAGAAGAACATGTTAAAAACACAGTTTTCATCCTAATGTTATGACACATCAATAGGATCGGTTTTATAACCTGTTGTTTTGATAGTTCACCATATTGATCCCGACTTCAGTTGACACCATCTCTACTTTTTTTTTTTTTGAAGACCCATTTAGATTAGTTAAACATGAGGTCATGCGATGTAACCATGAAAATAAGCAAGACATGTTAATTCTTGGGGCTCAATATGCAAACGTATGCGTACAGTTTTGAGAGGAAAACACCAAAACCTTTTTTGTGTGTGCTTATTTTTCTGTTATTTTTTCATGTGTCTCGTTTTTAAGCATTTGATTGACATGTTTGTGAAGTCACGTAGTTCTGATCTGCAGTGTGTGACCGGCGAAGCAAAACAAACGTCTTCATTCACTCAGACAGTACGCAGGAAATCAGCGTTTGAATCGCGAAAAAAAACATTAGCAAAGTGATAAACACTGCATTACCCAAAGCAAAATCCCATAAACTGGACTCAAACGGAAAACGAATGAGTCGCTGATCACTTGAGAGCTTTAACCATATCAACAAGAACAAGCTTATAGATTAAATTTAGCTGTATAAACTAAAGCTGTATGACACAAACAAACTCAAGAAGCTAACATGCTGAGTTTAGTGTTTTCTGACGATCAAAAAAGTCACCAGTGTATATAAAATTGAGTTTTAAAACAGGCTTACGAAATCAGGAAACATCTCATCAAATTGGAGGCACAAATTGCCAGCTTGCTAAAAAAGAATTGCGCGCTCTCGGCGCAAAACGCATTTAGCTTTGTGCTACAGGCTACACACATGCTAACAGACACTCACGGAGTACAGTTTTCGCCACCGGCCTTCTGAGTCTAAGTCGTCGATATCCTTGTCCATTTTCACCGAGGCAACTTCTGTATGTTCCATATGAACCAGGGTTAACTAACTATTTCATTGTTTCCCTCATCACTTTATCAGATAACAAATTTTTAGCTTAAAATGTTACTGCTTCCCTACTTCAGCCGTACGTCTGCCCGTTATCTGTTCAGTCCAGTTGTCAGTGAAGATACTTGTACGCATGCGCAAGATAATGCCCCCTAGCTGTCAACCTTCGAACTTCAGCTTACTTCCGACAACTACAAAACGACTACAAAACCTAGAAGTCATCTGACACCTCGACGGAAATTGAATATGCTTCCTGCTGGCATGTGTGTGAAGCGCACTGAATTTGTTTAGTAACCGAAACAAAACAAAAAGCTGTTACTGTTTCCCATAAACCGGTTGCAACCTTGAGTCAACAATAAGAGGGCAAACACAATTTCTCAAAATAATAAGAGTACAGGAGACATTTCCCCACACACGTATCAGACACACACACACACACACACACACACACACACACACACACACAGACACACACACACACACACACACATATATATATATATATATATATATATATATACACACACACACACACTATTTAGCTTATTTTTTAAAACATAGTAGAAATGCTGGTCACCAAAAAACGACCTATTATTATTAATATCTATTTCAAATTTAGTAATGCAGCAGCAAAAAAATTAAAATGTTTATATTGCTGTACTAAATATTGACTTTACTGTATTACAAAGACCCTCTCTTAACTTTTTCTACCAGAAGACAAGCAAAATAAATAGAATGTAACATTCAAATACTAGGAAACTATTGACTGTCTCTAAATTGAAGTTTGGTTTGGACCACGTCAAAAATGATTATTCTTTGAAAGATTTTTTTTTTCTGTCAAAGAGCCCAAAATGTTGTGTGTGTGGGGTGGGGGGGATGAGGGACATAAATGATTAAAAAAATTTAATTAGTTAAAATATATATATGTATTTCAAAACATTCACCAACAATAAAAAAACAAAAACTATAGAGTAAAGAGAAAGAAGAAAAAAGAAATTCCGCCAAATACAAGAGATATGGTAACTTAATGAAGTCAAAAACTAATACACATCAAACTAATAAATAAAACAAATCCCCAACTTTAAAATGAATACTTTATAATAAATTTGAGACAATGACTGACAGTGTTTGCAAAAATGTATGTATGTGTATGTGTTTGCATAATGAACCAATGCAGGCTCAAAAGTATGAAGTATTTTTGCTAAATAATTTGTAAAGGTGTATTTAATTATGTTTTATATGATTTTTATAAAAGTCACAGAAAGAATTATTGCATGTTTGCACATTTGAAAAAAGCGGTTTCGAGAATTTCAACCTGAAAAAACGAATGAAGCAACTTGTAAACTGTATGAGGGTTAATTCTTGTGTAATTAATAAACTTTGTGATTTTTTTAAATGGTATTTGTGACTTTAGACGCCACATCATATATGCATTTTGCATTTAAATCATATTCTATTTGAGTAAATATTTCAAAAGTAATTTTAAATATTATTAACAATCTGCTTATAATTTCAAAGCCTAAATTGAAGCAAAATCACCATGAATCTCAGCTTATGTGTTCTTTTTTAGTTCGTTTGGATTATAGTTGATGCTCCAAACTTTCATTGTTCATTAATGACAATGACAAATAAATGAATCTTGATCTTGATCTCGATGGAGGCCGTAATAAGGATAAATTGACATGTCAGCTGTCATTCATAATCTGTAGCACGCCATCAGGGGCCTGTTTCACAAAGGAGGTTAAGTGTAAACTCTGAGTGCGTTAACCCTGAAATCAGGGAAACCCTGGGTTTTCCGTTTCAGAATCGGAGGTTTGTCAAACCAGAGAAAGCAGAGTAAGTCAAACCCGTTTCTGAAAGAGAGGTAACTTTTACTCGGAGTCAGTATCCATGGTTACCTATGCTGTGAACCTAACCTGGTCGGGAGCAGGTTTTATTCTCCAAACTCGAAGTTTTTGCCGGTCCCCTCCCCTTTTTAAAGACGAAGCGTTAAATTTCGCTTCAACCTTCATTGCCCACATTTCCGTCACACGATCTAAGTGACAAGAATGGCTTGTCCTTTTTTGGAGGACCCAATAGACGAGGAGGCTGCATTAATTCGTAGAGAATTACATTTACGTCGTGCGAGGATTTTGAGACCTAGACTCGATGTTTTGTCATTTCGCCATAAGTTTTTGTTTGAGCGTTACCGTTTTTCGTTGCAGTCAATTACATATATAAAATGAAAACAACATTAGGTCTTGCTATGTAGATGTTTCATATGTCAAATATATTTATACTTCATTTTTAGCTGCTGCCATGTTCTTTTAATTCCTGCATGATTGCATCTACATGGAAATGAAATCAGGGACATTGAATTAGATTAATGTAACAATTACTTTTTGGAAACACAATTTGCTAGCACTGCTTACTTTCTTAATCCCATATAAACCTATACCACTTGATCAATACAGGGGTAGTGTTGCAGCGTGTGTGTGCTGAGCGGGGTGCGATCCACGAGAGACAAGGGGAGGGGCGAGTGCAGGTGCAGATGGGGGGGGGGGGTGAGCACGGATGAGGAGGACGGAGAAGGTGTCATTCCCAGAATAACTGTTTTGGAGTCATTCTTATTCCGCTCTGGAGGTTGAGGGTTTCGAACGGGAAGTGAACCCCGAAGGAGAATTCCCTTCGGCCCTGAAGGAAATCTCCGCTGCGCTTTTGACCAGTGTCGGAAAGACGAGAGAAAAGAAGGAAGTCTTCCCGCAGCGAAAGGTTCAACAGTAGACAAAAGTTCACTTTTAAAAACACAATTGCATGTATTAATATTAAACTGACCAACGTTTGCAAGAGGGGAAGGTTAACAAAAAAGTCCTCTAAACATTACCGACGTTAAATGCATTTTCCCCCCCGATTGGTTCTGTACACTATGCAGCATTTCATGCTATTACACCAGGAATAACACTTCAAAAGTGCACCTAAATATAGCCATTTTTTATTTCACTCCTTACGCTATTTAAAAAGGTATTACAGCCAATATTTTATAACAATGATTTAAATGCAAACTTAGGCATTAACTTGAGCAGCTATGTTTTCCACGCTAACTGTCTCTGTTTTGCAGATGCAGCGGTGTTGCTTTTCTTCTGGAATATGTGCTCATATTCACTGTAACTCTGCAGCAGCACGTCAAGTTCAGCTGGCGAAAAATACGCAGACCTCTTTTTTTCACGGTTGCCATGGTGACTCGTGATATCTGCGCTCCATTGATTATGGCTTCTTATAGACGCGGTGCGCACGCTCACCTCCGAATCAGTCCACTCAGGGTTGATTGATCTAACGCGGATCAGCTGCTCTGAAACTGAAAACTCAGAGTTGTTAATCTCCTGATTGACCAACTCAGAGTTCAAGTTCAACCTCAGAGTTGGTTGAACCTCCTTTGTGAAACAGGCCCCAGATGTGCTGAGGCCAGCTTTAGGATGATGTCATGAAATGGGCGACGCCCATAAGGAGCGAAAAGGCGGTGCCTCAGAGATTGAGGCACCGTGGAAATATGAACTGCGGAAATATCCAATATTTAATTAAAAGAAGGTTTTTTGTTTTCCAAAGGTAATATATTATCATACTCATGGATATTTACTATAAAAGGCTTAGGAATAGCGTGATGTAGGCAGTTTTAGTGCTGAAGCATCTACCATCATGTGGGAAACGGATGTCCAACTGTTTTTGTTTGGCAAAGAAACTATAGGAAACTGAAATAGTAGCTTCTTTGGCTTTTGACTTTGCTTTTATACAGCTGTCCTACAAGGTGACCTATTGTTTGTCCCATACAATAACTATCACTTTTTATAAACTGCAGTCTGCTTTCCAAGTTGAGCTAAATGTTTGCATAAAATTATTTACACGCCTAGGTAAAGTATCAAAAGATCTATGGCTTGCTTTGTAAGACTTTCTGTAAGGCGACCTTGGGTGTCTAGAAAGGCGCCATACAAAAAAAATTCATTATTATTATTATTTCTGGACAAATCTTCAAATGCTGCTTTTACGCATTGCTGATTATAAACTCTATCTAGATATACAAAACTAGAACTGGAATATCTATGTAAACTACATACATTTGAATATTGTTGAGAGCCCAGTTCATTTTGCATTTTTTCATTGGAAAAAAGGTATTCATCCAAAACACATGACAATTACATTATTTAAATTGCTATCAAAAACTGTTTTAATGGACTGCTTAAAAAAAATCGAATAATTACCCCCTAGTAGACCTGACAATCTCTCATTGCACCCTAGTGTGGCTTGGCACAGTGATGAAACGCTTGTTTACTGCACTGACAGTTCATCTCTTGCCTCATCTTAATGTCCCAGATTTAGCGGAGAGCTCTTTGCCCCATTGGCCTTACTATTCAGTGAGTGCTGAGATGAACGTTTGAGACCTTTAGCCTTTGCTGTTGCTTTTCCCGACCTTTGCTGAATATCAGACGTTCATTTTTTGATATGTTTGTTTTGGTCATATGGTAAAAATGCAGTATAGGGTTAAGTTTACCCCTGATGAGTTCTGGAAGGCCTGTTTTATTGTCATCAGCTAGAATGTACCACTGTGTGTGTGTGTGTGTGCGTGTGTGTGTGCTTTCGTCAATATCTCAGTGCATTGTATAAACAAAGGTTATGCAATAACGGTAGCTTTTCTTCCAGTATCAGCAGCGTACTGGAGTCTGAGGCCTTTTCAATTAAAAGCATTGTCACAATCAGGAAGCCGGCCTTCACCCTGGAATGCGAGCGGACATTAGTGTACGTGAGGAACACTGTTCGCCAATCATTTCCAGTCTTGGAAGTCCCATTGTAAGCAAGAGTGGGATTGTGTATTATTAGCCGCCAGCAATGAGAAGTAATGTAGCAAGGTATTTTTAACACCAACAATTATTCATTCTAATGTTAAATTATTCAAAATATTGTATCTATTAGGAGTTAAGAGAGTTTGTGAAGACATTTAAAGACTCTATATACCAAATGCAGGATTAGAAAGCATTCTAAAATAGTTAATGTGGTTGCATAATCTGAATAATACACATTTATTGGCAGACGACATTGTGACATTGTGACATGGCATTTTTTCATAGCGCTGCTGACATCTCAGCCGCGGAAATGATGCGTTTTGTTTCATCATGTTAAGTTTGTGCTCTGTTTTACAAATGCCCCTACTGAAAAAGGGAAGTAAAGCCTACAGGCTTGTTAATGTTCCAGTTATTTCCAGATTACCCCAAAAGTCTGAATAAAAGTTTGGAGTTCGTTGATGGCGACTGAAAACAAAATGTATAGCTGTTGTTGTTGAGTGGAAAACAAAACCTAATCACACATTGTATTTACTTAAGTGCTTTTTCAGTGCTTGTTAGATTATTTTACATGGTATTTTTTTGTTATTATTTTACATCAGATCGCAACATTTCACATACTTTATCCCAAATGACTTAGAAATGGAATTTTAGCACTAAAAAATAAATAAAAAAGAAATAGAATTTTTGTGGGGGCAAATCAATCCAAAGAGCTGGTTTGTGGCAACGATTGGGGTCAAAATCCAAATACTGGTGTTAAGATTTTGAAATAAATAATTAAGGTAATGTTGTTAATCTATAAGAGAATATTCATAACTGAAACTTCACAAACATTAAATACTTGACTTTAAATAATAAGCAGACAGGAGGTGTTTTTTAGTTTCACTGCAAATGTAATAATCATATGTTTCTAAAAATGACCAGTTGACGTTAACAATTACTCAGTCAGCAAACTAACATTTTGGGTTTGTGGCAACCAAAGACTGTGTTCATGACTTGTCATTTACTTAAATGGGTTTGTAAACATTTATTTAATTTAATCAGATATGTACTATCATTTTATATGAATGCTTCTATATGTAATAATTAAATGTTGGGCATGTAGTTCTGGCATGGTAAGTACTTAAAGTATCTAGATCATGAAAATGAGAGGAAACATGTTCAAACAACAAACTACACATGGCATGAACAGATTCTCTTGTTCTACTTAAAGGGAAAGTAAAGTAAAGTATTCATCCTACTCATCTCATGTCAAATTAGTTATAGCGCTAGGTTTTAAATAACTAAAAAATGAAAATAAATAGATTTCCCTTTTTGATGCAAACTCTGCTTTTAGTGAGTTTTAACCTCAGAAATAATGATTTTATGAAATAAAAGTTCCACTTTGTTTAGTTCATATATGAAAAATAATTTTTTATATCAGTTTTAACTGGAAATTTGAAAAATACAGATTGAATTGTTAAAAATCAAATCAATTTGTAATTCTGGCAGTGAAACCCAGCTCTAGAACCAAATAAAATGCATCCAAACAGATTGATTCACACATTTCAAAATGGTTTTACATTTTTTAAAGGATTTTCCCTCAATTATATCATTAGTGCTGTCAGATTCTTTAATAGTTGATGTCTATTGGCTCACAGAGGGACATATTCTTATCTCCTTAATGTCTTGGTTTCCTATAATCTCTAAACATCAATGTCTGTGTTTGCTATTTATTAATGTTTTTGAGAGAATCTTATCCTGCAACACAAAACAATGACCTGATTGTAGTGAATGTATGCCATGGCTTGATTTGTTTAAATTGCTGTCATTGAATTATGGCAAATTCAGTGAAGAATGGATAATATTTGTTTTGATAACACAACATTTTTTTGAGAAATATTGTTGAAGTTGGGGAGGAAATTACAGCTATTGTACAGGACAATCTGTTCATTCACTTTTTAGTATCCAACTGTGTTTTTTTTTGCAAAAAAAAAAAAGCAGGCAAAAAAACTGTTTTTGTTTGTTATTCCAAAAAAACTAACCTTTGTGCAATCATGTGTATAGTCTATGGAAGCATTTGTTTCTCATAATTGAAAATAAAAGTCATTACCAGAAATTCTTTTTCATTTTCACAATGAAGCTGCGTCGTTCGCCTGCCCCCTGGAAATGCTGACGGGAAATTAATGATGCAACACTTTGGTGGATGTGAAAACGAAAATGCAATCACCTCTTTGCTTTATCACTTTAAGTATGTCACAGAATAAGCGGTGTTGAAGTAGAAAATGAAAAAGCATTTTGACTGATTTTTATTTTATTTTTGAGTCAATTGATGAAAATGAAAAAGCTTTTCTGTTAATCCATTTTAATTGTCAAATTAAATATTTCTAATTGAATTTTGCCACACATTTACTTAAGAACTTTTTGAAAAGGAAATGTCAAATACCATTTTCATTACCATTTTAATTAAGTGACAGAATGAGAAGTGTTGAAGTAGAAAAGGAAAAAGCTGTTTGGCGGATTGATTTTTTTAATTTTATTTTTGAGTCAACAAACATCTTCGTTGTGGAAATTTAAAAAAGCTTTTCTGGTATTTACTTTTATTTTTAATTTTGAATCACAAATGCTTTCATAATAGTCATTCTATAATTGTGTAAATGTTCAAAATATTTCCACTAGGAAGTACTGACTTTTAACACAAAATTCCAGTTTTTCTAAAAAAATAAAAAGAACAAATCTGACCTCACATTTGCAGTCCTAGCAGAAAACTCTCGGTCTGAATCTAATTTTCCATTCGGTAATGCATAAGCTGAGCAAAGTTTTTTGGGGATTTCCTTACCCAGCTGACAGAGGATTGAAAGCACTGATTGTGCCGCAGGCCTGTCAATGAACTGGGACGCCATCCCAGTGTGTGAACTGTGTTTGCATGTGATATCCCCCTGAGCCAAGGAGCTGAGGCGCACACACACGTGTGTTCTGGCACAAACATGCACTGACCTCAGTCTGATGGAAAGTCCCACTCACTCAGTTTCTACACGGCAGAGCCAGGACTTTCCTGTTTATAATTACATCACAGGAGTGTCATTTCAAGGTGGTTAAAACAGTTTCTCTTGCTTGTTAAAAATTCCCCTTAGGACATTTTGGTTGTTTGGCAAATTTGTTTTTTTAATTTTATTTCTACTGCTACAGCATAAAGCCAGTGGCTCTAATTAGTCTTTTCTTTACATGTACTAGTCTTAAAGTTGGAGGAGCTCTTACTAATCTTTGGATCATTTTAGTACATTTTGTTAGAAAACAGGACCACCACTACAACAATATTATTAGGATTGAGAAGACGACTGGTTATGCCACAATCTTGTAACGTGTCCCTGAAGCTCTCCCTGCTACTCTTTTGTCAGATGTTTCTGGGCTTTTCTTTATGGACTCCACCCTGCCTTCTCTTTCACATTCCATTGAGTGATGCTTCAACAGCTGCTTTTGGGGTTTCTTTTTTGGGGAAAAGGCTAATCTGAAGTTGCAGTTTTTAAAAGACCATTCTGATCATCTTTTCATCGATTGTAAAAGTGTCCCCAAGGGGCTTTTAATTAATATTATGCAAAAAAAATATTTATTTAGCTAAAATTAAAAAAAACCTACGTCGGCTCTTGGACAAAGTTTCTGCAGAGCAGCAGGAGTTCATTAGGAGATCATCGAGTTGTGGCTCGACGTGCATATTTTCTATGCAACAAATACAATCTTTTTTTTTTTTTACTGCATTTTTTTCATCTACTCCTGATTCAAAATGATTTCAATAAAAAAATATTAAGATTAATTTTCTTTTTAAATGTCCTTCATCATCAAAAAAATATAACAAGAACATCTTGAAAAGCCCCAAAACACGATTTTCATTTGAGTGGGTCTTTATTGGCTACACGGTGGTGCAGTGGTTAGCGCTCTTGCCTCACAGCAAGAAGGCCCCCGGTTCAAGTCCTGCCTGGGGGAACATCGATGGGGGGCTTTCTGTGTGGAGTTTGCATGTTCTCTCTGGGGACTCCGGCTTCCTCCCACCATCCAAAAACATGCTTCATAGGTTAATTGGTTACTCTGATTGTCCATAGATGTGAATGTGAGTGTGCACTGGTGTGTGATATGTGTGACCCTGCGACAGATGAGTGAACTGTCCAGAGTGTCCCCTGCCTTCGCCCATGAGTAGCCGGGATAGGCTCCGGCAGCCCCGGAGAAGATGAATGAATGGGTCTTTATTTGGCTCAACTGTTTCTCTGTGAGGCTTTAAATAGATAACTAAAGTCATTTGTCAGACCCAAAGTATGATAAAGGAGAAAGAATATCTTATTGAAGATATTCAGTTAATTCTTGATTTGTAAAATTTCTACATAGAAAAACAAGTTGTCACAAAGCTAGTAATATAAAGTAAATGATGCTGGAAGTTTAGCTAAAAATAATTGATTCTTACACACACATAAAACAAGCTGATTGTAACAGCCCTACAGTTTCTGTTGGGAAAAACATTTGGGCGTCAACACATTATTACACTTTGTAATGTCAGATGTGTAACCCCTCTTTCCTCAGTCCTAGAAGCTATGCATCTAAAATATTTGCTGTACTCATGGTTAAGTTTAGGTAGAAACACGGTTTAGTGAATTGTTTGACCTAGATAACCGTGGTAAGCTGCAGGAACCTGACTCAGCATTCAGAATGAATGCATTTGTAGCAGCACACAAAGGGCTGCTTTGGCCTCAGCATCTAAAAAGCCCCAATTTGCTTTTGGAACAACAAAATGATGTTAGAAGACTCCCTCCGATTTAATTAGGATTATGCTGTTTTTAGTCAAAATCAGTTTCTGCTGTTGTTCATTATAAATTCACCTCTAAGTTGTGTGTGGGACCGTTTTCTCAAGCCCCCCAATTCCCCTTACCTCCTCTTCCAGTCTCAACATAAAAACAATGGGCCGCTAAACCCCCTCCCTTCTCGTGTTACCAAATAGGTAATACCATTGCTCCCTGACACGGGCACCGCCATGTTGAAACTAGTCCACAGTGATTGGATCGAGTCGGTCTTAGTCATTGTATTAGCCATAGATACGATGACTCGGTGCAAATCGGACCAATCACTGTCAACTAGTTTCAACATGGCGGCGCCCGTGTCAGGGAGCAATGGTGAGGGATTTTCCCTTATTTCACCACAGCCGGATGTGTAATGCATTTTCTATGGCCACACCTCTATGCGTCCATTGTTTTTACAGTCTATGGATGCAACACAAATGGCGAGCAGTATTGTAGCTGTCCAGCTGTAGAGTTTTGATCCAGATTCCAGATCAGACGAGGAAAACTAAGACATACATGGGTCTGTCTGTCTTCAAGTGGATGAATGAAGCAGAGCAGGGAGCTTGTGGCCCACCCAGCAAATTTTCTAATAAACATATAGGCCTCCACAATATATCGCAAATGTATCGTTATCGCGACATCAAGCTGTGCAATACGCATATCGCAAAAATATTGCAATAAATGGTTTCTTTAAATGTGCTAAAACATTCCTATGGCAAGCTTGAAGTATTTAACGGATCAAGTAAATCCATTCATACATTTGACCAATCAGATGGAGCCCTTCACGTTGTTGACCAATCAGATTGAGCCCTTTTATCTTAGATGTTCGTCTATGTCAATGAGGTCCATTTGGAGTATAATTTTTAAACTGTTGCAGTGAAATGGTAATTATGTTTTTGGTTGTTTTGCTATTTTTTCATATACCGCAACTTATCGTTATTGCAATATTGATCACTAATATTGCAAGTTTTCCTCATACCGTGCAGCCCTAGTTACACATAAGGTCTTTTTCAAACAGCATTTTATGTTTGCTCCTGATTCACAACAGTTTGAATCATTTTAAAGAAACGGCCACTGATCAAAGTAATCACAATGATTTTTTTGTTTTGCTTTTTAACCTCCCATCACATTTGCTGCGTTTTTTTAATTAGGAACCCCTTGGCTCTGTTGGGAAAATTTCTGAAATTGGTCCCTAAAGACAAATACAAAAATAGAGCGGGCAGCTTACATGGAAAAAAAAAGTTGATGTCTGTTGAGAGTTTTTGTTTGGGGGATACTGACATTTTTATTCTTTCATTTCAGGCCTGTCTCCTGAACCAGAACGTCAGCATCAGCAACCTCAAAGTCATTCGTCAAATCCTCTTCAAGCACCTCATGAGGATCTTTTCCACTGACTTCTTGTCATTATGTCCTAGCAGCTAGTAGTCCCTGCTCCGTCCATCAACCCTATTCATTCTCCGCACCCCCTTTCCCGTAGACGCCTCCTATCATCGCCCCTGATGTGGGGATCCTCTAGTGGGACTCCTGGCATCATGAGCAGTTTGCATCAGCATCCCTTTGGCAGGTCAGGCTCAGAGCGGGACCTTCACTCTGCTGCCTCCTCTGTCAGCCTTCCCTCTGTGCGAAAGACTCCTAAGAAACGCCGTCTGTCTCTCCACTCCCTCTTTGGAAGAAGACGGCGACCTGACCGTGACCCCAGGCGAAAGTTGAGGGCGTTGCAGTCAGGAGGTGGTGCAGATGGCATCGTTAGCATCGAAAGCACACAATCGGAGACTTGTCCCGACAGAACGTCAACCTATTCTCCAGTAGATGTAGCCTCAACCTCCTCAGGCTGTTCCCCAGAGCTGATGGAGTGCCCTCTGTGTTTACTGCGTCTGCCACGCGAGCGCTTCCCGGACATCATGACCTGCCACCACCGATCCTGCGCAGACTGTCTGCGGCAGTATTTGCGCATTGAAATCTCAGAGTCACGGGTCAACATCAGCTGCCCCGAGTGTTCAGAGCGCTTCAATCCCCACGACATCCAGATGATCCTGGGAGACCGAGCGCTCATGGAAAAGTATGAGGAGTTCATGCTGAGGAGGTGGTTGGTGGCCGAGCCCGACTGCCGCTGGTGTCCTGCCCCGGATTGCGGGTAAGGATATGAGTTGACAAGTTTTGTGAAAAACTTATCAACACAGTATTTCAGGCTCAGGAGACAATTACTTATAGGTTATTATGTCGTCAATCTTTATATTTCCATGAGATGTGCTGAAAGTTCTAAATCTCAGAAAAGAAAGTCCGAAAATATCTCACTGAAGGACGTCATTGGTGAGACTTCAAACTGAATTTCCTAGTAACTGCAGCTTCCACATCAATGCTTGGGTTAAAAATAACTCAAAGCAGCAATAAAAATATGATATTTCCACCCCTCAGTCTTCATCCACTGAAGATTTGATGAGTGTGATCATACAATTGATATGACTGCACCACACCCTGATAACACAAAAAAAGTTATTTTTTCCTCAGGGACACCAATTATAACAATTATAATAAAAATACAAAAATAACAATAACAAATAAAACCAAAAAGACATATTCTCCTGTTTACCTGAGAAAAAAAAATTTGTCCAGTCAATTCTTTAAAAATGTACCAAAAACTACAATTCTCTGAGCCCCACCCCTTCACATTAGGTGAAGGTTTAGGTTTAGAAAAGTCCTCTTCAGCATTGATGATAGTCAAGAGGATATATTAGCTCCTGGAAAGGATTGGGTTTATCTGTATTTCTCTACAAATATTTTACCCATCTATAATTTGATTTATTTATTTATTTCAAGCATTGTAGTCAAAGCAATAAAGAATTTACACATATTTTACAAACTCATTATAGAAATGTTACATTTGCTTAATTAAATACAGTGATCATCAACTTAAGTCAAGTAGAGCTTGATTTATTGCTTGAAAAGGAGTGGGAAGAAGCAAGTTTATATAATCCCACCCCTACTATCTATAATAGATTTAGTGTGTCGAGACTGTCTCAGGAACCATTTGGTGGTTTAACCCCCCATTCTAACCCCTTAATGCTGAGTGTCAAGCAGGGAGGCATTGGGTCCCATTTTTGTCGTTGGTATGACTCTTCTGTGGAATTGAACTCATGACTTCCCAGTCTCAGGGTGGACACTCGACCAAAAGGCCACAGAGCTTGTGGTAAAGCATTTGCTTAAAAAAATGTTTAGAAAGTGGGCATATCCTATGTAGGTGAGGATTTAAGGAAGACATCACATTAGCATCTATCCATCTGTTACCACCATGAACTCATGAAACTGTGTTCTCTCCAAATGCCATTTGCACGTCAGAGGTTTCCACTCTCAATGTTGAGTCGATGAAAGATCAGAAATCCTGCGGCGCGTTTTGAGCATCCACAGTTCAAATATCTGAACTTTAGCGAAGACTCTGCATTGTCTCTCCTTACACACACACACACACACACGCAAGCACACGTGCGCGCGCTCACACACACACATGGTCCCCATCATACACGCCCCTCAAAGAAATAAACGGCTTCTAGCCTGCTGTTCCATAGCAACGGTGTCCCGCTTCATTAGTTACCGTTTGCGTCCGGACCGAACCGGACATAACAGCGGTTTCCAACTACGGTCTGAAGCCTGAGGCTGAAAGGTAACACGCTGACAGCAAAATCAGCGCACAAAAAGCACCTTAATAAGTCATGTGATCTCAGTTGGCGGTGTCCTGAATTGACGTCACTGACGTACGACTCGCATTTACTGGGGAATATCCGATTTGTCTGCTTACATGGCACACAGAAATGCACGTATCCGATTCGTTTCCGATTTATTTCCACATATGAGAGAGGCCTGTATCCGATCTGAGAAAAACGGAATCCATGCGCTTTTGTCCTGCTTACACGTTCACCGGTCATATCCGATCTGTGCCACGTGAGAGGAAAAAATCGGAATTGGGTCACTTGAATCATGCAGTGTAAAGGCGGCCAAAATGAAGGCAGTGGATGCAAATTTGGTAAATGGTAAATGGCGTACACTTAGAGGCCCAAAGTGCTTTACAGTCACAGACCCATTCACCCAGTCACACACTGGTGGCGGCTCCGCTGCCGAACACTGGCGCCAGCCTCCCACCAGAGGCAAGGCACCAATGGCATTTGTTGTGCACGAAGCATATATTTGGTCAGCTGGCCTTACAGGTAACGCGGTGCTATGAGGTGAGGATACTTGACAAGCTGGTCTGGAGTTTCTGGAGAACCTTATATATGCATATCCATTCAGTTTTTTTTGTGGCTTTTGGCTTGCAGCCAGATCCCAGGATAGCTTTTCCCTTTATTTTCTCATCAAGCTTTGTTGCGTCAACACTGCTGACCTTTGTCTGTTAGGAGAATGGCTCTTTCTTCCCCCCGCCATCCAAATACTTTAGTTTTGGCGTGCTGCCGCTCTCCGCTGCAAAATGTTCTTTCATTATTGTTGTATAATGAGACTTGAAGGCTATTAGACTCTGCTGGTCAGTTCTATCAGACAGGCAGAACTGTTGGGGTGGATGACCTCAATCTAGTGTTTCCTACGTTGGTCCACAGCAGATTTCACTTTGCTGTGAATGTGGGTATCCCTTTGATGAAAATGTCCTTTTAAAATATCCGAGTTTTCCAGTTTTATGGAGTATTTCATCAGTCCGCCTCAATGGTGTTGAAACTGCTTAGAGGCAGACTGACTGCAAAAGGTCCAGACTGACTTTTTGTTTTAGGGAGTTTGGTTTTGAAACAGCTCAATACATTTGTGAAACATATTTAGTTTAATGTCTTCTCTTACTGCATAAAAATCTACTACACAACATAGCAATATAACAGCATGTAGTCCTTTTCCAAATACAGTAAGTATTCTTCTCATAATCTGGATTCTTTTATATTTATTCTATGTTGTCTGCCAACGTCATCCTTGTTGCAACTCTGTATTTCACAGGTTGTGGCTTACCTTTCTCATTAGTCATGTTATTGGTCAAGAAGGACCACAGAATGAATTGATTGCTTCATCCTTTTTCTGAGAGTGCCTTGCTGATCTAAATAAGAGTTAGAAATAGAAAATGTTTGGCTTGGCAGACGGTATTTTAGCTGATTAGATGGAGGGTTTCATGAAGGCTGCTGGCTCTTCTTTGTGTAACACAAGTCCCACTGAAGCGTTGAAACGCATTGAAAAGCAGTTTCTTGTTGTTTCTTCTTTTATAACATCTTTTAATGAAATTCAGCGTTTGCGTTGAGTTTGCCATTTTCTTTTCCTCATCTATATTGATTTATTCAAATGTTATGGACATAGAGACATTCAGAATAGTTTACACCAGAGCTGTTTTAGTGGGACAGGAGTTGAAGTGCTTGGTGACTGAAAATGTAAAATGCAGGAAGTTCTTTTTTTATAGATTCTCTCACAAACCAGAGCGTTTTATGTGGTCCTGAATTTCCATTTACCTAACTTCCATCAACAATGTTGGATATTTATCTTTACCTCTGACCCGTTTTTTTACTGTTCTGTTGCATATTTCTTTTTGTGTTTAAAGTAAATGTTAAAAATCCGAGGTTTGCTGGCATTTGCTTTGTTCTACATTACTGTTGTGTCTGCCCTGTTGGCGTTTTGTTGAAGTCATTGGGTTTTCTGTTCACTTTTTATCTGTGCTTTTTTTTTCTCCCACAGCTATGCAGTCATTGCTTTTGGCTGTGCCAGCTGCCCGAAGATCACCTGTGGGCGTAAGGGCTGCGGGACGGAGTTCTGCTACCACTGCAAACAGCTGTGGCATCCCAACCAAACATGCGACACGGCACGTCAGCAGAGAGCCCAGAACCTCCGGCTGAGGGCTTTCAGGTCCTCGTCTCTCAGCTACAGCCAAGAAAGCGGAGCAGCAGGTATTGCAGAGAACTTAAGTGCACTTCAAGCTAACCTGACCTGTTCTTTGGACTTTTGTTATTTTAACTGCAAACTTTGGTAAAGCCCTAATGTGCGATTAAAATTATGAACTTTTACCGATTTCTAATACAACCACCTACCTTATCGATCCTCGCCAGGTGATGACATCAAACCGTGCCCTCGCTGCTCGGCCTACATCATCAAGATGAACGATGGAAGCTGTAATCACATGACCTGCGCCGTCTGCGGCTGTGAGTTTTGTTGGCTGTGCATGAAGGAGATCTCTGACCTGCACTATTTAAGGTGAGAAGAACCGAGTATAAGAAAATAAAACAGATCCTTTCTTGGAAAATGCCAAAGGGATTCATAAAACCCATCAATTAAATGATTGATGGTAAGAATGCATCATATATTTGATTATTTAACCATTTGTACTACTAGTTAAAGGGCTACAGGTATTTTTGTGTTTACCTGTGAATCAAAGTTAAAATGTATTTTGGCAGTGATGCTAAGACGACACAGGGCTGCAGTGAGGGACACTATGGCTTTTACTTTCTGCCTTTTCTAAGCAAACTATCTTTATGATATAAAATCAAAAATACAGATGTTTCTTTGACGTAAATCCAGATTCTGAACAAACTAACCAGACCACGTTATCTCTTGTCCTCTCAGTCCGTCAGGCTGCACCTTCTGGGGAAAGAAGCCGTGGAGCAGGAAGAAGAAGATTCTGTGGCAGCTTGGCACCTTGGTGGGCGCGCCTGTGGGTATCGCCCTCATTGCTGGCATCGCCATCCCAGCAATGATCATTGGCATCCCGGTGTATGTGGGTCGAAAGGTGAGCGTTTACATTAGACAGTCAATAAACAGCAGTAAGTTAGGATCTTCAACACAGTCCATGTTTTAAATATAAAGATAACATTTTTTAATATATGTTTTTAACTCTGAAATACAAAAACAGTATTATTAAAATGTCTACAATATTTAGCTTATAAAATTCAAAATTTCAAAGGTTAAACTTGTCAGTTTAGTTTTGTTTAGAACTGGTAAACAAAATAGGATTAAATGTTAGTTATTAATTAACTAATTGTAATAGTTAATATAAATGACTGCAGTTAGAATTAGTTAGAACTTTTAACACACTAAAGTTTGTCTCAAAGTGTAGTCTAATGTTTCACATTTAGGGAAAAAGATTTATTTATTCCTAACAATAGTCGTAATATAGTTTATACATTTACACACTTTTATACTCTTTATTGACTTTAGACTATATTCGTTTAAATTTATCTCCTCAAGGAGGAGAGCAAAAAGATCCCTAAACGAAGTTACAATCATTTATATTTAATTTTAGAATAATAAATGGTACTTATTTTTGTCTGACACGATCATTTTTAAATGATAAATTCCATGTTTGAGTCTAGATACATTTTTCCTTCTTTTACTGTAATCAATATTCAGAAAAGTACTTTTCAGTACTTGAATATACAGAAGTAAGACTATTTTTATCTGAGTAGAAATCTCTTCGCTGCTTATTAATGTTGCTCTACAATCGATGTCACCAGATCCATAATCGCTATGAAGGCAAAGACATCAACAAACACAAGAGGAACCTGGTGATCGCTGGTGGAGTGACGCTGTCGGTGCTGGTGTCACCCGTGGTTGCTGCAGTCACTGTTGGTACGCGGACTTTCTCTACCAGAGAATACATTATGAAACATGCAAATAGTGACAGACTTTGAACTTCCCGTGAGGATGAGGAATCAATTTCTGGTCATAAAATGTCCTTTGTTGTGTCCCGTGTTTCACAGGTATCGGTGTTCCCATCATGCTTGCGTACGTCTACGGAGTGGTGCCCATTTCCTTATGCCGGAGCGGAGGCTGCGGCGTTTCTGCCGGAAATGGCAAAGGAGTGCGGATTGAGTTTGACGATGAAAATGACAACATAGGCAGTGGTGCCGCAGCAACAGGTGAGAAACAAAACCGGAAACGAACCACCAAAATAAAACACCTAGAACTTGGTAGACTTGACCCTTTAACGCCGGGGCTTTAGACATTCTTTGGACGACTGGAACTCTTCAACCTTTGTGCAACTAACATACTTCCAGTGGATTCATGTTGATGGCGTAAACCAGCGGTCCCCAACCTTTTAAAGCTATGGACCGGTATGACGTCAGACAAAGTTTTCAGGGACCGGTCTTTAGGATGTGACAGACAATTAAGGTAGCAACGCTACTATGAAGGAGGAACAGAGACGTGACAAGACAAAGTCTGAGCTTTTAATGTGACAAGCATTATATAGCAGATCGCACAGGTGTCATCATCCTCTCCCCTTCCCTCACTCATGGTGCAAAGTACTGTCTAAATTCAAATTCATATATTTATATAGCACCTTTCATGACAGCAAAGACAGCTCAAGGTGCTGTACATAAAAACAAAATCAAATGCAATAAAATACAATAAGATACATTAAATTAGCCCCACACAATAAAATACACAAAGACACACAACAGTGGAAAATAAATAAATAAATAAAGATAAACCAGAGAAACCAAAAGGCGCCGTCTGCCCCGTCCTCCTATTGGCAGGGGTGTCAGTATAAAACCCAAACACCCCAGCCAAGGGTGAGAAAACACTCGTAAACAGTCTAATAAAATAAATATGTGTTAAAATATCATAAAAAGTATCTATTAAATGTAGCTTTCTTTATTTGGAAGTGGAAGGCTCCTCTTCTGTCTCCTGGCTGGACGTTTTCCCTTTGGCAAAGAAACTTTCCAAAGACCTTTGTTTTTTACTCATTTTGTTAGCTCCTGGGTTTATTTTAGCGGTATCCTATCACGTGACGGAGAAGAGCGCCTCGGCCTGCGTCAAGACATAGAAGGATGGAACAGAGAATCGAGCAATATTTCAAAATAAAACATCTTTCAGATTCTGAAATAAGTAGAACGGAAGTAATGTAAATTATTTATTCTTTCTGTGCGCCCCGGTACCATAGCTCGTTCACATCCCCAACCCCCCGGTACCGGTACAGGTCAACGTAAACAGTTGAACACTTGCAGTGTGTCAAAGAGCATGTGTCATTTTAGGTGTTTCTGGCGACTTCTCCAGTGTTAAAAGGTTATGAGAACCAAACATGTACTACAAAGAGATGATTACTGACACAACACAAACACTTCCTGTATGTCAAGTTAAGCCTTTGATGCTTTTGTGCCACTTTTTAATTTTATTTTCATCTTTCCATTTCATTCTGTCATAAGCATTTGGAGCAGTTCTTTTGCTCACTGGGTTGTAAATCCAACCACAACTGTTACAAACGCACTTCAAGTCATTTGACCAAATATGGCCAAAGTGATCTTGGAGCGAGCTTATGGCCTGCAGAGACCATCCGCCAATGCCTTAGCATATTATTTACCCATAAGGTATAGCAAAAGTCGACACACCTACATATTTGTGTGAAATGGTTGTGCAAGTCGTAAAAAAGCAAGACTAGCTTTGCTTTTTAGGGAGATGATGATGAAGGTTGTAACAGGTTGGATCTCTCACCATTTGTGTCAACAATGAGTTGTGTACTTAGAATGTGTGACTGCAGACTTTGATCTTTGTGGGAACACAGACGATTCTCCGTTTGCTAATGCGGTGTTGAAGGAAACATGACTCCTGTTTCCTGCTTTATCTTTTTTCCTCTTATCTTTTTCTTTTCTTCTTATCTGTATTATTTTTTACAGTATATTTGTCTGCCTCTTTCATATAAACAGAGTTCCTGTTGGTGATTCTTTTCGGAAGAAGCTATTAAAAGTGGATCTCTGTTCATTTCTGTCAGTCTGACGTTACCTTGAATTAAATCCGTTTTGCTTTTCCTTACCAGACACGACTTCAGTGGCTGAGACTCGGCTCAACAATCCCAGCCTCGGTGACGCGGCGAGCGTTGGTGGTTTGACGGGCCTGAGTGTGAGCGGAAGCCACATGGAACGCTGCGGCGTGAGCACCGCTCAGCGGGACAACATGAGCGACAACGCCAGCACCACAGCCCTAGCCGGGACCAGCATCACTGGCAGCCTGTCTGGCAGCTGCTACAACAGGTAACAGAATGAAGTTGATGTCAATGCTGGCGCTTTGAGCTGTAGGCCACCACTGTGACTTAAAGGAAGACCTTACCTTTTCATCTCTGGTTCTTGGCTGAGAAAACTCATCTGGAAATCAGGAACAAAACTTGAATTTCAGTTCTTATCAGGGTTTTGGTTTGGTCAAAAAACACTTTCCATTACCTGACAGCTCACCTAATTCACAATAGATGAATGAAAATAACAGCCTGAAATGTTCAAAGAAAATTGCAAAACATGAACTCTTGCTAATCAGGAGGGAGTTTGTTAGAAGTCCACACCCCCACCACTGGAAAATCTGTCAATCGTTTCGGAGACCACATCATTTTATTGAGCCATTAAATTGATCAGTTTATGTATGAATTATGGAGTCCTATACTGTTCATAATTAAATAAATAAATATTTAATTAAATAAATAAATATGGCCTCATGTAAATACACAATCAAACAATAAATCTCTCATAAATATATAAAAAGATCATGAAATTGTGAAAAACCTGCATACTGATTTTATATAAGCCATTATATTATTCAATATATTTCATTTTGCTTTAAAAACCTCTTCATTATTTTAAAACAGCGTTTTTAAATATTCTGTCTTTTTTCAGAAGCTCGTATTTCAAAATTAATATTTTCCAAAGTAGCTTTGTTTTTATTTCATGTTGCTGTTTTTCACAATGGCGTATTTATTTCATGAAGAGCTTTTTCAGCAGAATGGGTCAATCTGTCAATCAGTGAAGGTGGGCGGGATCTAAACGCTCATTGGCTGATCCATGGAAATCGACTCATATTCCTCGAAACCCGCTCAGCGGTGTGCCAGTCAGAGATGACATGTTTTAGTGATATCCGCGCAGCTTTGCTGACATAACATCAAATACAGACAAACGATCTCTCTGCTGCAGAAGATGCAAACATGGACGACTCTGTTTTTGTAGTTTGAGGGTTTGTGTGGACCAAGGCACACAGAGGAGCTCCGGTCGTCCACGTCTATAAGTCGTTGAAACACTCATTCTCACGCCGTTTCACTCAGAGCTCACATCGTGCCTTATGTCGCCTCACAGGAGGTGAGCTGGCGGACCGACAGTCAGACAAGGAGCTGCGCAAAGCGGAACAAGCCTGCTTAGGCCTCCTGAACCTTATATTTTCCTATTTTCAATGAGACAATGATTATAATCAGGTCCTCTGATTTTATTTTTCCCTCGCGAGAAAATGTTGAACCTTTCCTGCGATGACGTTTCTGACCGTCGTCGGAAAACGCAGCGGAGATCCGGGAGTGATTGAACAATTCTGCAGCCAGGGTTTACTCCAAGAATCAGGCTCTGCACTTTGGAGGAAATCATTTTTTTATTATTACTTTTCCGGGGGACAGGGCAACAGACCCTTAACTTGCGCTCACACATACACTCTCGCGCTGCCTGGGCGCTCTGATTTACTGGTACACGTAATTTAAGACGTTTGACTGCGCTAAGCTGAAGCAGAGACTCTCTCTGGAATTGATCTCATAAACTCAAAAATGGAAACATTGTTATCATGTGAAATTATTCCAAATAAATAAACCTGATCTTTTAACACTCCATGTACATTGTGCATCCATGCATTTTTACTGAGATAAGCGCAGGACACCGCTCCATGTGGCTATCAGGCTAAAAACATTAGCTGGTAGCCCCTCCCACACGCGGCATGTTGCGTTCATGGAACTCTAGTTCATAGACGTTTTGTGGAACTCCAACAACCACCCAGCCTAACTTAGGCCGCTACTAGATGTTAATGAGAAGATGAAATTGCAGAACCGACCACAAAACCACCTGAATTATGCACACTCGCCCAAAGCCACTTTTATCCGCAAATTTAGAACAAAAACTTCCCAATTTCGTGTAACACTGTGGATGTGTTGAGGTGCATACTCCCCCTAGTGTTGAGGAGTGTGCATTGCGCCATCACGTTTGCTGAAGTATCTTCGATCGATGTAGTCAGGGTGCTGCTGCTCATGTCTGAGTAAAGGAGTAGCCAATCACAAAAGTGTCTCCGCCTTGTCTGGTTTGATTGACAGATAGACCCATTCTGCTGAAAAAGCTCTTTATGAAATAAATACGCCATTGTGAAAAACAGCAACATGAAATAAAAACAAAGCTACTTTGGAAAATATTGATTTTGAAATCCAAGGTTCTGAAAAAAGATGTAGAATTATAATAATATTCCAAATGAATATTTTAAAATGCTGTTTTAAAATAATGAACAGGTTTTTAAAGCAAAATGAAATATATTGAATAATACAATGGCTTATATAAAATCAGTGTGCAGGTTTTTCCCAATTTCATGATCTTTTTATATATTTATAAGAGATTTATTGGTTGATTGTGTATTTTCACGAGGCCATATTTATTTATTTAATTAAATATTTATTTATTTAATTATGAACAGTATAGGACTCCATAATGAATTACTTGTTCTGCTGAAAAAGTAGGATTAGTAAGAACATGTTAAAGAAGAAGTATTAGAGCAAGAATGTTTATTCTGACTAACATAATAGTTGAGTAGCTCATCTACAGTCAACGGTTTCTTGTTTGAATATGTTGTTGCACTTTTTTAACTAGGGTTTTAACAAAAATTGGATGTAAATACACAATTATAACCAATTTCCATAACCTTTTTCTTCATAGTTTGTCTTAGAAGTGGCTCCTGCTTGTGCTAATTATATACTTAGTTTTTCTTTATAAATTGTTTTCTTCAAATGCTTTCCCAGGTTTTAACTGATAGTTTCGAATATCAGACTTGACCATTGTGGTACTTTCTGTTATCAAATGACCGTTTTAAAGTAGTAGAAATGATCCTTAGTTTACTGGTCTTTCAGCTTCCTTGTTTGGATCATATGTCAGACCTCCTTTAGGTCTGCAGGTTCTTTTTCAGCTGCACAGCAATTAGCCTCTTTGCAGGTAGTTTTAAATAAATGTGTTTACAAAGTGATTCCATGTTATTTTGTATTTTACTATTTAAAAACGATATACTTAACCTACTAAAATGTTTGACAAAGCCAGACTCTTTGGCTTCAAGTAAGATATTTTTCTACATTTTAAGTAAAAATCTGTTCAGAAAGTTGAAGAAGGTCTTGTCATGGCCATTTCTAGAATAGATTTTTAAAAGGAAACGATAACTATTGTTTGTTTTTCAGAATGGAGGTGCAGGCCGACGTCCAGAAGGAGCGTTGCAGTCTGAGCGGCGAATCGGCAACCGTCAGTCTGGGAACTATAAGCGACAACGCCAGCACAAAAGCCATGGCGGGATCTATCCTCAATGCCTACACGCCTCTGGAAAGGTCAGGATAAACATCCTACTGAGGGTTCCCTCGTTTATCGCAGCAGTTACCTTCTAAAAATAACCCTTAATAGACTAAATCTGCAAAGTAGTCATCTTAATTTTACTTTTAACCAATACTTAAACACGTTATAAGGCTGGGAACCTCCTCACTACACACACAATACATTTTCACCCTTTTTTTCTCTTGTTTGAAGGATGTGATGACGACTAAATTCTGGGTTTAACTTTGGTTTTGCAGAGATAACAGTCTGGAGGTGCAGGCAGACATGGAGTCAAAATACGGAAAGGTGAGGCACGGCAGCGCCAGCAGCAGCCTGGATGAAGCCAGCAGCAGCAGCACGGCGGGGGTTAAAAGAGCCAGCAGTCTCTCTGGCTGCTGCAGCGCTCAGCCCAGCGACTCCTGCTGCACCTCACCGCCTTGCTCTGAGGAGCCTTCCACGTCAGCGGGTAAAACCTCCAAGAGTCAGCTTTGGAAGGCGAGCAGCAACAGCGAAGAAGAGGAGGCAAAAGCGAACGAATCGCAGGGGGAGATGGACACTCAGAACGTGGAACAGCGCAGCACCAACTCATCCGAGTTTGATTCGCCGTCCTTGAGCGGCAGCCTCCCGTCTGTGGCCGACTCACACTGGAGCTGCTTCTCGTCAGAGCACTTTTCTTCATCGCCTCTTTCTTCACCCAGAGAAGGAAGCAACAACACCTTCCTGTACATCAACGAGGAGAGTGTCGACGGCGCGGTGGAGGCCCTGCCAAGGAGACTCAACCAGGAAGCTTCCAGAAACATTTCTGCACATCCTGTGAGCCCAGTGAGGAAACACTGTATACAAACAGACATCTGAGCTCGCCGCCGTCCACTGTCGGGCCTTGAAAGTCGGTCTTTAATCACGTGAGGTCACTGCAGCAGTGAAAGGGGGGATGCAAGGACTCAGAGGACCAGTGAAGTAGGAAAGTAGAGGGCAGCTGAAAGGATCAGAACAGATTTGTGGCAAGTAGAAGTGAACGGGGCTGGAGTTAGTCGTGTGTGGAAGTGAGGCGATGTGCTGCAGAACTGATTCAAACCCCATCCCAGACCAAAACCCTGAAATAGCCTAGTTTCTGCTTTAAAAACAACAAAAAGAAGGAAACTGACCCGATCCAGTGCTTTGGAGGACGTAACCTGAGGTGCTATGACTTCACCGAAATCTTTTCTTCTTTAATCCAGCCAAAAGAATACCGCCTGGTTTCTCTCCTCCATTGTTCCACCTTCATTCTTTTGATGCATCAGTTGAGTTTCTGGGAGGCACCACTTCATAGAGTAGCAGAAGTATATTTTCTATAATCAAAGTTATTCCGTAGGTCCTTTTTATTGACATTTTTGTTTCGTTTTTCACTTTGTGCTGGATTTCTTTCTTTCTTTTTTCCTTTTTGGGAAAGTTAAAATGTTGAAACCCTTTTTATTGGGTCCAACCTTTTTACTACAGTAAAAGAAAAATATATATAACTTCTAATACTGTTGATAACTAACTTTGGCTGCACAGAATTCAATTTAATGCACATTTAGCAATTATAAAGGTGTATTTAAAGTAAATTTCTAGTATTTTCTTCCAATATAAATGCAAGATTTGTGCATAAAACAACTTTGTTCGTAGTTCTTTATTTAAAAATAAAATCAGCAACAAAATCCAGAAACTGAACCAAAGTATTTGCAACTATCAGAATAACTACATAAAAAGATATGACCTTTCTCCTTCTATTCAATCAGTCATCTTTTATTATTATTTTTTAGTTGTAAATGTAAAATGTTGATTATAATGGTGTATACAAATGATTATCTTTATGCTGTCAACTTCAACCACAAAATGATTTCATTTTATTGTTATTAATTCTTTTGCTGAAGACTGATGCAGGAAATTTTATATAAATCAAACCGATTGTGCCTTTTTGGAGAAGCTTGCTGTGTATAGTGTTTATTTCTTTTGTGCATTATTGTCTAAATAAGACGATATCAAATGAGAATTGATTATATTTGCCTCAGAAAACGTTAAAAATGAACAACCATTATGTGAAAACCTTAATTCCACTTGCATAAGCTGGCATAATCTACCAAAAGGACTGGAATGACACCAGCAGAATCTTTTTTTTTTTTTTTTTTTTTAAAACACCCAAGTGTTTTTTTCCAATCACAAACAACTTGTTTGCCTTTGTAAAAACGATTCCCCAGATAAAGACAAAGTTTTTTAAGTTTCTTTCCAGAAAATCAGCGAAAGTGGGCAATAAAATGTGTTCATGTCCGTCCGCTTCATGAGTTTTACTCTGCAGTGACACTAAAACCTGAGCGGAAGACTTGCTAAACCTAAAATCCAACCAGTTTGACACATTTTCACCCTGTACGTGTTTTATTTCTTTGCCCTATTTGTAACTTTGTGAAAAGAAGCGTTTGTATTTAAGAAATATTTCTGAATTATGCTTCAAAATGTGCATATAAATGCATATCACTGAAAAAAATGATAAAGAAATGTTTGTCTTTTTGTTGACTCTTGAGGGACAATCTTGGTTAATATGGTGTAACCCTTGTGCTATCCTCTGACCCCACCCTTCCATTGACCTGTTCTCCCTACCATGACAAAGGTGGATAAAGGTGGAAAGATTTCATGGAATCCATGGACACCAGTGAAGATCACAAATCATTGAAGAAAAAAGGTTTAGAGCACTGTCTAGTGGGTCTAGATGACCCAACTCCCAATGGTAAAGTGCCTAGAATAGCACAAGGGTTAAAATAAGCAACACAGATGCAAAATTCCCAGAAAAGCATCAGAAACGACAAATAAAGCCTTCATATTGGAGTTTATTTACACCTGCATTCAGTTTATTTACATACAGTACATGCATTAACATTCCATGGAGAAATACAAACATGACTTGAAACTTTACACAAACTTTCAATGTTTTAAATTTGAGGAAAAAGGAGGAAAAAAGTTGAAGTTGTGGCACTTTATTCTGTGGAGTGATGTAATGGCTTGTAAAAACCCTATTGGGATGTATGGGAGCACATTGCTAACTATATATAAAAAAAAGAAGCACAATTTTTTTTTCTAATTTTGATTTAGCCTTTCATCAAAATATTTTTTAACTTTTAGGTAAATACAGAGGTTGGTTTAGTGGGCAAAAATGAGATGAAGCATGTTGAGCTGTGGTAAGGAAGTGATTCAAGGATAGGAAAAATGGAATAAATTAAAAATTGTGTCAAAGTTTTGAGTTAAAAACTAAATCAAATTAGCTTCAAACTAAATAATAAAACAATGTAGCTATCATCACTATTTTCACATTTAGACAAATTAATTTTATCATTTCAAAAATACCATATTTTTCGCTCTATAAAGGCTCACTTAAAAGCCTTATTTTTGACCAAAAAACAACAGTGTGCCTTATAATCTGGAGTGCTTTATATTTGTATTAATTCTGGCTGCGCTTATTAATGTCGGAAGCGATTTTGAGAAGTCCGTTTTTCAGGAGTTGGGCATTATTGTGAATGTGCTACCACGACCAACGTGTCGGACTGTGTTTGTCTTTCGTCTTACTAACGGGGTTGGGAGTTGGTGTAGACACAGGAAGGTTTGTTTTGGTAAAGTCTAGCTCACCGATAGATTTATTACTAATTTTTATAATGCCCTATAGTTCGCTGTGCCTTAAATATGACACAAGTTTGAAAATAGACCATTCATTTACGGTGCGCTCTAATGTGCAGAAAATACGGTAATACTGGGTATTTTCCGTCAAAAGTGGCAGAAGTGGGCTTCCGTAGATTTTACCATGTAATAACCCTTGTGCTATCTTGTGGGGTCCAAATGACCCCACTCCCAACGTTGTGAGTGGGGTCATTTGGACCCCACAAGATAGCACAAGGGTTATTACAGGGCAAGATCAAGTGCCATGAAGTAAATTCCTGCAATTGAATTTACTCCCAGCTTTCCTGCAGAGCAAAAACAAATCTACAAATCTATTTATTTAAAAAAGTTACAGATGCAGTTTTTAACGAGCAACAAAAAGAAAAGAAAACAATAAATGGGGTACCTTGATTAATAGAGCATAAAAAACACTTTTCCAAGCAATCAGATAATAATTGTTCTGGGTTTTTTTTCTCAAACTCAACTGCAATCACCCAGTTAAGAACATGACCTTTTATAGTTTATGTCCTGTCAAGCAAAATGTCTGTCATTTGCCCCAAAAAGACAGTTTTGCTTTATTTTGCAGCCCCGCCTGCATAAAGTACAAACAGTAAATGTTTACGACAAAACCCATAATCTCAAAAACTCCAACTGTATGGAGATGACGGGGATGGCAACAACTTTCCAGACTATTTCGCTTTTCTGCAGGTTCAATTTGAATACAGGGTTTTGGAGTAAACCAGAGGTCTTCACGGCCATTTATTCTCTTTTTCCCCCCCACACACTTTGACTTTAACTTCTTTTTTTTTTTTTAGGAGTGACTCAGGTGGATTTTAGGTCTTGTCATGATGACGAGACGTTCTCTAGAAGTGGTTGTTGTGCTGCATCATTGCGGGGAACGACTCCAGCATCAAAACTGTCACAAACATGTCAAAATAACATTTTCCTTTGGCTCTGCTTCTTAAACGAAGTCTGCAAAAATAGGAAGGTACATAGTATTTTTCATAACATTCGAAGTTTCTTTGGAATATTTACAGTTTTTGAAGAAAATATTTAAGTGGCAAGAAATTGTTCTCGGTACGATTTATGTCCTGGAGACTCTGCCCTTTTGTGTGCGTTTCTTTTTCATTTAAAGGCATTTTTAAAGTACATTTGAAAATATTTTAAATATAAATAACAAACATCCCGTTCATCTCTAGCATTAACGTTGCAGATCAGTATGGTCAGAACGTCCTGGAGCAGAAACACGTGAAATATTTTGGTCACATTTTGGAGGTGTGAGTCACCGTGAAACCACCCAGAGCAAAAGAAGACAAGTCCGCATTGTCCGTGGCAGGTGACTTTGTATTTGACTCAATCTTCCCACGCATTTTTTACCTCTGTCAAAGCGGGATACTTGCCCTGACAACATAAACTAACAACTAAAGTGTAGCAGCGATGCTGTGAGATGGGCGGATGTTTGCTGCAGCCGGTAGGGCAGGGAAGAGGTTTTTTTTTTAACCTAAATGGAAAATAAAATACAATCTTTTGATGAAAAAGCTAAACCTGAGAACTTCAGTAAGACTAAGCAGCTGGTATCCTAAACGTTAGCAGCAACACATCAATCTAAACCCCAAAAAATAGACTATTTTGACAAAGAGTGCAGCGCTTTTTGCAGCAGTTATTAATTATTACCCTAATGGATGTAAACTGTGACAAATGCTCATTCAATAGATGAATTTTTAACAATTTAAAAAAACATCTTTTTGTGCCTCTTAGAGACTATTTTTTTTTGCAAATTCATGCTATTCTGAGCTTAAAATGATCACTCTAAAAACAATCGTCCAATGTAAATTTTCCTCAAAAAAAATCAGTCACCTTGGCTCAATGTGTCCTACCTGCAGTAGAAATCTCAATAAGGCACACAGTATTTTCTTTTTTAACTCCTATTTTACACAAATGCACAAATGAATTCTACAGTCTGCTACAGAAAAAGCACATTTACATTACTTGAGAAAGGAAAAAGAAATTCAAGCGTTGTTTCAAGCCCCGTAGCCATTTCAAATGCAGCTCTCTACTGGGAAAGGCGGAGTCATCAGGGGGGGTTTTGTTTGTGGTTCCTTCACACGCTGCAAAGCAGAAAAGCTGGTTGTCCCGTCATATTTACACAGCAGGTTGTTGAAATATTCCTGCTGAGGTTGGTCAAACCCTCCGTGAGGAATTCAGGCAGTGAAAGACAAACTCGTTTCTGACCATGACAGCTATTCTGTGGTGAACAGATTCCCATCTTCTAACGGGGGACCAGACGGCGTGATCATATCACACCAATACTGCGCTCTCTGCACTGGCTGCCTGTTTCTTTTAGAATTGATTTTAAAATCTTACTCTTGGTTTTTAAATATTTACATGGTCTGGCACATCCTTATCTTTCTGAGCTCCTGCAGAGCCAATGTCCTCGTAGAGCTCTGCGATCTGTAGACCAGATGCTCTTAGCGGGTCCAAGGACTCGACTGGTGACCAAGGGGGACAGAGCGTTTTCAGTGGTTGCTCCTAAACTCTGGAATCGTCTCCCCCTGTCAGTGAGATCTGCCAGATCCGTAAATGATTTTAAATCTCTGCTAAAAACTCATCTTTTTACATTGGCTTTTAACACCAGAGAGAATGATAATTAGACAGGTTTTTTAGTGTTTCCTTTTATTGATGATTTTATTATCATTTTACTGTGTTTCTTTGAATTTTACCTATGGTTTTAGTGTAGTTACACATGTGCAGCACTTTGGATGTCTATATGTGCTATATAAATAAAGATTTGATTGATTTGATTGATCGGCATTTGCTGTGTCAATGATTTGATCAATGATTTTTCTAAATAGGATTTTTATTTTACCACTGGTCGATAGGGTTTGCTCTTGTAATTGTTAAAATATAAACTATGAAGGAAGGTTTTCCATCAGGAACTTACTTAGAAAAGTCTAATTTCTCCAAAGCTTATTATTAGCTTATGAAGGATTATGAACAAAACTGAACAGCTAAACTTGCTGGATCCATTTTTATCTGATCTTTTCTTTATCTTCTCATTCGCCAGTTTATGCTGTGTTTGCCGTGTTATTTTGCAAAGGAAAGCAACAAAGTCTGAAAACCTTTTGAAAAGTCCAAGGTTCTGCAGTTACGTTTATGCGAAGGTTGCATGTTTAGGTTTGGAAATATGTTAAGTGTTTAAACTTTCCTGAGTTTGTCTGACACTGCCCTGGTTGTTCACAGAAACAAGCCAACCTTCAGCTTGTCAGTGTGCAGCACGCCGACACCTCTGTCCTCCTGGGAACCACAATAAGCCCTCATCCCTGCAGGAAGTAACAGAGTTTTGTCATCACAGCTGTTTTTTGAAATAATTCTATAACATTTATTATTAAAGACCCACTCCAATAATAATCATGTTTTTGGTGTTTTTAAAGTGTAATTCTGGCATTTTTCTCATTACGGAGGACATATGTAAAGGATTTCTTTATTCACATTGTTGACTCAGAAGAAAAAATGCCATTTGAAAAAGCTTGCAGCTGTGACGCTGGAGCTAAAACGGCAAACCACGAGCTCCCTCCACTCTATTCTGATGCATCCACTAAATAAATCCATGCACGTCTCTGTTTTCCTCGTCTGAGCTGGCATCTGAATCAAAACCGTGCAGCTGGACAGCTCGGATATTGCTCGCCATTATTGTTGCAACCATAATGTTGTGTGTAAGCTGGCAGGAAGACGTGTAAACAAATGGGATGATGGGAAGTGTGGGCAGGCTCATTTCTAATAAACTCCTGCCTCTCTGCAGAAACTTATGTCCTAGACTTATGTCCTTCCGTTTAGGAAAAGTCCCGCCCCTTTATCTGTCTCCACCAATCTTTCTTGGAGGCTTAATCACACGTCATCAATCTGACCAATCAGAAGTGGTTAAAGTCTTCACTTCCTTGTTCTGATTCTGCTCAAAAAGTCTCTCAGTTCAAACAAAATACCAGCTAAAGCTCGTCAGACCGTGGAACAAGTGAACAAAACAATGAAGCTCAGAGAAGCGATCTCGCCGTTTTCACACTACATCTCCCATGATGCATTGGGTTAAAGTGACAGCGTCTCAGCGCACAATGAGTCTTCCTGTTAAACGTCTTGAAACCACAACGAACACACAAACGTTTTTAAATCTTCTAACTTAACTTTTATTACATCTTTTAGAAAAAAAACAGCTGCAACAATTATCACAAAAAATGCATGTGAGATTGTGGAGGGACTGTAGATCAATACAGACTATGAGTTTCTCCTTTTTTTTTTTTTTACAATTTTCCATGCTGGTGTGCCGCCGGATTTTTGTCAGGTTAAAATGTGCTGTGGCTCAAAAAAGGTTGAAAAACACTGGATCAGATGATGATTGGAGTGGAACTTCAATAATTCATTTCAAATAAAATGGAAGAACAATAAAAGGAACAACTCTGTTGTGTTCTTACCTTTGCTGCATTCTCCATCAGACTCTGCCTCAACAAACCTGTCACCTCCTCCAGCTCCTGCTCGGCCTCCCCGACGTTGGGGTCCAACTGGAGAACCTCCTGGAGGTCACTGCTGGCCGACAGGTAATCCTTCAAGGCGGACGCATCAAAGGAGTTACGACAGATTTATAAATAACCCTAATAATCTTGAAGGAGGCAACTTGATCACCTGCAGCCCCTTAAAGGCCAGGGCTCGTCTGTAGAAGGCTTTCTTGTTGGTTGGATCCAGTCGTATTGCAGAGTCGCAGTCCTGTTTGGCTTCTTCAAAGTTGAGCAGCTTTAAATAACAAACGGCTCTGGAGGAGAAAGGAAGACCACGACACTTTCTCTCAAGATTCTTAGGTTTCTCATGAGAACAAAAGAAGAATACATTTTTCAAACGATGTGAAGAAATCCCGTTTATGGAAACGTTTGAAGCACACGATATGTTTAGGGAAGTAGATGTCTGTAGGAAAAGATGGAATGACTTAAATATTGAACATTTAACAGATGGAAAAGACCGAAATGGAAAATGCCAGCTGGTTGTTTGGCGCCATCTGCTGTCGGTGCTGTTTATTCAAAGAGACCAAATCATTTAACAAAATTTACTGGGGAAAAAAGCATTTGACTTTCATACATGAGGCAGATAAGACACTCATTTGGTAAAACTGATAATGAGATATTGCTAGCAGGTGACATTTTCATAAAATGCTGCAGAGTTTCAGCTGTTTAGGACGGTAAACAGGAACAGATGTACAAATATTTTACACAACCAGAAAGAACATTTTGATATAAAAACATTAGTTTTGTTCCTATCTGGCTCATTAAGAGGACTCTTCTTTGTTCGACTAAATGTGTTTTTGGGGGACTTTTATGTTCAGAAGAAAAATATTACAGGCTATAAACAAGATTTTAGACGTTTCTAACAACAATTTTAATCGCATGGCTCCTAATTCAAGGCAGTTAAAAGGCTGCACAGCTTTAACGGGCCAATCTGCTTTAAATGCCTTGCTCAAGGGCACATGCAGGCGTAACAAGGGTAGAGCAAATACAGCTGGGCACAGCTTTAGTCATGTTGGGACCAGAACGTGAACAGATGACCATCCAACTGGAGGCCAGTGCCACCAATCACTAGCACACTAATTGTGAAAACTAAATGAGCTCCTGCATCCTTTTCCTGTTAAATATTTTATCTTTTAAAACTAATAAAATTAGAAAGTGTATTTTTTATTTTGCTGCAATTAGCAGGAATGTTTATTTAAGACAATACATTTGAGGTTGTGCAACAAAAAAAACTGTTTCTATCAGATAAGCAGTTGTGTTTCCCACAAAGAGCCCTGTCGCTGTAGGACAATGTGTGTCCCAGCAGTGTGTTGGCTGTTACCTTGTCAGTGTGTGCTGGACTGGATGCTTCATACCTGTTAGTGTAAAGGGCGCAATCATCTGGTTTCAATGCCAGACATTCACTGTACTTCTGCAGAGCTTCCTGGAAGAGTCCTTTCTTGACCAAACCATTTCCTTCCTGCTTCAGTAAACTAAACCGGGCCTCTTCTTTTCTGGCTGTTGACAAAAAAAATATCAGTTTGAGAAAATATGCAATTGAAGGAATCTATTATTTTTGCTCAATGTAGCCACATTGAGTTTTTGCTGAGTGTTCTATGGGAGGCTCTATTTTAGTGCTGAAGTCGGAAATCACTTTATAAAATAGCGTCTGTCATTCAGTTTTGCAGGATGTCTTATGTCTTTTTTTTTTTTTAAATCATCAAACCAAAGAAACACGAGTTAACGTCTTACTTAGCTAAAAAAAAAGTTAGTTACTGAAAAAAGTCAATACATCTAAAAATGAACACAGACAGTCCAGACTGACGATCCTTTTTTAAAAGGACCTCTGAATAATTTCTTGCAGACAAAAACAGGAATCAGAAAGACTCTGTTTTCTCCCTTCTGGTGTTTTGAAAGCTGCTGAGGTTTAAAGGAAAGGCAGCTTCTTTAAATTATACTGAGCCTATTTAAGTGCCTGTTTACTGGACAATTAAAATGTGGTTCTATGAAGTTAAAATCTACATTGTGAGCACAGCTTAGAACCACAAACACTATTATTAGGTTACAATTAAAACCCCGCTTGATATACACTTGCAGGGCTCTCAAACCTGTAACATTCGGTTTCAGTGAACTTTGATATATATTGCTTTATATATTTATTCTTTTCAAAATCCTAGTCCTGTTCATTTTGGTTTACAGAATCCAATGGGAGTGTTTTTAATTTCTTCAGTCTTTCAGATTATTTGTATGTTTCAAACATTTTTGCATCACTTTTTGAAAGAAACTAGGATTTTCCCACCAAGTATCTAACCAACTTGCAAGTTGAACACCTTAGCGTTTGTTTCCGACAACAGTGGCCACTACTCTGAGAAGTGATAAGAATAACATCAAGCAGTTCATGTCTGTGTTTGGTACCCTCTTTCAGGGAAGCCGAAACAGAAAATGAAGAGAATTTTGAACATAAATATTGATGAATAAACAGAAGTCCTTTTTCTATGCGTAGAGGGAGCTTTGGTCAAGTCTGTAAATACATTTCGTCATACATTTACCGTGTACTTAAAGTTATTTTGACTGATGTACAATTACAATGATTTATTTTTATTTTTTAATAGGCAAAAAGGGAACTAACAATAGTGTAACAAAAATGTCACATTTTCCTGAAATGGTATAACCAATCAGATGCCTGAGTAAAAGCCTGTGGTTCCCCGCCAGAATCCTCCCAACGGCTATTTGCCATCTGTTGTTCCTGGACAGATGTTAAAACTGTCTACCTTCAAAGCTAAAAAGAACAAGTAAAAAAAACTGAAGAGGATATACAAGAAATGCCCTGATAAGACAATGGAAATTAAAATACCTATTGATGAAAAATACCTGCATTACAAAACATTAAAATAGTAGTAGTAGTAGCACAGATCATACTAAGGGGGAGAGAGCCATGTTAAAGTTTAACAACCCCAATTTCCTGTCCTCGTTTAGTCTCGCCACAGCTCAGCGTTCGCCTTCATCTTAAGCGCCTTGCCACGCCGCCGACTGCAGCCGCCAGGTCACTCCTAATATATTGTAGCGATGGTCGCAGACACATCAGACATGCTGTCGGATGTGGCAAAGCAAGGCATCGTGGGACCCCACTCCCTTTGCCTGTGTGGACGGTTTGGGGTTAAGTGTGGATTTGGTCAATGTGTTTTGTTGTCCTGCTGTTTTACTTTTTGCGTTTATTTCTTTCTGCACCACGAGTGAGAGGAGGGTGAGGATGAGGACACCTTCGTGTTGAAGAACATGTACTGCTAATGCAGTCAGTGTGCGTTTTGACTATTCTGTAGGTTAAACACGGTAAAGGCTGATGTGAAGTTTATGTACACAGTGAAAGAAAACAAATGTAAAGTCAATCAACGCCTTATATGAGTATGTCTGTCTTTTTATTAAAAGATAATTATAATTAAAGTTTTCAAGACTAGTATACATATTACTAATTTTTAGAAGTGCTGGTACTGAGAACCGGCCCACTTAAAGCACCGTCTGCAGACCAGGTGTCCGTTCAGTCTCTTCATGCAGGTGATGTGGGTAAAATTCAAGTCAAACAGTTTACTGAGTAAGTGTGTGCTGTTCCACCACATACATGTCACTATATTTGCATTTGTCCAAGTGGTTGTCTGGGATCTGCCATCATGCTAAACCAAAACCGAAACCGGATCCGGATCGTTCCATTACGACAGCATTATACACTCTGTGGATCAGCTTTACCTTTACATTATTGATAGAACGCACATCCCCACCACTCAGCACACAGTCGACTGCCTTGCCTTCAGCACTGTTTATTATTTATATGATTCTTCTGTAAACGCTGCACATTTCTGTGAGACATTCCCTGTGTTATGCATTAGAATGTCCATTATTAAAGGTAATCTCTGAAGCTGAGGACCATCGGGACTCACCGTCCACCTGTGCGGCCCTGGCGGCGCGCGCCTGTGCCTGCTCGATGCTGGCTGGTTTTTCTCGGTGCTGTTGCTGAACAGAGAGAGGAACGGCGGGAATCTCTGGAAGTTTCTCCCGCCACTCAGGCCCGTCCTCCTCAATCAGCATCTTTGTGATCCTGGTGCGAGTTAAGGAGAGAGAAACACCACATACCTTTACATTTGCAGGCCTGATCAGTGAAGTAAAAACTTTTTTACTTAATTAAGAAAAATATAATTTTACTTTTCATTATGGACATTCTGATGTAAATGACAACACAAATAATACAGACAATGTTAAGTAAACGTAATCCATGTTGTACAATTCATGTACTAAATACATTTACACTAAAAAAAACTGTCACATTTTTAGGTAAAGATGAAATTATCTTTTATTCTCACTCAATTATAATGTTATTTAAATTCTAAACCCTTGTTAAAACAAACAAGCCCTTGATATTTGGAAAATAAAATATTAAAATGCTTCTACTACTGAATTTGGCCTAAATTCTTGACAAAAAAAATATTAAAAAGAATAATACATTTTTAAATATTGTGTTGTTGTTTTTTCAATACATCCCGTCTTTAATAGAAATGGCAAAGATTTTTACAGATTATCAGACAAGAACTACAAAAAAGAACCCTTAACTGCGTAAGGGAGAATGGTCGTCGACTTGTGTTTTTTTTTTTTTACTTTTCCTGTCCAACAGCTGAAAGTGTGCATTTTTATAAATTAACACACAGTGGAGACCTGAACCATGTGAACCGAAGTGTGATAATTTCTGATCATACCCTCTACAAAAGGCCCTTAACAATGCTCACTTACAAAAGAAACAAATACTCAATCAGTTTTTAGTACTTGTTATTTGTTCAGTTTAGATTGCTTTTTCACAAAAAGTGGACTATCTGTTAAGGTGTGCGACGGTTGTCATGGTAACATGACATGGACTTGGACTGCAGAGGCAAAGAGAAGCTGATGGTCACCATGTGTTGCAATACAGCATCAGTTCAGAGAGAAAGTTCTCCTCTTACTGCTTGTTTTTGTCCAGATGATGAAGCTAAAGGTTGTTTTAGAGAAGCCGGCGCAGTGATACAAAACATTAAAACTATGCGGCCGGAACTACTTTTTTAAGTGTACATTATGGCTGTGGATTATCACTTTTTAATCCACACCCAGCAGCCAATCAGAACCAATATTCACCCAGACCATGGTATAATAATGCCTAATTTATTGTTTATACAACTGTTTTAGGAAGTGTGGGGTCACCAGGGGTCACTGAAACCTCAAATCATGGGGCAAAAGTGGGTTAAAAAAAGCATTTTAGTTTTCTAATCCAGTGTTTTTAACCAGTATGCCGTGGCACACCAGTGTGCCGTGGGAGATGGTCAAGTGTGGAAATTGCCCTCATTAACTGATCTAACAACATTTCCCATCTCCAGGATATCAGCTCTTTGTTTATCCAAACAGACCCTGATAAAACACTGAAAAATTATGAAAATGAAAGAACGTAAAATACTTTTTTCTTTGTGTTTATTTGATTATATCAAAGACATTTTGATAAGAATGACGGTACAGCGATTTAGCCGCAGTTTCAGACGTTTTCTGAAAAGTCCCGCCCCTTTAACTGTCTCCACCAATCATTCTTGGGGGGCTTAATCACACGTCATCAGTCTGACCAATCAGAAGTGGTTAAAGTCTTCACTTCCTTGTCCCGATTTAGCTCAAAGTCACTCAGTTCAAACAAAATACCAGCTAAAGCTCGTCTTTAGCGGTGTAGCTTTCCACAGAATCCGGCGTCAGACCGTGGAACAAGTGATCAAAACCATGAAGCTCAGAGAGGCTAGTCTTTCTGCATTTAGCGGATTTTTGCACTACATCTCCCATGATGCATTGGGTTAAAGTGACAGCGTCTCGGCGCACAATGAGTCTTCCTTTTAACGTCTTGAAACAACAACAAACACACATCACACAGTTTCTAAATCTTCTAACTTAACTTTTATTACATCTTTTAGAAAAAACAGCTGCAGCTTCCAGCTTTTCTGCCACAATTATCACAAAAATGTGTGTGAGATTGTGGAGGGACTGTAGATCAATACAGACTATGAGTTTCTCCTCTTTTATTTTTTTTGGATGCTGGTGTGCCGCAGGATTTTTGTCTAGGTTAAAGTGTGCCGTGGCTCAAAAAAGGTTGAAAAACACTGACCTAATCAACACCTATAATAACTAGTTGAACTATTTTTAAATAAATAAAAGGGGAATTTTTACTTCAGTAATTCCCAGATCAGTGTGTACAAGTTGGTTTTATATTCAAGTGTTTTGTTTTTTCGGAGGGGGTAAACATAAGTAACGTCTGTTTTTTGCTTAAATTGATTAGTATCAACTTCACTTCTCTAAATAGATCCTAGAGCGATCAATGACTTGTTGTATACGCAGCTCAGTCGCTCATCCTTTTTTGAAGACACACAATAAGCTCAGAGCTCGCCAATGTGGTGCCACAAGGAAAAAGAAAAAATGGAATTAGCTGACATTTAAACAGTCTGTGTGTGTGTGTGTGTGTGTGTGTGTGTGTGTGTGTGCAGTTCATTCCCTCTGAAGACCTTTAAGATGCAAACTAGCCCATGCTCAACTTTGCTTTTGTGTTTGGCTGACCTGTGGACGCTGTCGTGAGCAGCTTGTATCCCAGTGTCCATCTGCAGCACAGTCTTGTAATCCACGTAGGCCTTCCTGTAGCGCTCCAGTGACTCATAAGCCATGGCTCTGCGCAACAGAGGCTTCAAGGAGTAGGGCTGAAGCTCCAAAGCCCTAATAGGATCAGAGAGATGGCGAAAGAGAGGATCAAAATGTGCTCACCTCCACTTAGGTTCAGAGGTGTGGCTAGCCTTTCATTCAGGAAAAACCTGTTTGAATTTGTCCAGCAGGAACTAAAACAGACTGACGATGTGTTTTGTGTCCAGAGATGCAGCAAAACCTCCAGACTGAAGGAAAAAGTGGTGTTCTGAGGGCTTTTCTCTTCAACAAAATAAAACATAAAAGTATAATCTGACTGGTCTTTATGCCACTGAGTAACAATGTAATAGTGATGCAATAATGGCAGCCCTTGATTTCAATGTGGACACTAATTTTAGGAGGTTCATACTTTGGAAATCTAAGACATTACTTAAAAAGAAATTGTTTTTCTATAATAAATATTTACGACTGCTGAGAGTGTAGGAAATGTTCAATTTAAAAGTAATACTTTTTCATTAAACGATTTTGAAATATTTAGCGGGTGTTTCGACAGATTTTTTTCCTTAGCATCTCTACAGTCATTCCTTTGTTTTAATTAATTTTTATTTTTTGTGTCAAGCACTTGAAGGTGACCTCTGATCAGAATATCGCAGGTTTGGTTCCCGCCCTGCCTGCCCGCCCATGTGTCAGAGCGTCTCTAGGAAAGACCCTGGACCCCACATGGCTCCTGGTGGTTATAGGTTGGTGCCAGTGCTTGTGATGAAGGTAGCAAAGCACTATATACGTACAAATCATTTAGTATTATGATTTCTAAATGGATTAAACTGACAGAAAAATCCTGTTTTGTTTGGATGATCTGCTGCTTTGTGAACAGGAACACTGGTCACGTACTTGGTACAGTCCTGTATGCAGTCGGCGCTGTTTCCATCCTTCAGGTAGCATGCAGCTCTGTTGGAGTAGAGAATGCACAGGTCGTCTGGACTATCAACCCCTGTAGAAGAATAGGAATCATTCGTCTGACACCACAGCCTTTCAAAAGAAAACTGTTTGACCTATAACAACAACAACAATCTCATTCATTCATTCATCTTCTAAACCCGTTTTGCCCCTTTCGGGGTCACGGGGATCCTGGAGCCTATCCCGGCTGGGGACATCCTAGACAGGTAGCCAGTGTGGCGCAGTACCACGCATGCACGGGGGGGGGGACATGCAAACTCCACACAGAAAGGTCCCCCATTGGTGATCTGTTTCTGGGGGCAAGAGCGCTAACCCCTGCGCCACCGTGCAATAACATCCATCTTGTTTGGCCTTCTTCCTTTGGTTGTAGGCAGTACTGCAGAGGGGGGATGCAGCACAAACTCAATAGTGCAGAAATGCTGAAGCAGTGAGGGGTAGACAGTTGGAGAGATGTGTTAATCGTCTCTTCAGCTGAGTCATTTCCTTCTTTCTCCCATGTGTCTTCACCTTAGACTTAACACTGGCACATTCAAAACAGTGGTTCTTTTGGTCTGACTCAGTTCTAGATCAGCCGGGCCTCTAAAGTGCTGGGAAATGACAATTTTAAAGGAGTCAGCCGAGTTCTCCTGAAGGTTATACATGCTGCTGTCGAGGTTACGTCCCTCCTAACACTTAAGGCTGCTTCACTCCGCTGCATTCACTTGACAGACCTTCTTTATCCGTTTTCTAGTCACTTTATTATTAAGCTGAGAGTTAACAGCAAATGAGAAGTGAGACTGGTGAATAGGAGGAGCAGTGGGGCAGACGTGGGATCTTGATGTTGGAGTCATGTGACCCTGTCTTCACAGCCATGTGATGAGCATTTATCATCACACAAGCCAGCCACACAATTACTACAGACTATTCCACCTCGATGCACAAAAAGACAGCTCATTTTGGAATAAAATATTGTTTTTCCTTTAATAAAATAGTGGATTAATCAAATCAAACTTTATTTATAAAATAATGCTTTTCATGCATTTGTGCAGCTCGAAGCGCTTTAACATTTAAAACAGAAAACACACAATATTACAGTAAAAACCCAACCCACCCCTCCTACTCCCCTCCGTTACAACACATGACCCATGGCCCCCACGGACAAAGAATAATGACTATGTAACTTTAAATAAATAAATAGGCAAACAAACAAACACGTGTATTGCTTGACTCTGCTGTGAGGAAACAGTATTTGTGAATCTCTTCATACCAGGAGCCAGCTTTGCCATAGGAACAGGATTAACTCCAATCTACAATGGAATTTGTTGTGCTACTTTATAAATTTAATAAAAAATATTACTGGGTATGTTTGACTCTGAACTTTTCCATTTTATTTTGAAGAAAATGAATATTGTTTTCTACATATTTTCTCCGTTATAGTAGTCTTTTTTCTATAGTTAAAATGCCATAATTACAGCCGTTGTGGATGTCCTCACCTGCCTCAGCACATCCTTCAATGGCCTGCGTGTACTTCCCCAGCGCCTCTCCGAACTGCCCGTGTTTAAAGAGGTGGTTCCCCTCATTTTTCAGCCGGGCCAGGTGGGGGGGTAGGGCCCCGGCTGGAGCATCCAGGTAACTCGTATCCACTGCGGGGCTGGCCTGCTCCCCTTTCCGGCCGGCGGGGCTGTTGTTGTCTTGCGGAGAGCCGTTGGACAGCCCCTTCTCTGGGGCCTTGTGGTTCTGGGGTTTCCCCCCCGCCGGGCCTCCGTGATGGGCTCTCGTTGCCCCGCCGCCACCTGGGGGTTTCTCCTGCGCGTTCCCCATGGCTGCGCTCCTTCTGTCCTGCGCAGACTCCTCCTCGCTTCCTGCCTCTGCTCGCTGCAGCTAGAAATGAGGCTGACCGGGGATTTCTTCAGGACACGCCCCCAACTGTTGTGCGTCACACGTGGGACGGAACCATTGGGGGAGGGGACGCAGTGACGCCTGCTGCGACGAGCAGAACACCATTATGTTTAAATAGGATTTCACAATCACAAATGGAAGTTTTCTTCTTCACAACCCCCCCGCAATACAGAAATAAATCTATACATATGAAGTGTGTCTGTCTTTGAATATATTTAATGACAGACAGACAGACAGACAGACAGACAGACAGACAGACAGACAGATAGACAGATAGATAGATAGATAGATAGATAGATAGATAGATAGACAGACAGACAGACAGACAGACAGATAGACAGATAGACAGATAGATAGATAGATAGATAGATAGGAAAGGATCAATAACAAAATAAAAACATTATTTAAACATACCACACCATAAACATTAATTACAAGGACAAATAAAAAGACAGTCCTTCAGTGTTTCCATACATTTGACTGGAAGCGTATGGCACTAAATCTAATGTTACTTATATTGTAACGTATGTATTGTAATTAGAGGTGTAACAAATAATCGATTAATTGATTTCTTTTCCTGAACCAGATCAATCTGTCTAAGGCAGAATCAAACTGAATCGATTGTTACAAAATAAAATAAATCCATAATCGAATCGAAATTGGAAAATACCATTTACATTGAGACATGGTAGATTTATTTTACTACAACATAAAAATGACCAAGCGAATCACAGTAGACAACACACATGATGGCAGCAATATTAAGCAATGTTTGGAAACACTTTTAATTTAGCAAAGTCATGTGACCATGCAGTGTGCTAGAAAGTTCCCTTTGGATCATTTGGATGTGGAAAAACAACAGTGGTGAACTTTAGGAAACTAACATGTGAATGGATTTGACATTCATTCTAGTTTACTTGTTTGTTTGGACACAGATTTCATTTCCACTTGGTCTGGAAGAAATCCAAGAATCTGGAAATCTTCACTGTTCAGTAGCAGGAATTTCTGTCTGAGTCTCACTGCTGGAAGTTTGTAACTAAAGATGTCCTCTGGATTTTAGGTCAGTGTGTTTGTGCATTAAGGATCATTCAAAATGAACCAAAATCGAAAGGGAATTGAATTAGCAACCACAAATATCAAATCAAATTGTTGTTAAAATGAATTGTTACACCCCTAATTGTTATGTATGCCATCCCTGGGATTCTCACTGTTTTACTTGTTCTGTACATTTTGAAAATTATTTTTTTACAAGTATATATACAGTACAATGAACTGTTTTAAATAACTTTTTTATTTTGTGTGAAAGCCAAAATCGGCTCACCAGACTTTTCTTTTTTTGTCTTTTACTCGTTTTCTCATGATAACGAAATGATCTGGCCATCACGACAAAGCCTGTTCTTTTGTAGTTTCGACTGCTATCTGTTAAGCATACGTGTTTCTTTTCATGGATGAAACTGACTGAAGCTATGGTTGGTCCTTCAGTTGTGCTGGGAGCCCAGGCTGCAGTGATAGCGCTCACTTTTTGTGTCATTTTTCTGTTTTAACCATCTAAATTTCAAAGATAAATGGTCTAACATAAAAAAAGAAAAAAACTGAATGGTCTCTCAGCTTAAATAAAGTACTGTCAAACAAAAATGAGCATTTTTACACTACCAAAAAAACCTGTTAGCAGTTACAAACTAACTAGTAATCTGTGAAGTATTACATTTTGAAACTACCTTCCACAACCACTTAACTTTAAGTTTTGGGAGAAGCTACAGTACTCAACAATATTCATTACTTTGTGCTGCAACCAGCTGGTGTATAAAATCATCTTTTATTACACAGATCACAATGTTGGTAATAATAAATCCTCTAATTTAAAGTCAATAAAAAACAAATCTAGACCAACACAACTAGTGTCAGCTAAGAGTATTGTTGTTTTCTATTACACTCTCACTAAAGTAAAAGTACAATGCATTAAAAAAAACATTCTTGGATTTCCTTTGTGATTCTATTGCAGTTTATATATCTGTAATTTGATTACAAATATGTAATCCTTTTTTTGATGGATGGAAAACAATATAAAACAAGAGAATACTAAAATAAATGAGAAACAAATCAAAAGTCAGGCTTAAGTGTCCTTTTATTTACAATTTCACACACTAAATACTAAACAAACAAAAAAAAGTTAAATCTGTTTTATTCATCCTGTTCATCGGGCATCAAAAACAACCACTGGGGGGAAAAAGTCAAGGAAAAGTTCAAACATTTGAGGAATTTTTTTTAAATTATTAACCTTTGGTGGAAATAAGGAGTTGCTTATTTTTCAGACCCACACTATGACCAAAAACAAGGATACATCTCTTTGTTCTCTTCTTGTACATGATCCTGTAGCCACACTCTCTGCACCTGATAGGGTCTCGAGCCTTGATTTCATTTTCAGTGTGACATTCTGAAAGGAAAAAAGGAAAACTGTTGGTACATGTAATTCAGAGAGGCCCGAGAGAAGCAACACGTATAACATTAAGAATAACACAAATATTGTTATTTAGACATTTTTAGAGCCTTTGGGACGACTTAGAGCCCCGTTTCAAGAATCGATTTTACAGTCATACTGGCAAAAGATGCAGTGAGCCCCAAATATTTCCAACTTAATGGGTGTGAGTCAATTAAAAAATGGAGTCTGCTTTTAACACTTTCTTTCTATCTTTTCTTTTTCTTTTCTTCAGATGCTTAAAAAGTAGCTGCATCATACATTTAATGCCAACTGTTCGGTTAAAAAAGTTGGATCTCTGAGGCTTGTTGGCAAAGACATTTTGCAAACAGTTTCATACAATTCAGCAGACACATTTATATAATCCTATTTTCAGATCACATAAAAAGGAAATTTAATTTAGCAAAACGTCAATAAAAATATTGTAAAAGGACTGTGCTTTAACTAAAATGTACAAAACAGTTTTTCCTGTAAATCATTCTTCTTATGTAAAACTGTACTATATTTTATAAAGTTCGTTAAACGTCTTTATTCCTGAAAATTTTAAAATAATTAGAATCAAAGCGTTCAATGTAATTATTGTAGCTAGCAGTGTAGGGAAAAACAAAGTTAAAACATGAAATTACTATTGCTAGGTGCATAAACAGTGCCATCATACCTCCACAAATGTAGATCATAGGCTGCTGCTTGGGCGGCTGTAAATCTTTCTGTGCGTCCATTTTCACCTGTATAGAACGCAAAAAGATATAATGTCTTATTTTCATCCTATCGCTAACGGAACACGCATGGTGTTGCTAACAAGAGACAATGTCTACACCAACACAAAAGGGGCGTTTAGCAAACAAAAGGTTATCGTCCCACAACAAACAGTGTGGTATAAATAGAATCAATAACTCCAAAGAAAATACATTACAGAAAGCAGAAATAACAATAGTTAAGATTGTTGTTTTTTTTACCGTTAGCTTCCACAACTCTTAGCTTTTCTCATGTCTCACTAGCTTACAATCTGCGCATGCGCTGTACAGTCAGTCACCTTACAATAACGGGGGTTATGATTGGCTAAAAGTCGATCCACTATATTCACTGAACCAATGATGGCATAGAATGTTAAAACAGGAAATGTGCATTGACTCATTGTCATACACAGACACACACGGCCTACTACTATTGTTGTTTGGTTTTATGTGTTTTTGATATTTTCAATTGTTTCTTTATTGTGTCACTGAATGTGAATTTCTGTAAATTTAAAAATGTGCAATAAAGTTTATTGAAAAAAACACAGGTTCTATAACATTGCTTTTAGTTCTCAATAAAGTTTATTGTGATGCTAAGGTCAGTATGGATTATTGAAATATTTTAAATAAATTATATATTTTAAGCCTTCACACCTAGGGGCAATTTAGAGACACCACATAACGCTATAATCACAACTGCCCTAATAGTACGTCCTAGATTATCCAACTAGATCAGGGGAGGGCAAACTTTTAGACTTTCTGGGCACAAAGCATTCTAAAATTTGAAACCTTTCTTCAAATAGAGCAGGATCCGATACCTGGAGTGTTTTGGCAGTCCACCTCATAAAAAACAAAAAAACACTGAATCTAGATGAAAACGTGTTAATTCTAATTGAAAATGTATATATACTTTAAAATAGAATATTTTGGAGTTTTTATTTTAAAAATTGTGACTTTTGTTCTGATTTTAGTCGAAATTGCACCAATGGGTTGATGTTCCTAAGGAAAAGAACCCAATTAGAGAAATACTGTATTCAAGTCCTGTTGGAATGATCGGAAAGCTCACATGAACATCAGAAAAACAACAAATCTTCCAACACCACATGAATGCTGAATGACTAAATTTCTGCACCTAAACAAAGGTCAATCAATGTACTTGTTTTGTACCAGCTGGGGAGACACCAGAATTACAGGGAAAATAAAACATTATTAAGGATTATCAATTTATTCTAGATCAAATGCGTTGCTGCATCCCAGCTGCTCATCCTAAACTCTGAAGCCCCACCTCCTACTACTGAGCCTGTGCTCAGGTCCACGGCTTCTAGAAGAAGGAAAGCAGCTGAAGCAGCAGCTGCTGCACCTGAGCAGGGTCTTCCAGCAGGGACAAAAGTCCACCGACAGGTGGTGCAGTACACCTGCTGTAAGTGTGGACAGCCTGAAATTCTAGAAACTGGCCACGCATACATTGCTAAAATAATAAAAGTTTGACAAATAAATGTTTTGATGAAAAGCTTTTTTTTTTTTTTAAACAAGTAGCACTGATTTGTGTAAAACGTTTAAAACCACATGTGGGAGGATTTGTGAAATTAAATTAAAGCCAGTGATGAGACTTCCTCCGCAAAATGATTTGAATTACGGTAATTGCACACTGTCCTGTGTTCTGTTATGGTATTGACAAAGAAGCAGCTCACAGTTGAAGCTGTCTCAGGGGTAAAAAAAAACAAGTTTAAAATGCACTGTTGTTTTAACCCCATTCATTCCAAATCATTATAAATTGTAATAACCCAATAAATTTGGATCTGTAAAAAGTGCCAAAATTATGTCAATATACTTTTGAAATAAGTAAGAATAATAATAAGGAAGAAAGGAAATGTGACAGTAAGTTGACTTGAGTTCCATTTGACTTCATTTTAGCGCCACCCTGTGCTGAGCTGATAAGAAGCTAAAGAATTTGAAAACAGCACAGTGTTACAGGGCATGAAAAATGATGAGATCATCATTTTTCAAAAATGATGAGATCATCATTTTTCATTTTTCAAAAATGATGAGATCATCATTTTTCATCCAGCAGGTGACTAGTCTCTGACTAGTTAAGATCAAAGAAATTGTGAAAATATTTTCAGTATAAACCAAGACGACGGCCGCCATGTTTGCTAATATCTTTTCCTCGTGTTAACGAGTAACTACGTCGACATCACGAGGTAATAGCAAATGTTTTACTTAGAAAATAGTATAAATTATTGCTGATTGTGTGTTTGCCGTCCTTTTTTTCTGCATGGTTGGACGTTTCCAGTGCAGACATAAGCGCGGAAACACACGTTTTGATATATTTTCTCCTAAGTACTGTTCTTCAGGTAAGGACCACAAGCCACCATTTTCCAAGGTAAATAGATAAAAGTTGGTGACCACGAACGATAGAGCTTCCATTTCTGAACACAGAAATAAACACAATAGCTTAATAGACCTACAATGATGCAAGTTCTCAATGTTTTTACGTCTTGCTGTTCGCCTTTGTTTTGTGGATAGAAAACTTGGTAATCACATTTAGATCCATCAAGGTTGTTTATGTAGAGACGTACCTAAAATTTCAAATTTAACTGGATCTACCTGATCCTTATGTCATTGAAAGGGCTTAAAGAGAGCTTTCTGAAGACATAAAGATCATCCAGATAGCTCAAAGAATGAGAAAGTCATGCCACTATAAGTGTGCAAATTTTGTCCGATTTTTCTTTCCCAAATAAACAGCAAAGTGCGCAAGGATGACTCGCAAATTCGTGAAGCGTTCCTCATTTTCTCTTTTAAAAACCAATTTCACCTATCTGTGTGTCCTTGTTTTAATGAAAATAGCCCTTAATATCCAGTTAATATCGGACAATTTTTTTTAATAGAGTTCATAGTAAAAGTTTCAGGAAAACTCACAGCAGACAAAATTATAGATGTAAATTAAAGCCGCAACCGCCTTTGTATGGCCAGTAGGCGCTACCCGCTTCTACGCACCACCTCCGCTATCGCTGCCCACCTCCATGCAGCTGAGCCGCCCTCACCGCCCAAAAAATGCATATACTAACCATGCTAACTATGGTAGTTATGCTGATGTGGCTAAAAGTACTAGCATTGCGATCAGCATCCAGCCATTTTTTTCCTGGATCTATTGAAACTTCAGCTTTGTGTTTGATATATTTGGTCTAATTTGTTTTGAAGGTCAATTAAGTTGTTATCCTCCTCCTCAACCTCTTCTGGGTCTTTTTTGATAATAAGACATAATTTTTGCTTACCACTTCTTCCTCTTCAGCTTACTTAATTTGGCATTTTTGACTTCATATTTTCTTAAGAATTTACAAGTTTCAAATTTGAGTTCCCAATTGGTGCAGGTGCTATTTATTGGCCTTATTCAGCAAAAATTAATCAATTTTGTAATTCAATTTTGACTGCTTCATACTCAGTAAAATTATTGCTTCAGTAATTGAATTTCGAAGTAGTACTGTCAGGGAATGTGTTTGGAATATTAATATAAATAAGCTCTATATGATCGTCAGAGGGGTTGGTAGAAATATTCACAGTGATGTTATCTTTATTTATACAACGAAACAAGCCAGAAATCAATCTCTGAGATTGTTTGGAACCGGTTTTATTACTCGGGTGAAGTGTTTGTCGTGGGAAATTTCTCTCCTCCAAGCATCCACAATATCAAACTTATTCATAAATCTTTGAGATTGGTATATATGAAGTTTCCGTCTTGGGGCATATCAGTGTAACCCGATGTAATATTAAAGTCCCCAACAAAAAAGTATGAGTCTGTCTGGATAACCACTCAAGCTTATTTTTTCTTCTAAGAGTCCCAATGGTTGTCGTTGTCACTTTTATTATTTAACCAACCATATATATTAACAATGATAAAAGGTACAAATATATTTTTAACTTCTCCATACAGATGTAGTGACAAAAATTCTGTCACATTCGAAGTCTAATATGTAACCAGAAAAGTTGTTCTTAAGTGTGGTGACACCAGATGAACGTTCAGAACCATGAGATAACCAAATATCGTTGCCCCATTGTGATTTCCAAAAATTTGCATCAATGAATCAATGGAATGACTCTCTGCAAAAACGAAATTTGTTTTTAAAATTGTTTAAGAAATAAAAAATGAGAGCTGGCTTGCATATTTATAGTCCTGGCGTTGGAGAAAGCAGGTAGAAAAAGACACGTTTAATAGAACTGATCCTAACAAAGAAGAATAGATTTACAGAAGAGAAGGGACGAGCACTGCGCGATTCATACCAAAAATAATGTAATAATCCTGACTAACTAAATAAAAATAGAATAACATCAGCGTTTTGGTTTAGAAAATAAAAATAAAAAACTAAATAAAAATGTACGTAAAAGGAAATAAGAGGGCTATAAAGTTTTTTTTTTTTTGTTTTTTTCCTCTATATTTCCTAAACAAAATTAAAAGGTTTAAAAATAAGGTTATAGCCCTAATCAGAAAATGATGTATGGACAGTAAACATCAGCAAATTTGTGATTAAAAATAGTGTTAATAGTCTCTACAGAAACAGTCAGCTTTTAAATGTGGGATGGCGTTCTGTAAGAAGGAAGGAGCACTTCTGTTCCGTGAGTAAACCACAGGCTCCAGTATCATATCTTCCCTCCTTAGTGCTTTGTCTATTAGTAGCTGGTGGCACGACGACTTCTGTCTTCCTGGGATAAATCTTCAGCGAATTTCCGTGTGATTCTCTCGCGGTGAGGATGTTTGGCTGCTTTCCAGACAGCATCCTGGAACACGTGGGGTGAACTGTATGATGATGCCTCTCGGATTGGCGTTGCGCGCTTCCTGGGTCCCAGTGGTACGTTGTATGGAAGTGGCGTCAGGTAGCTTCTGTTTCTCATTCAGGTAAAACCGTTTGGCAGAAATTTCTATCACCTTTCTTCGTGTGTCTTCTTTCTCAGTTTCCGCCTTTTGAAATGTAGTTTGAGTTCATACTTCTGGGTATCTTTTCAGATTAGACAGTCCTCAGCTGGTGGTTATCCAGTTGGTCTTAAATCCTCTTTACTTTTCTTTCAAGGTCATTCACTTTTTTCTTTACATCTTTCATTTCAGCATGCATGAAGTCAATCGATTTTTTAAGACCTTCAATCTTCAGAGCATTTTCTTTCACCATGCTTGAATTCTCTTTCACCGCAGTTTCCAGACTGTCCGATCTTCTGTTTATCAATGCTGAAAGATGAGATGTGATCTCGTTTGAAAGTGGGTAGATCGTTGCTGCGAATTAGTACATCACTTTTTTTTGGCCGCTGGAGATTTGAGGTGTAGCAGGGAAGGATAGAAGAAGTCATCTCCTTCAACATTGAACAACCGTTGACTGGGATGCAGCGTGAATTTAGCGGCAGTTGTCCACAAGTATGTTGCCTGAGGTAGCGATAGCTTCGACAGCCTCTTCAGATGCTAGCTTGGATTTTGATATTTCTAATCCTCTCTTTGCGCCTTTTGAATTGACATTCTGCTTCTTATCTCTTAGAGTCAATGTATTCTTGTTTATAAAAGAGATTTGTTGGTGTTTTAAAAATAAAAGTCAGGGTTTATCATATTTCCAAGAACTTTTGTGCAGAACTTTCATTAAAGGCGTCTACTCACTCCGCCATCTTGTAGTAGCCCCCTCCGCATTGACTCATTGTCGCCACACGAACCTGCAGCCTACTACTATTGTTGTTTGGTTTTATGTGTTTTTGATATTTTCAATTGTTTCTTTATTGTGTCACTGAATGTGAATTTCTATAAATTTAAAAATGTGCAATAAAGTTTATTGAAAAAAACACAGGGATTCTATAACGTGCGCAGTTCTCAATAAAGTTTGTTATTCTTTTCAAGGTCAGTATCGATTATTGAAATATTTTTAAATAAATTATATGTTGCAAGCCTTCACCTAGGGGGCAATTTAGGAGCACACAACGCTATAATCCTGCTGCCTAATAGTACGTCCTAGATCGAGGTCGCAACCCTGTGCTTGCGGGCACCAGTGCGCCCGCAGGCTACTGTGGCATCACCCGTACCAAAAAATCTATTTTTTTTATTAAGGTAAATATTCAACAAGCAACCACGGCATGTCTGTCAATGACAACAATATCAATTCTGAGATAAAGGTAGACAAAGTAAGCCAGAGAAAATATGTAAACAAATATAGCAAAAATAATCTATAAATGAGGGTCTATTAAAGTTTAAATAGATCAAATAAATTACTGATTTCTGGACATTCTTATGATTCATGTAATGTAAAGATTTTGAGAATAGATTGAGGTGGTTGGGTAGCTCCATTAATGTGAGGGATTAATATTTCATGTCTCGCTTTTATTTACATTTTATGTTTAAAAAGTTAAAATTAATTTTTAAGTTTTAAAGGTTTTAAAAGATTTTAACTTTAGTGTGTTCAATAAATATTTATCTTGTTAGAGCTTGCAACCTAAAGTCTGTTTTTTGAATTTAGGCTCCTCTGCAACTGTAATCTGAGTCTAGAAAGAGATTCATGCATGTTTTGTGTGTAAAATGAGCAAATAAAAATAGGGCACACAAAAGGAAGTCCTCAAATTGTGTTGTTTTTTTGTTTTGTTTTTTTTTTTTTGAGAGGCTAGGAGGTTTAGTGGCGCCATGCACTTGGTGCCCATGAAATAACCCTCGGTCTCCGGGATTAGTGAACCCTGTCTAGATTATCCAACTAGATCAGGGGAGGGCAAACTTTTAGACTTTCGGGGCACAAAGCATTCTAAAATTTGAAACCTTTCTTCAAATAGAGCAGGATCCGATACCTGGAGTGTTTTGGCAGTCCACCTCATAAAAAACAAAAAAACACTGAATCTAGATGAAAGCGTGTTAATTCTAATTGAAAATGTATATATACTTTAAAATAGAATATTTTGGAGTTTTTATTTTAAAAATTGTGACTTTTGTTCTGATTTTAGTCGAAATTGCACCAATGGGTTGATGTTTCCTAGGAAAAGAACCCAATTAGAGAAATACTGTATTCAAGTCCTGTTGGAATGATCGGAAAGCTCACATGAACATCAGAAAAACAACAAATCTTCAACACCACATGAATGCTTTGAATGACCTAGATTTCTGCACTAAACAAAGGTCAATCAATGTACTTTATTTTTGTACCAGCTGAGAACACCAGAATTACAGGGAAAATAAAACATTATTAAGGATTATCAATTTATTCTAGATCAAATGCGTTGCTGCATCCCAGCTGCTCATCCTAAACTCTGAAGCCCCACCTCCTACTACTGAGCCTGTGCTCAGGTCCACGGCTTCTAGAAGAAGGAAAGGCAGCTGAAACGGCAACCTGCTGCACACCTGAGCAGGGTCTTCCAGCAGACAAAGTCCCACCCGACAGGTAATTGCAATACCTGCTGTAAGTGTGGACAACCTGAAATTAAGGAAAACTGTACATACATTGCTAAAATAATAAAAGTTTGACAAATAAATGTTTTGATGAAAAGCTTGTTTTTTTTTTTAAACAAGTAGCACTGATTTGTGTAAAACGTTTAAAACCACATGTGGGAGGATTTGTGAAATTAAATTAAAGCCAGTGATGAGACTTCCTCCGCAAAATGATTTGAATTACGGTAATTGCACACTGTCCTGTGTTCTGTTATGGTATTGACAAAGAAGCAGCTCACAGTTGAAGCTGTCTCAGGGGTAAAAAAAAACAAGTTTAAAATGCACTGTTGTTTTAACCCCATTCATTCCAAATCATTATAAATTGTAATAACCCAATAAATTTGGATCTGTAAAGTGCAAGGTATATCCAATATGCTTTTTGAAATAAGTAAGAATAATATTAAGGAAGAAAGAATGTGACAATGATAGAAGTTGACTTAGGTTCCATTTGACTTCATTTTAAGCCACCCCTGTGCTGAGCTGATAGAAACTAAAGATTTAAACAGCACAGTGTTATAGGGCATGAAAAATGATGAGATCATCATTTTTCAAAAATGATGAGATCATCATTTTTCATTTTTCAAAAATGATGAGATCATCATTTTTCATCCAGCAGGTGACTAGTCTCTGACTAGTTAAGATCAAAAATTGAAAAATATGTTCAGTATAAACCTGGGCGGCGGCTATATGTTTGCTAATATCTTTTCCTCGTGTTAACCGTAACTCATCGACATCCTTGAGGTAACCAAATGTTTTTACTTAGAAAGCGGTATAAATTATTGCTTTGATTATTGTGTTTTGCAAATATTTTTTTCTGCCGGTTAGGGCGTTTCCGAATTACTGCCAGACATAGCCTTTGACTTACGTTTTGATATATTTTCTCCTAAGTACTGTTCTTCAGGTAAGGACCACAAGCCACCATTTTCCAAGGTAAATAGATAAAAGTTGGTGCCCACGAACGATAGAGCTTCCATTTCTGAACACAGAAATAAACCAAAATAATAATAGACCTACAATGATGCAAGTTCTCTCCGAAATGTTTCGTCTTGCTGTTGTTAGCCTTTATTTTGTGGATAAAAGCTTAGTATCACATTAAGATCCATCAAGGTTGTTTATGTAGAGACGTACCTAAAATTTCAAATTTAACTGGATCTACCTGATCCTTATGTCATTGAAAGGGCTTACAGAGAGCTTTCTGAAGACATAAAGATCATCCAGATAAGCTCAAAGAATGAAAGTCATGCCACTACTCGTGTGCACAAATTTTTGTCGATTTTTCTTTCCTAAATAAACAACAAAATGCCGGGGATGACTTCCATAAATTCGTGAGCGTTCCTCATTTTCTCTTTTAAAAACCAATTTCACCTATCTGTGTGTCCTTGTTTTAATGAAAATAGCCCTTAATATCCAGTTAATATCGGACAATTTTTAATAGAGTTCATAGTAAAAGTTTCAGGAAACTTTCTGGCCGGACAAAATTATAGATGTAAATTAAGCCCGCCTTGGCCTTTATTGTGGCCAATGGCTGGCCTACCATCTCTACCTTTACCTCCGCTATCGCTGCCCACCTCCATGCAGCTGAGCCGCCCTCACCGCCCAAAAAATGCATATACTAACCATGCTAACTATGGTAGTTATGCTGATGTGACTAAAAGTACTAACATTGATCTTTATCCAAATGAACCCTTTCTCTATCAAATGTTCAGATTGTTTAACTTGGCACTTCAATCAGATGGCAGCGGTATTCCATTTAAATGTCAAAACTTTGGGCGTCCAATCAGAGGCGGATATGTTGCAATTTCTAGGCCTCGGCTTTTACTGTCGCGCTGCTGTCTTCCTGGTTGGGCCGTGAGTGCAGTTTTCCTTCTATTCGCGTCGGCCGTTTAAGTGCTGAAATGATAGTGATGTATTTGTGAAAAGTTTCTTCCCTTTTCTGTAAACGTGTTTTACTGGTAAAAGATGCTCTAACAGATTGTAAAACTGTGGCTTTCTGCTTCATTTTTCTCCTCTGTTTACATTTATGGTCCTTTCAAAATGTATGTTGTTCACATTCTGGACAGTTATTTGAACATATGCTGATGCATGGATTATAAAACGATTTTAAAGGGCCGTACACACCAGGACGAATATCAGCGCACGTTTTTATGGCGTTTTCCATGCGGTTTTTGTGTTCACAGCGATTTTCACTGGCGATGAACTGGTGAACATGCAATTCATTCCTGACACTAGATGGCTAACAATGTAAAACAGAAATACTCCTGTACACAGGTGGCGCCTGCGCCAACTTCGCTTCTTAAAAGTGGCTTTTCACTCAGAAAGAGAGCAAGTATTTGCAGGCATCAGAATCAAACAAAGAAAACATAGATATTTCAAGCACCAGTAAAACTCCAGCTGTTTGCTTGGCCAAGAGACTATATTTTAGTGTCCGTCATTATTTCTTGTGACGAATGTAAGGCGCTACTTGGCGTCTATCTTTAACCAGCCTAGTATATGTGGTCAGAAAGGCAGTTTTGTGTTTGAGCGCCCCCAAGTTGTGTTTTACTGTAACTTCAGAAGCTCCAGAGACGTGTGCAAAAGCACCATTCTTATTGGTCGTATAGTTTTGGACGCGGGGCGTCAAACCAAAAAAACGAACCCATGGCGTTTTTAAAAAATGGCAACTTTAATGACGTGGCATTTTCGCATAGGTGTACACACTCACATTGGTGCGCATTTGAGTAAAAGGCGTTAAACATCTGCGAATATCGCGGGCGAAATTCGTCCCGGTGTGTACGGGCCTGTACTCTGCACTTTTATTTTGACACGCTAAACATTGTACATTGCATGTTAATAAGCCATCCTCTCCTTCCCACACTCATGGTGGGAAGGTGAGCAGATGAGCTGCATTTACAAACTACAAATGATGTTTCTTTAGCAAATCACCAGCAGAGATGAAAACATCTGATTAACACTAAAAAAGAGTCTTCCTGATGAAATGTAGCTCAATCTTCTCTCATCCTTCAGAAGCTGGCTTCAGGTTGCTGAATTAATCTGAAAAAGTAGCACAAAACAACACAAACTGTTGACACAAAGGCTTCACATCACTTTGAGGCTCTGATTGTGTCTTAGGTCAGACAAAGCAGCTCAATCCAAAATTTGCTCCAGTAGCGAATTTGACAATTTTTTAGCGATCGTCTCGTAACTTCTTGGGCATCATTGTCAGCTGTGGAAAAAAATGTTGCAATTGCAAGTTGAAGATTTTTAACGCTGGTAATCCGTGGCGAAACTAATATGGCGCACTATTCGCAACTCTTATGTTTTTTCAATGGAATGCTGTGAAATTTAAGATACATGCATCCATGGCTGGCACTGAACGTAATGAGAACACTGGATATGGCGTATAAAGGAATATGTGGTAGCGGTTACTTAAAAAAATCATCTGTTGCCAGACATCCAAAAGGTTTTGCTTTTTTCACGATCCGTCTGAAACTGACATTGATCTGTTAATTCTACAACCTTAAAACATAAAATGGTTGCTGGAATAAAATCAACAGAAAAGCCGCCATTTTGAAAAAAGTTGATTTTCTATCAACTTGTGATATGTAGCTCTTACCAATGGAGCAATGTGTTTTTGTGAGTGAGTTGATGATGCTGATATGGATACTAGTACTTTTAGCCACATCAGCATAACTTCTACCAGATTAACATGGTTAGTATATGCATTTTTTGGTAGTGAGGCGGCTCCAGCTGCATGGAGGTGGGCGATAAGCCGGAGGTGGTCTCGTGAAAGCGGGCAGCGCCTGGCCCATACAAAACCGCTAGCGACTAATTTATCTATAATTTAAATCGCTGTGAGTTTTCCTGGAAACTTTACTATGAACTCTATTAAAAAAATTGTCCGATATTAACCCCAGTGTGTAATTAAGGGCTATTTATATTAAAACAAGGACACACAGATAGGTGAAATTGGTTTTGAAAAGAGAAAATGAGGAACGCTTCACGAATTTGCGTGTCATCCTTGCGCAGGGGCCATGCTAATCTTCTCTGTATCGTTCCAATTTTAGTATATGCACTAGAGAACTAGTGCAATGAGCCAATGTCTCCGAGTGCTTTTTAAACCCTCCCCTCTGCTACTCTTCTCAAGCATGAGGTGTGATCTGAGAGAACGCAGTGGACTTTAAAGGGAACCACAATGACCACAAAACACCAAAAAGGATCATCTGTTTCTCTCATGACACAGGATTTTCTCAGGTTCACCATCTCCATTCAAAGTTTGACTTAAATGCTTCTGATCAGATTAAAATGACATTTTTTCTGAGTTTGTGAGAGGCTTTTTGGAAGGATTCTGGGAAAAGAAGGGGGGTTTTGTCACGTCAGACGAGTGCGACTGGTTTCCCGGAAGCGCCAGAACAAAAGGTCGAGTCAACACCCCTCCAGGAGGACCTTTTTATCAACCCCCACAGCAGCTCCAACCAACCCCCATTAGCTGGTGGTTACACACACAGGGGTGGAGACGCTCTTTAGGACAAGGATCTGTGTGGAGAAAAGGAAAACTGGTCTGATCGCGTCAGACTGACGTCATTCTGCTGCTGTCTTCAAGCAGGAAGCCAGAGCGACGACTCGCTGCAGAAAAATCAGCTCAGAGACGAGAGCCTGTGCTTCTGCTTCCAGCAACAGGACGAACAGAACGCACATGGAGCTAAATTCAATAAGAAGAACCCATCAAAGACCAGGATTATACACTTTCATTACTGCGGAGACCATCCTGAGTGGCTTGCTTCCTTGTTGAGAGCCTGTCGGCTCCTGATTGAACTAAATTCTGACCATTTCCAGCTTTTTCTGCAATATGCTGCCTCTGAAATTCTTTTAATACATTGTGAGCATCTGTGAGGTAAAATTCTACTTCAAAAATCCTGTTTGTGAACACAAAGATACAGTCATGTTTAATGCAGAAAATACCTGCTGTAGATCTGCCACATGGTGTCGCTGTTTCACCGCTTCACCTGGAGAGAAAGTGCGATTCATTAAATGGAAGCGTTGCATTCAACTAGAATAAAGAAACGGTGGATCTTCATTATATTTATTCTGTGGAATTTTGTTCCAGTATTTCAAGAAATATAAAGGCAAATAACTTAATTTGCTCATTAAACACATAAGATGAGCTGCAATTAGAAGTTGAGAATGTGTTCGTGTCACAGACACATCCGGTCACCAGTCTGTTTGGTTTTTTTCATACTAACTTTATCCACAAACATTACGTTGGATATAGTTCTATTGACTAGTGTAAACTTTATATTTTTGTCTGTGGTGAAGCAGAAAACGAGTCACAGCCTGAGTTTACTTCGATGTGAAGCTACAGAGGCAGACAGGGACTGTCAATAAAGTACACCAAAACACCCCAGACAAACAATAGCAGTTTCTCAGTAACTCAACAGAAATAACCTCTAAAACATTACAAGTACTCACTATTGTTCAAATAAACTCCACATAAATCCACACTATTACTTTATTACTGCTTTTCTTAGAGTGAACCAGCGTGTTGGAGTCACCCAAGTTGTAGACGTGTCCTTATCACCTCGCTTTAGGACAACTGCTGTAGTCCTAAAAAAAAAGTGATCAAATGATCAAATAACTGGGGGGGGGCGCTGTTGGACACCATGGCATGAAGACGTGTTTCCCGAGGCTCCTCAGAGCAGCAACATAAATATTTTTTTAAAGCACATTTATCCCATTTTATTTCTTTTTTCTACCAGCCTGAAGCATTTTTTTGATGCTGTAAGTAACCAAGAGGTCCATAGCCTAACTTTTCAAGCCAGGAAGAGCCCTTTTTTTCCTTTACTTTTGGAGCAGGCCGCTACAGAGGCGCCGCATTTTCCTTCGGATTCCCGGTCGGTTAGCAGTGCTAGCCTCAGCATGTTCCTCTGACTTGGATCCCATAAACAACCCTCACAATGCAACTGGCCCCCTACGACATAACAATCTTCCACCGGGACAGCCGCTGTGTGAGTTACGCATGAGAAGCAAATATGGAACCTTTTTCTAAAACTTGGCCGTTGCAGCTAAAGCTAATCACATCCGTGCCAAGCTAGTGACGACTTCACTAGGGAATTAATTCGATTTGCATATTCGCATCTGCGGCCGAAATGGGAGATAAAAAAGATCTTCGAAAGAAACGGGTACAATCTGAGGCAGGTGGTTCCCAGTGGCAGACTCCTGACCGGGGCTCTGTGTCTGAGGCTCATGCGGATGCAGTTATGATGGCGGCGGGGGACGAGGAACCCAATGCGGGTGTGCCGCTCAATGAAGCCACATTTTCCAGGGCTCTGGAGGTTTTGAAGCGGGACATTTGTGATAAGCTGGACAGTAAGATCGATGCAGTTACTCATACGTTGCGGTTTGAAATCTCATCCGTGAAGGAGGAGTTTAAAGCTGCTGTATCTTCCTTACAAGCCACGGTAAACTCTCAAGGAGCCACCATCAAAGATCTGGAGGTCTCAGCCACAACATGCAGTGATGACCTGAGCTCTCTGCAAGCCACTGTGAATACTCTGAAGGAGGAGGTAAAACACCTGCAAACCAAATGTGAAGATATAGAAGGAAGATCATGCCGTAACAACATCCGTCTGATTGGTGTTCCAGAGGGAGCGGAAACCCCCGATCCCAGGGAATTTACCTCCCAACTGCTACAGGATCTATTGAAATTGGATGAACCCCCCCTGCTGGATCGTGCTCACAGAGCTCTTGGCCCAAAACCCAAAACAGGCCCCCCCCCCCTAGACCTCTGCTGGTCAGGGTGCACTATTTTCACATTAAAGAAAAGATGCTATGTCAGGCGGGGGCCAACACACCTCTCCTTTTCCAGGGCAAAAAGATCTCCATCTTTCCTGACTTTACACCTGCAGTGGCCAAGAAGCGCTCAGAGTTTACCAGTGTCAAGCGTCTACTGCACACCTGTACGGGTGTCAAATTTGGTCTGTTCTATCCTGCAGAACTGAGAATTACCCTTCCGGACGGGGTGGTGCGTAAGTTTACTGAGCCATCAGCAGCTACTGACTTTGCCAATAAAATTCTGGGACACTCTACCTCCTAAGATGCACAACCACTTTTCATCTCAATAAGGTTTATGTGCAGGCTGCGTAATTTTTGTTTATTTTCTAAGCTTTTATTTCCTAACAATTTTTTCTTTCTTTCTTTCTAATATTATTCTGTGTATCTATGTCATTTTCTAGTTTTATATATTTATATTTGTATATACATATATTTATATTTATATATATTTTTTTTACTTATTTATATTTTCATAGTATTTTCTTAAGCTTTAATTAGAAGAGGGGTGCCTTTTCTCTTTGTTTATATTTTTTATTTGTACTGAAAAAGCACAATTTTTACTTGTATCTGTTGCTGCTCTGAGCCGACAGGAGCTGGAGCGCTGCTGGGACTTCAAGAGGTGCGAAGGAAGTGCCTAGTAGTTTGTAATAAGAGGGGTGCACGCATCTTGATTGGGAAGATGCTTCAGCATTTTGGGGTATGTTTATTTGTTTTTTGTTTTTTGGTTTTTGTTTTACTGTTTTGTTTCTCTTGGTCTTCAGATGTTTATCTTGTTCAGTGTCATACTTTATATATTACCTATCGTTTTGTTATGAGTAGCACAAGTAGCCGGCCAGCAGGTCGCTCTTATAAGTTTTGAAGTTGGAACTGTAAAGGTTTAAATCAGCCTATTAAAAGGAGCAAAGTTATTCGCCACCTGCAACACACGGGTGCTGAGATTGTATTCCTACAAGAAACACACTTGTAAATCTCAGACCACTCAAGGCTCAGTAGAGGTTGGGTGGGCCAGTTATTTCATTCAGCATTTCCGTCAAAAGCCCGTGGTGGTGCCATATTAATACATAAATCTGTTCCTTTTGTTCCCTCCAGCGTTATTGCTGACTCTAATGGTAGATACATTATTATAAAAGGAAGCATATCTGACACTAAATTCATTTTTGCAAATGTTTAAGCACCCAACTGGGACAATCATAACCTTTTTAGTTCCTTTTTCTCTAAAATCCCAGATTTAACTTCCCATTTCCTCGTTCTTGGGGGGGACTTTAATTGTTGGCTTGGTCAACTAGATCGATCCTCAAATAAGCCTGGCAGACAATCAAATTCATCTAAAGTTATTGTTAGGAATAATTAGAAATAGAATAGTTAGAAACTCCCTTTTTACTATTATTACATTTACCTATACCTTTTATTACACTAATGGTTTAAACTTAATTCACTGAGCATGTATTATCATCTCAAAATTATATTGCATCCTAACACAGCACAACCAAGCTATTGTCCTCACAGTTTCTCCTCATCCTCCCTTTTACTTTTTGTGTGTTCTGGTGTTTGTGCTCTGGCAAATGTCTGTGGGAACATTAGAGAGATCTGACACTTGAAGCTTTATGACCTTCAAGTATCCAGCCTGCAACACCATGTGGGTGGGTTTTTCACACCATAGATCCTCAGACCATCTTCTGAATATGTAAATGCCAGGTATATATACCAAGCCCTTTTCTGAGTGTCTTTGTTCGGACTTTGAATGCATCTTGTTCATCTGTCTGTAACCCTGCGTACAAATCTGTGCTGTTTTGTGCGGAGTAAATCTTCACTGAAGTTAAGTAACTGTCTCTGAGTCTTATTCATTATTTCTGTGTGTTGGAAGCTGAAAAGGGAAACAAACCAACCTAATAATAATATTTTTATTAATACAGTCCTTTCTAGAAAATCCAGTTTCCTCACAGTTATTAATACTTTTCTTCAGGAATTTTCAGTTATTGACACATGGCGTTTTCTTAATCCCTCACGCAGAGAATATACTTTTTTTTCCCCTGTACACCACACATATACTCGCATTGATTATTTCCTTTTAGATAGCCGGCTTGTGTTGCATATTCACTCTTGCTCCCATGATGCTTTAGTCATATGTGATCATGCTCCAGTGATTTTAGACCTGGCAGTTGGCAAAAATTTCTCATTTCTTCCATGGTGCTTGAACACACGACTACTTGCAGATGAAAAATTTACAGCTTTTGTGGCATCTAAGATAGACCTCTTTATTGCCACTAACGTCACACCAGGTATATCTCCCTCCCTTCTGTGGGAAACTTTTAAAGCTTTCATCAGAGGGCATATCATATCCTATGCTGACTATGAGAGGAGGCAGAGGAGGGCAAAGGTTTTGGAGATCACCACGCGAATATTACAACTTGATGAGCATTATGCGGCCTGCCCATCACCCGAGGTCTATAACGACAGGTTGTCTTTGCAGGCTAGGTTCGACCACTTATCAGCTCAAGCTGAGGAAACCTTACTTAAATCGCAACACTCTCAGTACGAGTACAGAGACAAGGCTGGCAAATTACTCTCCCATCAGCTTCGTAGTGCAGCAGCAGCGCATCTCATTCCCCAAATTCAGACACCAGATGGAGTCTCCACAGATCCTCAAATAATTAATAACCAATTTTGTGAGTTCTATTCATCACTTTACACCTCGGAGTGTACACCCAGCACTGCATCCTTGGACTCCTTCTTTAATTGTCAGAATTTTCCGGTAATTGAACATACATATAGCGATCAATTAGAGGAGCCCATAACGACTGGAGAAATTTTGCAGGCTATAACTAAGATGCAATGTTCTAAATGTCCTGGTCGGGATGGGTTCCCTATTGAGTTCTACCGAAAATTTATGCCTAAATTGGCACCTTTAATACTTAATATGTTTAAACACTCACTGGAAGTGGGTTCCCTCCCATTATCTCTCCGACAAGCAACTGTATCCCTTATCCTGAAAAAGGACAAGGATCCTTTATCCTGTGGCTCATATTGCCCTATCTCCCTATTAAATGTGGATTATAAAATTCTTGCCAAGCTTCTAGCTTTTGCGTATTGAGGGAATTTTGCCATCAGTGATCAATCCGGACCAAACAGGATTTATGAAAGGGAGATATGCCTTTTCCAATCTCAGACGGTTGTTTAATGTTCTCTATAACTCTTCAGACGCCATCGAGCCTGAGTTTGTCATAAGTCTAGATGCTGACAAGGCTTTCGACAGAGTTGAATGGGATTACCTTTTCTAAGTCTTGGAGAAATTTGGATTTGGAGAAATTTGGATTTGGTAAAATGTTCACTTCTTGGGTCAGGCTTTTGTATACCTCCCCACTGTGTCTCGTCTTCATTAAAATCACTAATTTATGCTCCTAAGCAATTACCGAGCCCTGAATATCACAATAACACTGTTATCAAGGTCACACTGAAAATTTGGTATCAATTTAGACGTTACTTTAAAAGTAACGTCTCTTTCCTTACAATTCCCCACTGCAAAAAACCCTTCATTTCGGCCCTCAACAGTGGATGGAGCATTCTCCGTTTGGGTCTCCTTGGGTATCAGATCACTCAAGGACCTCTATATTGAAGGAACGTTTGCCTCTTTTGAACAACTTACTTCCAAATTCGGTCTTCCAAAGAACCACTTTTTCCGCTACTTACAAATCCGTAGTTTCGTCAAGGAAAACACTCACCAGTTTCCATCCAGACCACCCGACCATGATTTTGACAATCTTCTGATTCCACCACCACTATCAAAAGTGATTATATCATGTCTGTATGAGAGGATATGTTTAATGTGCAAGTCTTCTACTGCGACGGTTAAAATGGCATGGGAACAGGATTTGGGTTTTGTGATCCAGGACGACCTTTGGGACAATATCCTGAAGCGTGTCCATAGCTCCTCACTGTGTGCTAAACATGGATTGATTCAATGTAAAGTTTTGCACCGAACACACTGGACTAAATCTCGACTCTCTCGGATATACCCAGACATTAATCCTGAATGCGACCGTTGTCACCCGCCTCTTCAACTCACATGTTTTGGTCATGTCCATCGCTTGCACAATACTGGACTAACGTCTTCAGATTCTTATCGCAGACCCTCAAATTGCCCCTCAAACCTGAGCCGTTAACAGCCTTGTTTGGGGTCATCCCCAATATGACAAACTTGCCAACACTACAATCTGATTTTGTGGCATTTCTCACTTTTTTGGCAAGACGCAGGATTTTGTTGTGTTGGAAGTTTCCCTCTCCTCCTACGCTAGAAATCTGGATTAAAGATGTTTTGCACTATAGTAAACTTGAAAAGATTAAATTTACTCTACGTGGCGCCACGGGCAAGTTCTTGAAAATTTGGCAACCCTTTTTTGGACATGTTAACACCTTACAATCACATAACGTCCCCACCTAGCTGGCTCTCATTTTCCCAAAAAATATACTTTTAGGTATATCGGTTATTTTATTTGTGCTCACTCATTGTCACTTTAAAATATCACTGATCTGAACTCTTTGTTCTCTGTTTATGAAGACGTTTTTTGTGTGTGTGTGTGGGGGGGGGGTGTTTGTGTGTGTGTTCTAACGCTTTACAAATCTCCTATTCGTGATCCCTGGAGAGTTTCTTTTGATATACAGTGATCCCTTGCTATAACGCGGTTTACTTTTCACGGTTTCGCTACTTCACGGATTTGCATCGTGCATTGTGTTCTGCATTCTGATTGGCTAAAAAAGTCACTCCGCTTCTTCTCTACCTGTGCGTCAATAATGTTGCAGTTTAATATGTACACGTACTTAAATCAGCTTTTCAAATTACGTACATGCAAATCATCTTGCAATTTCAGGTTTCTCTAAAACCCATAGAAAAAGAGCAACACCAACTGTCAATCACTGTTCTTCTCCCGAGCAAACACACACAGCTGCACCGAGGGCTTGAAGGAGAAAACACTGCAGCTTCTCAGACTGAAGAGCAGTGAAATACACCTGAGCCACTATTTGTCCGTTTGTATCTTGTATTTTTTTCATGATCATTTTAAATTTTCTCCCGTTTAATTCAATTACTCTCGGGTCGCGGTGGGCGGGGCTAATCCCCGCGATTTGAAGTCTTCTGTTTACATCGATGATTCAAATTATTATTTGACAGTACAGTACAGAAGTTATTTATTTAAAAAAACGTTTTTAAAGTACTCTTTCTGGAACGTAACCCCCGCGAAAAACAAGGGTTTACTGTATCACATATGTTGTGCTGCCATATTATTTTCTTAATTTTAATTATTCATTACTATTATTATAAGTTTTTGATGTATATTAGGCTTAGTGATGGGATGTGTAACGCCTTTCTGTTTGGTTTTTTTTTTCCTTTTGTTTTTGGTTTCAATGGGGGGAGGCAAAAAAAGTGTAACCATTGTTGTTATCACGTCTTTAATATTGCTGCTCTAAAATCCAATAAAAACAATTTTGAAAAAAAAAAGATCAAATAACTGGACCTTTTCTACGCCCTGCAGCGCTTTCTGACCGTCCAAATACAGAGAAATTGACGACAAACACCCACAGTCAGCAATAAATAGGAAGTTTAACATTATTTACTGGAACGGAATGGAAATTTGGTGAAATTAGCGGTCCAGAAACTACATTTCAAATCCGCCATTTATTTAGATTAGAGCTTTGAACGTTAGCAACAATTAAATCTGTTTTTGTTTTCTACTAATAACACATCATTAAACTGTGTTTTCGACATTAGAGCAACACATCTTTTCCGTTATCTCACGAAAACAGTAGTTATTATCTCCTAATAATGACTTAAATCACTGGAGAAAGTGAACTAATTGAGCAAACATGGCGGCCGTCGTCTTTCGTTTATCTACAAGTTTTGAACAATTTCTTTGATCTTTACCGCCACGTATGAGCTGCTCGTCTTCTCATTGTCGCATGTGTGAAGCTCAAAAAGCAGAATTCTGCTCCTCACCGTCGTTTGGACTCAGGTTGTTCGGGAGAAGTAGGACACGGAAGCACAAAAGCCGAACCCAGAGCGGTTCTGATCCGAACCTTTCACGCCGGAGTCCAGTAGGTGACTAGTCCGAGACATTCAGGGAACCTCCGAAAAATAAAATCTCCCTTGAAAAAGTTTAGGAATTTAGAAACAATAAAGAAAGCACAAGTAGGATTTTGTTTATCTATAAACGGACCCCCCCCCCCCCACACACACACACACACACACTATAGAATCATTACTTAAATAAGTAAAATGATCAACTAAAAAATGAGTTTTTTAAAGACAACACACAGTGAAAACATTGATTTCCACCTTTACTCAATGTCTGTGAATCTATCAATCGATGACCTCACGTGTTCATGGTTTTCATCCATTTACAGTTTTTTTTTTGCTGAGAAAATCCGTTCCAGATGTTTGTTTCTTTAGAAGAATAAGCAACAGATGATCTTTATGCTGCAACCGCGCACAGCGGGCCGCGAACTCGCGAGCTTCTGCACGGCGACAGGAAGTCTTCCTCCGACGGGCCTGATCAGTGATCAAGTGAACTCACGTTGTTCCGTGTGTTTTAGTCAATCATGTTTAGAAAAGGAAAGAACATATTTAATACAAAGTTTGCTGGCAGAGATGATTTTGTGCTTACAGGGAACGTTTTTTTGCAATAAAAGTAGAATTGAAAAGAAAATATCAAGAATAAACTTCTTTTAAATCAGAACATTTTTAATCACAGAAAGATTGTTTCCACAGAAAACTAAAAGTGTGCAGAAATTTAAATTGAAATGAGATCCAGCAAAGTACCTCGAGTGAAGAAGCTGAGAGGAGATTACTCTGATGATGCTGTGATGATGAACCTGCTGGTGTTTCTGCTGCAGCTCTAACCTCTGTCATTGTTCACCAGCAGAAACCTGGAAAAACACAGAACGACCCACTGACTGACTTTGGATGAAGAAAGAGGAAGATTCCCACCAGCTTTTATGGAAGAAGAAGATCCAAGGTGAGGCAGGTCGTCATTCTTGGGGAGGGATGGGAGAGGTGGAGTGGTGGATTCTGGACCCGTGCAGAAGCTCATGAGTTCATGTCTCACTTTGTACACTCAGACTTAAAATGTTCAAGTCATAGAATTGCAGGAGAAATCTAAAATATTTAGCAAAGAATTTGCATCTCTAAATACTTGGAAATTGGGCAGATTTGATGGTGAGAGATAATGCATTGAATCATTTGGCACAAAGAGATGTGAAACTACTGAGTAAACAAATTGTTTTGTGCTTTTTTTCAGACTTAATCATCGACAAAACAAAGCTGCAGCTGCAGAACTCTCCGTGTTCTGTACAGATGTGTTCACCAAAGAGGGCAGAACTCTCTCATCACACATAAACGTCAGCTAAAACTACATTGGATCAAGGTTTTTTGAAGCTTAAGCATTAGAACAAAAAGTGTGGCACTTCAACTCGTCCTGAAGATCTTTTCACACTCTTCCCAGAGTTTTTCATCACTGCTTCTGCTTTGTGTTCAACCTTTGAACATGATTGATGAAGTCTTTCTTTGCTTTAGAACCATGATGTTGTGGATTAGCTTTCAAAGTACAGCGCCTGTTCTATGTTTATTTATTCTCAAAGTTAGAATCTTGAACAGTTCTTCTTCATCACATCCTGCACTTTAAAATGTGTCAATAAGCTACATTTAGTGTCAAACCTACATAAAATGTTGATTTTGCACAAATCGTTACAGCTTTAAGAAAAACTGCAGAACACAAAATGTCTGTTAAATTGTATGTATTTTTTAATCAAATAAACTTTTATGGCCTTTCAGTCTTTTAACTGCCTTTTATTTCATATTCTTCCTCCACACGTTTCCTACTGACAGCTGCACATTATAGGAGACACCGGCATCGTATGTGTGGCCACACCTTCTGATGGAAAATGTGTCCATGTCGGAGGCCCTCTCTAAAATACAGAAGCTGCTGCTTTGGCTTTTTCCTCTTCTTCTGATGATGATGATAGAAGGGGCAGCTTCTCTGACTTCAGTATCTTCTAGTGGCAGTGTTGTCCCACCTGAACAGAAGACAGACAGTCCTTTAGTCCTGTATGGACTCGCCAAAGTCCTCCCCCCCAGCTCATCTACGTGGATCACGACTGCTGCAGCAGAGATGGCATGTCCAAGACATCTGCCTTGTTTTCGGTACAAATTCAGATTCACTATGTTTACACTACTGCTGACACAGTTCAGTCCTGAAGGTCTCTCAACGTTTGTCTTGTAGGAGTGGGGGCAGCTGGTGGTCCGACTTGACATTTGGTACCTGATGCGCCGCTTTGCGTCAGGTGTCACCACTGAGAGCCACCAGCTCCATCCCACCTTCATGAGGCAGCTGTCTCACTGCATCTTCGAGGTGGACCCCGGAGGTGCCCGCCGTCTGACTCAGGCTAAGCGGTCCGAGCTGGAGGGGAAGCACGGGATGGAAGGGGGTAGAAGGAGGAAAGCGGCAGAAGCAGCAGCAGCAGCACCACCAGAGGAAGGCCTTCCAGCAGCCACAACAGTCCGCTCACAGGTTGTGCAGTACACCTGCAGAAAGTGTGGCCAGCCCAAAAGGCTAGACACTGGCCACACACGTATGTCTGGGCTGTCGTACTGCGTAACTGTCGGCGGGAAAAGTGTGGAGGAGGGGAGG